>CM044956.1:46858145-47208145 GCA_024516035.1 Bactericera cockerelli
TTTCTGAAAGTATCTAAAAAAAAACTCGGACACCCTGTGTAGAACATACTATGTTTCATATCATGTTTAGAGTATATCTTGTAATGTTCATGTCTTGTGCATACATAATAGATTGAGAGTAAGTATGTAAAATATAATTACCTATGCTTAACACAATGTATGCCTTAACACATTGTATGCCACAACCTAAAAATTGAAGTTGGTTTCAACCGTATGGTTGAACAATGCCCACCCGGAGTAGGTTTGGGAAAAAGGCAAAGTGAAAAAAAAAGAAGAAGAGATAGAGAAATGTATATCTAAACAGTTTTGTCTAAAAATAAACCACAATTATCCTGGAGGGTCAAAGTCCAAAACAATTTTAATTTTTTACTCCTCTTTTTTTTTATCTCTGAGGCTTTTATGTGACACAAGCTTTGAAATCTCAAAGGTATTATGGAGGAATGAATTAATGAGATCCCTTATTTTGTGGCCTTTAGAAGTACTGGGATTTGAAATTTATTTCTGGGAAAAAAAACTCAACATGAAAAAGACTCGAGACAGTTTTTTCTTTCTGAAAAGATAAAAAAAAATAACGCCCAATGAAAATCTTTTCAGTAATTTAGATATGACTTTTTTATGGCAAAGATTACCTCAGGCAATAATTACGCCCTTTATCAATATTATTCTTGTCAATAAAGAGTTATTATTATTATATATTTGAGCCGGAATTCTGGAGATCATTCTTTTCTATCCATCTTCGTCTGTACTCATAATTATGTAGAGTCGTACAAAAATGCTTTTTCTGTCCGTTGATACATGGAACCCCCCGACCCTCTCTCCACATTGACCCAAACACCCCCTTGACCCAAACACCCCGCCTAGACTGCGCCGCGCCCTACTTTTGGACAGCTCAAACAAATCACTTTAACCATTCCCGTTTTTTTTTTTCTTTCTCTCTCTGAATTTATTTTCTTTGTATTTCGCTCGATTTTTCACAAAGTTTTCAACTTGTCTCGAGACAAAAACTAAAGTCGAGTAACAAATGAACAATATTTTTCATTGCTAACGTACGAGGGACGAGACTTCTCTGCAAAGTGCAATGTTCACTATGCAAGTGGTTAGGAACATTATATTATGTGCAGAAAGATGGCAGAAGTATGGAAAAAAAGTTTGAAAAAAAAATAATAATAAGGAGATGTGGGTACATGGAAATGGAATTTACATCACACGACTTTTTATTTCTTAAATTAAAAGAAAAATATAAATAAAAGAAATACTAAAAAAAAAATAAAATAAAAATTCGATATCTAGTTTCGATATAAATGAACGGCTGAAAATATAGAAAAATGCACGGACCAAATTTAAAATCTTAAATGGAATGGTATGTCCTGTGGTATATTGCTTTAGAGGTCTCATTGAGAGAAGTTCATTGAAATAAATTTCAGTGGTCCACGACATACCGTTTTTGAGATACAGCGTCGGCCGTCCTGACTAAAATCTCTATGTTCTGACCTATAACTTGTTAACCGTAAGTTTCAGAAAGATAAATTTTGTTGATATTAACTTCTTTTATGCAGACCTTTCGAACAAGGTATTTAGTAAAAAAAAAAAAATGCCGGCTGGTCGTCCAGTTGTCTGACGAAACCGTCCAGAAACTAACATCAATAGAATAGGTCGAATTATACCTTATTAGAAATAAGGTCTTGATAAAAGAAGTTAATATCAACAAAATTTATCCCTCTGAAACTTACGGTCAACGAGTTATAGGTCGGAACATAGGGATGAAAGCCAGGACGGCTGACCCTGTATCTCAAGAACGGTATGTTGCAGCTCACTGAAATTTGTTGCAATTTTTTTTTCAATGAGAACTTTAAAACAATATCCCACAAGACATACCATTCTATTTAAGACTTTAAAGTTGGTCGGTGTCCGGCCTGACAGTGTAAGCAGTTTTTTTTGCTGAAACTTAATCCCCTTAAAAATTAAAGAATACAGGTTTTTCTATATTTTCAGCCGTTCTTGAGGTACGGGGGGTGGGGTGGGACTTTATGGGCACCCAGCGAATGGAGGCTGAACCCCCGTCCTGACTATCTATCTCAATCAGGACCCCTTGGTCCAGTACGTATTCTATTGTGTTCTTTTTATTTCATGTCCTGTGTTGCAGAATGTATCATGTAGTTAACCAATAAATAAAAATAATAATATAGTATATTTTCACTGACTACAGTATTTTATAAGAGCGAATTGTAGGGCTGATATCATTAAACCTAGTGAATGTCATTATATCCAACTCTTCAAGTACACGTACAGAGACAAGGCACGATGTGAAGTGATGTCACATTTCAACTCATTTTATCCGTCTCTCCGTGTGTCTTCCTTTCTCCCTCTATGTCTCCCTCCCTCTCCCTTTCTGTATCTATGTCTCCTTCTCTCTCTTTCTATCTATGTCTCCCCCTCTCTCTCTCTCTCTCTCTCTCTCTCTCTCTCTCTCTCTTTCACTATCTATGTATCCTTCTCTCATTCGCTTTTCTTTCTTTCCCTATCACCTATCACCTATCATATTTGCCCTTTCTCCCTCTTCCTTCTTTCATATTTTCTACCCTCTCTTTTTCTTTTTTGTCATCCCTTTTATCTCCTTATATCTGTTTCTTTCTTTATTATTATATATATATCTCCTTCTATTCTTTTTCTTTACACTCATCTTTTCTAGCAATTTCCCTTTTTAATATTTGCCCTCATTTCCTTTTCTATCTTTCCCTTCTCCTCCTTCCCTTGTCCATATCTCAATCCGTCTCTGTTCTTCCTTGTCTAGTTTTCCTCTCCCACTCTCAGTCCTCCTCTCTACTTCTTTTTTACTCTCCTTTTTTCTCTCTTAAATATTTTCCCTCAATTAATTCTCTCTCTTTCCCCTCTCCTACCTTCTTCTCATTTTCTCTCTTTTCTCTCTTTAAATTTTTTCTTCATATCCTTCTCTCTCCTCCTCCAAATCTCTCTCTTTCTCTTCTCCTATCTTCTTCTCATTTTCTCTCTTTTCTCTTCATTTCTCTCTTTAATATTTTTCTTCATTTCCTTCTCTCTCCTCCTCCTCATTTCTCTCTCTTTTCTCTTCATTTCTCTCTTTAATATTTTTCTTCATTTCCTTCTCTCTCCTCCTCCTCATCTCTCTCTCTCTACCCTCTCCTATCTTCTTCTCATTTTCTCTCTTTTCTCTTCATTTCTCTCTTTAATATTTTTCTTCATTTCCTTCTCTCTCCTCCTCCAAATCGCTCTCTCTTTACCCTCTCCTATCTTGTTCTCATTTTCTCTCTTTTCTCTTCATTTCTCTCTTTAAATTTTTTCTTCATATCCTTCTCTCTCCTCCTCAAAATCTCTCTCTCTTTACCCTCTCCAACCCACTTCTCATTTTCTTTCTTTTCTCTTCATTTCTCTTTTTAATATTTTTCTTCATTTCCTTTTCTCTCCTCCTCAAAATCTCTCTCTCTCTTTCCCCTCTCCTCCTTAACCTGTCTATATCTCAATCCTTCTCTGTTCTTCCTTGTCTAGTTTTCCTCTCCCACTCTCAGTCCTCCTCTGTAGTTTTTTTTTACTCTCCTTTTTTTTCTCTAATGCTCTCTTAAATATTTTCCCTCATTTAATTCTCTCTCTTTCCCCTCTCCTACCTTCTTCTCATTTTCTCTCTTTTCTCTCTTTAATTTTTTTCTTCATATCCTTCTCTCTCCTCCTCCAAATCTCTCTCTTTCTCTTCTCCTATCTTCTTCTCATTTTCTCTCTTTTCTCTTCATTTCTCTCTTTAATATTTTTCTTCATTTCCTTCTCTCTCCTCCTCCTCATTTCTCTCTCTTTCCCCTCTCCTACCTTCTTCTCATTTTCTCTCTTTTCTCTTCATTTCTCTCTTTAAATTTTTTCTTCATATCCTTCTCTCTCCTCCTCATCTCTCTCTCTTTACCCTCTCCTATCTTCTTCTCAATTTCTCTCTTTTCTCTTCATTTCTCTCTTTAATATTTTTCTTCATTTCCTTCTCTCTCTCCTCCTCCCTATCTATCTCTCTCTCTCTCTTTCCCCTCTCCTCCTTCCCCTGTCCATATCTCAATCCCTCTCTGTCTCTTCCTTCACTTTTCTTTGTTTTCCTTTCCCATTCTCAGTCCTCCTCTGTACTTCCTTTTTTCTTTCTAATTCTCTCTTTTTCTCCTCTCCTATGTTTAAGTCGAGAGGAAGACGTGCGCGAGGAACAGGGGAGAGGAGGGAGGAAGAGGAAGGAAAGAGAGAGATTTGGAGGAGGAGAGAGAAGGAAATGAAGAAAAATATTAAAGAGAGGAA
Source organism: Bactericera cockerelli (assembly GCA_024516035.1). Lineage (NCBI taxonomy): Eukaryota > Metazoa > Arthropoda > Insecta > Hemiptera > Triozidae > Bactericera > Bactericera cockerelli. The sequence continues at coordinate 46,862,442 of CM044956.1, forward strand.
TGGAGAGAAAAGGAGAAGAGGGTAGTCTCCTTTTCTCTCCATTCCTCTCTTTAATATTTTTCTTCATTTCCTTCTCTCTCCTCCTCCAAATCTCTCTCTTTCCTTCCTCTTCCTCCCTCCTCTCCCCTGTTCCTCGCGCACGTCTTCCTCTCGACTTAAACATTTCTCAATTCCGTGAACGTCATCGCAAGAGGAAACTTTAATCTTCCGAGCAAACCTACTTAAAACTTTCATTCCGAGAAAAGTGTCGAGCAACGCTTTCTCACCTCGTCCTACTCGCATTTAAACTACTTTTTATTCTGTCTACTTCCGTTCTACTTCTGCTCTACCTTACCTCTGCCATTTTTGGATCTTCATTTTTTACTTCCTACAGGGTGTCCAAGTTGTTTTTAGAAAATTTCAGAATCAACTCCCGGAGACATTGTAAGACTAAAATAACATTAGGCAATTTTTCAAAAAAAAAAAAATTGATGAAAAAATTCACTCGAAAAAAAAGTTTTCACCTGAAAAATAAAATTGAATTTGTTGAAAAGAAGTGATAATAATTCTCATGTCCTTGTGTACGATAAAATTATGAAGTAAATTTCTCAAGTAAATACCTGATACCTAACATTTTGTACCTATTTCTATTCAAAAAGGAGTTATTATTTTGTTTGTACCAGTAGATCTCCATGAGACGGCATTTTTTGAAAAATGGTCTGGGATTATTTTGGTGTGAGAAGGTCCCCTAGGATTGATTCTGAAATTTTCTATAAAAAAGTGGGACACCCTGTATACTTTTTACTACATTGTGCACTACTTTCCAAGATATTGCCATGGAGGAATAATTAGTGGAGTCATAACTTATGTATATCTCATGGGTAATAAATCTGTCCCGTAACGAACTATCCAACATGGTTACCGTGAATACCTTCAAATGAATGTAAGAAGAAAAATGAGTTTGTTATTGTTGTTATTGTATTGCAATTTTCCATTTTTCTAAGGAATCTAAGGTATAGAAAATACTGCGACTGACCACTTTTTAATAGAGCTGGTAACATGTTTTATCGACAAATTCTGAATAGTTTATCTTGAATTTTTTTTATCAAATAGCCTGTCAACGGTACATAGATATCGGTGTTTTTCATTTTTGTTCATCAAAATTCGAAATTATTTAGAAATTTTATGAACAATTTTTGGAAGAAAAAAAATTCTCGAAATGGAACTACCCAGAGTTGTTACAAGTTCTTGAGATACGGGGGGTGGGGTGGGAGTTTATGGACACCCTGTATACACATAATTATGTCCTTCAGTTTAAATATGTGTACATTTATTTATCTTTTTTTCCCTCTTTTTTATAGTTTTTGTTTCCATCTTTAAATTTTTATAATAATTATTTGTACTGTACAAAATTTTGTCTTTTTTTTTTTTTTTTTTTTAATTGGGGTTTAACGTCGCTTTCAACTGCCATGGTCATATCACGACGGGGGTTTTACCCTCCATTCGCAGGAAATTCACAAACCTGCTACTCACATTGACCTCACCCAGCCTGAGTGGGGCCGGGAAAAGCCAGCGTCACGAGAATTAGAATTTGAATGGTCACCCATCCAAGTCTTAACCTCGCTGGATGTCGCTTAACTTCGGTGTTCTGAAGGGAACCGGTGTATTCAACATGCCATTGACGCTGATATCTAGTAAAGTGTTTCACAATAATAATAATAATAAAATTAGAGCAGATAAATCTCCCTCGTGTCGATGAACAAACCACAACCAGAGAAGAAGATTACTTTCAAAAGTTTTCAGAACTGTAGCTTTCCAGCTGCAAATTCTTTTCAAACACTGCAGTGAGGACAATTTGGCGCGCGTCCAGCGAGCTTCCAAATGAATTGAATACAGAAGACTTTGTTTTGTACTTCTGTACTGTTTAGTATACCTATATTATGTTTATGTTTGGTATAACTATATATGTTTATGTTTAGTATAACTATAGAGGTTTAGCAGGCGCGGCCGGTGGGAAAATGTTTTTAGTTGCTGCCACATATACAAGAGTTTGAGTTTGTTTGCCTTGTCAACCATAATAATTATGCGATTTTCGTTTTTGTTTAAAAAAAAATATTTTGCTCTGATATAAACTTTTGTTCATATCAGTATCAGTATTAATCAGTATAAACAGAAAAGTGAGAAGTTGTACTAGATGTACATGAAAATCAGAACATACCTGGACAGCTGTTTCGAGCTTATTTGCTCTCATCAGCAGGTAATAGTTCTGAATATCCATGCCATCAACTAACCTCTCTTTTTTAATCAGTATAAACAGAAAAGTGAAAAATATTTCTGGACGTTTCATAACCTCCCGCGCAACTTTTTCTAGAAATGTGTGATAATTTTTATTTTGTACGAGCGCGAACTTTTCTTTTTCATCTGGGGGTGCTGCAGTTCCGCAGCTCCTTAGCACCTGACCGCGCCTGATATTTAGTATAACTATATAATATACTTATATCTGTTCTGTTTATTATCTGTTATGTATAGCTTTTATATCCGTACAGTAGAATTATCTGTTCTATGCATTGGGGTAACGACTGTGGTCGTTTTGGGAGAGTTCATTGTCGTTTTAAAACTGTTGATTTTCATTTTTCCAGAGTAATGATCACGTGGTAGTCAATTGGTTAACGCGCTAATCTGGTAATCCAGGTAGAGTAAGGATCCATTGGTTCGCATCCCACCCAGTGTATGAATTTTTCTTCATTAATTTGAGTATATGATCAGATAATAATAAGACTCTAAGGGTTAGGTGGTAGAAAATGTTTGAAGCATTAACCTCGCCTGGTGGTAACGTGCCACTAAAGAGTATTATTAACGATAGCTTTTACGTTTCCAATGTACACTAATATATTATAAATATCTCCCGGTAGTGAAAGAATTGCACTGACGATACATCGCGCGATTAGGCGATACAGCGGAAGGTCCCGATTTCGATCACCCGAGCCGACAAAAAAGTTGTATATTCAATGTGGTCATAGTTTTTTGTAAGGGATACCTTCCGTTGCACTAGTGTTCACCCAGCGCCTACATGGGTAGTATTGTTTCAATTTTACCTTATCAGAAAGGAGGCTTTCTATCCAAAACACAGACTACAAGCGTCTACAGTAGCAGTAGCTCCTGTTTCTAGCTACGAAAATAAAAAAGGCGATGAAACACTTATAAAAAATAAATGAAAAAAACAACGTGGTCACAACCGACCTCAGTAGCTTGATAGCTAAGGCGACAGACTTGTAATCGGAGGTCGGTGGTTCATGTCCCAAATTCATCAAATATTTCTTAAAGCAAGTTAAATTGCGGGATAGGATGGATTAAATTGTAAAAATGTGTTACATTGATATTTCAATAACTGGTTTGAAGCATAGGACTGCTGCAAACAAGGTAGTCTGTCCTGGTAGCTCAGTGGTAAAAGCGGCACTATGTGAATCCAGAGATTCCAGAGGTCGCCGGTTCGAAACCCAGTCGGGACATGACAAGTTATCCTCCTATTTGGGATTTCACCACATAATAATACGTCTTGGGGTTACTGCTGGAATGATGAGACTTAATAGTACTAATCGGGCAGTATAAATAAGGCGATATTATTATTATTACTGATAACCTTAATATGATAATGATCTATGTATGTTTATTGTTCATTACATGGTTTTCTATTTATAAGTTTAATTATTATACATAAAATTTCATGAGTAATATGTAGAATCTAATTTGTACACACCTATCAGTTAAAAAAAGAAATGCCCTGTAACAGACTGCTCGCGTGAGTATTCTTATAGTAGGTGAGATCATTGCGCATTGCATACTCACAATTTTAACGGCGCTCATATAAAGATTGTTATTTAGAGCCGTACATCCATGAATTAGTTGGAAAAAAAAATATGAACCATGTTTTTTTGAGTTTGTTGGAGTCCATAGATGATGTTACCAAAAAAAAAATTCTTAAAAGTGGTTCGAACCCCAAGATATGAGATGTCCCTGAGAAAGGACAAATGCAGTGCAGAGAAAAAAATGAAATTTATAAGTTCTCAGGAAAAACTTATAATTACACACAACACTTGGTTTATAAAACAAATAAACATCGAAATAATTTGAAGATAGAAAAAACTTGGCTTTTTTTGTTTTACTTAATTTTTTTAACTAAAAAAAATAGAAAATATGTGTGTGTTTGTGTGTTGGGGGGGGGGTGGGTGTGTGTGTGTGTGGGGGGGTGTGTGTGTGGGGGGGGGTGTGTGTGTGGGGGGTGTGTGTGGAGGGGTGTGTATGTGTGGGGGGGTGTGTTTGTGTGTGTGTGGGGGTGAGTGTGTGTGTGTGGGGGTGTGTGGGTGTGGGTTTGTGTGGATGTGTGTGGATGAGGTATGGAAAGAAAGGATTCATGGAACAAATGCCGACCCAAATACAATAGATATGTACTCACTTTACTGTTTCCTTGAATTTACTACCCTAAGTACAGCTATTTAGTAGAAAAAATAAATAAACTCATCTGTACCAGAAAAATCCTCCCAGTGTATTAGTCCCTGCTGAGGGACACCCAACTTTACAGTCAATTTACGGACTTGTGATTTTTTTCCCCTAAAAAAGCAATGTAATTACGTGAAATATAACTCTTTTACTTACCCAAATGAACTTCTAAAGCCAGCCTTTGCACTATTTTCGACCTCAAATTAAACTTTCAAAACAGTCAATTTTTCTAAATTTTCAAATCTTCAAAACTGAAAAATCTTTTGTTTACAAACAGAAGTTCAAACTATAGACTAAACAGTTTTTACTGAAAAAATCGAGAGATAAGAGAACAAAGAAACAATTCCAAAAAGTACAGAAACAAAATCATAGAATGCAGCACTGGTATTTGCAAAATCAATTGATGTCCCTGAGCAAGGACAAATTCAGTGAAAGGGCTAAGTTGACCCTGCGATTTCATCAGCTGAAAGATAGGTATTTTAAAATAAGATTCGCAATTATTTTGACTCTTTAAAATAAATTATGGTTAAAATATCTTTTTAAGACCGTTTTACTTCTACCTACTCGTTGTTAATTTTATTTAATTTTTAACAAATAATAGAGTTATACATATATGTATGTATAGGAAAAAACAAAATAGTAGGATATTAAATTAGAGTAGTCCTATTATTGTGTGCTACAATTTAAAAGTATAATACAATAACACTCATTAATACTATAGGACATGATTTACTTGTAAAATGTTGTTCATGTTGTGTTGGAGGCGTCCAGTTTCAAAACTCTTTATATCCAAAAAATCGAAAACGCAGATTTTTACATTTTTGAAATCTTCAGAACAAAGCACACATTATCTGAAAATATTAAGTAGCAAAACTATGTAGAACCCGGTGTAATATCATGAGAAAGATTCAAGTCGGTTGCTAAACTCAGTATTTCCAAAGGAGATTTGGCTGCATAACTCTGTATATCCATGCGTAAAAACTGTTGCAAAACTCTTTATATCCTATAGTATAATAATGGCGTACGGGAAATGATCGGTAACAAAACTCGTTATGTCCATCGAAAGAAAGGCTTTGTTCTTGTGAAAGGTGAAGTTCATTACAGATCAGATGTCTGAAAATTCAAGTCTGTTATGAAGAAAGGTAAAAACTTGAATAATTTCAATCCAACCATTATAGAGTTTGATTAATTTGTCAAACCTGAAAAACTTAATAATAATAATAACACTCTTTAGTGGAAGGTAACCACCAGGCGAGGTTAATGCTTAAAGCATTTTCTACCACCTAACCCTCGGACTCTTATTATTATGTGGTTACAAACTCAAATTAGTGAATAAAATTCATGCACTGGGTGGGATTCGAACCAACGGATTGAAAAACTATTGAAAAACTTATTGATGTTAATAAAAAAAAGTTATCATATATGTGTTAATCACTTTCGTATTATCACAACTACTCAAACTCGCTTTACTAAATCTATGCTGAAACCGGGACTTGAACCACCGACCTCCAGGTTACAAGTCCGCCGCCTTATTGATCAAGCTACTGAGGTCGGATTATTGATGTTTATAATCTATACTTATAAAGGAGAGTTTCACTGACTGACTCACTCACTGATTCATCACTGTTTCTCCAAACTGGTAAGTCCTAGGAAGCTGAAATTTGGTAGGTAACTTTGTCTTATAGTCTAGATGTGCAATAAGACGAGATTTTTCGAAATTCCCACTACAACACCTGCCATTGGCGAAAAAGGATTTTTTGCTTTACGGCCATGCCTCGGCCCGCAAAGCGGGTGACAGCCCGCTAGTTTACTTTAAAAACATTTTGGTGAGTCTTGGAAAAAAAGGGAAGATCTCAAATTCTACAAATTAATACTGGAAGAAGACGCTACTGCCCCACATGTAACTGAAGAAGAAAATGATGATTGTTTCCCAGAAGAGAATGAAGATTTGACTGTTTCTATTTGACTCATATTTGTCTGATAAAAATACATGCCAACTTTTATTGAACAAAACCATTGAAGTACCAATTGTTTTCTTTTATTCTATGATATTATCAGGCATAATTGACTGATGATAATAGATTGTGCTGCTGCAAAACTCTTTATATCCTTTTGATACGGTTGAAAAACTACGGTTGAAAACTCTGTATATCCAAATTAAATTCTTAAATATTTCGAGAACACCTGAATAAAATGTTTTTTTGTCGTCATAAAAAGGTGTATTAAGACTTATACTATCTACCAATATGATATTGTCTTTGGAAAATAATAAAAAATGGACTTTCTCGTTTTTTGCTGTTCTTGTAAAATTTGAAAAAGTGGATATAAAGAGTTTTGAAACTGCACATTGTTAAATTATATTTAACAATGTGTGTTTTATTATTTTAAATAGCACACATTTATTTATTACTTTAAAACTTAACAAAAAAAACTATCACTTTTGTGTTAATCACAATAGTGATATCACATTTCAACTCGCTTTACTAAACATTTGCTTGACTTTGTACATGAACGAAAGCAAGTCCGCCGGCTTATCGATCAAGCTACTGAGATCAGTAACTTTATAACTATATAATATATACAATTATACATATAAAATTAAGTAATAGAAAGTAAACATGGAACTGTCCCGTTCATCCAGCAGTACAGTAAATAGCAGGGACAGATGGCTAGGGACTGGGGACGCTACATTTCATGTCCACCCCAGGGACTTCTAGTAGGGAGCAGAAATCCACAGCATAATACAATGAAAAACTACCGGCCTGCAGCATAGGGCACAGATCAGGGGTTCCTAAAATTCTGTAGTCCGAACAGTGTTGTTCTGGGGTTTTTATTTTAATTCATCGTATGGCTTATTGACATATCTCAAAGTGAGAAGGCTTATGTAATTAAATTGATCAGGAAATCTGATGGCAGTGATTCTCTGATCGCCCAAATTGTCAGTACTTTAGCCGCATGTCAATGCGTTGCCCAGGGTGAACCACAAGGCGAGTTGTTCTGGGGTGAAAGTAATAGACAGAATCGAGAATTGATAGTCCGTTAGTTCAATATTTAGTTTAATAAAATCACTGAGACCATATAACATAGAATTAACCCGATGTATCAAGATTTGTGTCCAAGAGGGACCATCAGCTGATTTCAAAATCAGTGCCGGAGTTGTAGATTTTTTTCTCTCGCGAAGGAGTGGGTACCTAAACTACCTAATTCTTCTAAAATAATATTTTTACTTTTTTCATATTTACCTATTAGTTATTTTTGTCTTTGTTTCCTCTTTTACTTTCCTTATTTTCTACTTATTATGTAGTAATATAAGACTTGTATCTGACGTAAAAATTAAGGATGTTTAGTTATCAAAAAAAAAGTAAATAAAAAATTCAAATAAATTGAACCAATCAGAGGCCGGAATTTGTTGAAAGAGGGACCATCAGCTGTTCAATTTAGGACTCATAAAATTTGTTCAATTCGAGATAGGTAAGGTTCCCTCTATGTTATATGATCTCAGTGAATAAAATACTCCCAACACAGTGGTGAGTATGTGCTTTAATGTTTGTGCTTTCTGAGTTGTCGTAGGAAGGGAGGTCTCTTTTCTCTCCCTGGGGTGAATGGGTGAGCAGAGCACCCTCTCAATTAAGTTTTTTTTCACTTTAGTCAGTTGCAATGAATATTGTATTGTTCTTCCAAAAGAATATGCGCAGTTTTGCAGGTACATAACAATAAAAATCTAAGCATCCCTATGCCCCCAAATTTTGTGTGGAAATAAGGTCTTCGACTTGCGATTCAAATAGCGATAGTAGAAAGTTGAAAATTATGATTGCCATTCACGAGAGGTAGCAGTGTATTTCATCATTGTTTCTTTTCATCTCAGGGAAAAAAACAACTTATGTTTTTGATTTCAGTTTTATGAACCCCTATTTTTGACAATACATTATATTACTTTAGTAACACAGATGTATATAAATATACATACAGAATTTCACGTAAATATCTTTTATTATGTACTACTCCACAACATGTATTTGTTAAAATGAAATTGATTTAATTAAATTAAATGAGTAACTTCAACCACATGGAATATTAGTGCTTCATTTTTAGCTATGGTTTTTTTATCTCTCCTGAGTAATAATACATTGGTTCTGTAAATTTTTGTATTAATTAAACTTTGTGTTTAGTGTTTACAATTTAATGAATAAAATTGATCCCGAGACCAGCCCCGATTAGGTGGCAGTTTTGTAATTTTGCTTCGAATTGAGGGTACTCCAGTCTCGAGTGACCCTAATGTAAAAACAATAATCTTATGGTGTTTGAGTTGCAATGAACCTATTTATTATTATTATCTGACCTGGTTGTAGGATTTTCAAATCCTTACGATTCATACTGAGACTTAGGGCGGAATTAATAGACAACATCGATAACCTAAGTCGTTGGTAAGTGTCGGTTTTACCTATCTTACACAGTACGCAATCCATGACTTAGCGCCACAGAGGTATTACAAAAACGTATATTAATTCCGCCCTTAATTAGATCTATTGTGATCAGTTGATTCTATTTGGTTTTTGAAGTCCTGATTTGAGATGGATAGTCATGACCGGCATCTTACCAGGTAATCTTACCAGCTATCCACATTGAACTCACCTAGCCTGGGTAAGTCTGTTCCTTCCGAACTTTTGAAGCTTGCATTTCCGGCCCTACCCAGGCTGGGTGAGGTTAATATGGATAGCTAGCACGATTTCTGGCGATGGAGGGTAAAACCCTCGTCTTGACTATCTGAAATCACGACGTTAAAACCACATCGAACCAATGGTCATGAAAAGTGCGTAGAGATGATGGGCGCTCCCACCACGGTGATATGTAGGTATGTGTGTCTAACTTTTTTTGTTTTCTTTTATTTATACCATTTAAGGGTATTTCTTTTATTTGTACCATAAACAAAAATAAAGTGTAGACAATTATTAAAAATAAAAATCTCAGGGACACGGAATTATTATTTTAATACAAATGTTTCTCTTTTTATTTGTTGCAGGTGAGTGACTATTATATCAGAACATCATGGACTCTACAGAGGTTATTGGAACGTCTTATTCTGAGGTGTAGTGCAATACTTTACTCTCAAATAGTTCACTAAAAAAAGAAGTTATCATATTATTTGTGTTAATCACTTTCGTGATATCACAACTACTCAAACTCGCTTTACTAAATCTACGCTGACATCGGGTCTTGAACCACCGACCTCCAGTTTACAAGTACGTCGCCTTATCGATTAAGCTAATAATATAATTATTAGCCTACGGTCAGTAGTCACAACCGTTACGCCAAGGAGGCTGGCATCGATTAAGCTACTAAGGTCGGTTAAATAGTCCAGTACAACCAGTATAAACACAAATGTGAGAAGTGATACTATTTATTTTTTATTTAACATTTTAATTGTTTGTAATACAAATGTATGTTAACAATGTGAGGTAAAAAAAGGACAAACAAAACTAGTTATAATTTACAAACAATTAAAAATTAAAAAGAGGTACTGATAAAATAGGTGCCAAAAGAAAAGTAGGTACAGATAAAAGATTTGACGATAAAGGAGGTACATGAATGTCTGAAAGTGTCATTAACCCTTTTCTTGGCAATGTATCCATATGGATACCATCAGTTTTTTTTTACTCTATTGGCCCAAGATTAATTCGAAAGCATTTTTTCTTCAATAGAACATATAAAAATATTTATTTATTTATTTTACGCTTCATATAAAGTGGCAGGATGGAGCTCTTCCATCCAACCATCCAATTTTCACCCTCTTTTACTTTTTCAAAAAATAAATGAAAAAATAAAAGTTGAAATTCTCTGCCAAGATAAAGGTTAAATAAAAGGTAAGACAAGCCAGTAATCAGTGAGCTCAGAACACATTCTTATTATAATCTTAGTGCACAAAATGTAGAATATTCTAACCATGTTATATAAATGTAAGCAACCTTACGGAGTCCCGAAAATTGTTTATATCAAGTTGTATGGATTAGGGTCCACGTCCACAGTATAAGGTCTAGGTCTAGGGTCCTCGTTTTGGCCGCGTTCATAAATGTTAAAATAACGTTATTGAACTGTTGCTGTTGTTATTGTAGCCAGCTTGGCTACAGCTGGAGGGGTGAGTGATGGTCTCCAGCCAACTTCATTTCAAGTTTGGCTCGTCCTGAACCACATATACATATTTCTATGTGCGATCGACCATCATGTGGGCTTGGGCTTTTCCTCTATAAGCCATTAACCCTTAGAAAACTGCCAGTTAACCTGGCTTGTAAGGATTGGCTGGTCTGTTCTCTATTCATAGTCCTCTAGCGTGACTTATCACTGGATAACTTTTAAGTACAATAACTAGTCTTTAAACGATTAACTATTTTGAATCAAAATTGCACACATAACACAAGAAATTGAACGTCAAATCAATATCTTTGCTGTATATGTCATGGACATGGTTGTAGCTTTAATGTTGGTTGAAGCTTTAATTTTGGCTTTAATGTTGGTTCGAGCACCATTAACGCAAAACGGATTTACCAATGCCCGATTAGCGACTAAGTGACAATAATTCAAATTTTAACTACCGGATGAAAGCATAATCGATCAATTATTATTTGTGAGGCCATCACGTTTGCATTAGAACACAAAAAATTCTCTGAATCAAATTAGAACTAGTCAAATTAGAATTCGTCAAATTAGAACTCGTCAATTTAAAACTAGCCCTTCCGTTGATTATTTCGAAATTTCCATGAGCTCTGATGCATCCATGTGCTGGATTTGTTTCCCATTGGAAAGAGACGAACATGTCACAGCCTAAAAGAGAGAGATAAAGGGTAGAGAAATAGAAAGGGAGAGAAAAAGAGAGAGAGACAAAAAAAGAGGGAGGGAGTATATGAGAGGGAGAGAGAGATAGATAGAGGCAGAGAAATAGAGAGGTAGAGAAAATAGGGTGAGATTGGAAAAAATCGGGAGACAACAAGATAACCACCTCTTGTTGTCTCCCGATTTTTTCTGCTCTCACCCTTTTTCTCTCCCCCTCTATTTCTCCTCCCCTCTCTCTCTCTTATGCTGTGACAGAGAAAGAGAAAGAAAGAGTAAGAGAAAGAGTGAGATGGAGAGAGACAGAGTAAGGGAGGGAGAATGTGAGAGGGAGAGAGAGTGAATAAACACATTTTAATTCTAATTCGTATTAAATGGGAATCCCAATAGAGCATTAGCAAATAATATGGGACCCCAATCAATTAAGCATTCCATTTTTACTTTCCTTATCCTATAATAAGGAAAGTATTGTATTCGTCGAAAATTTGACCTACCCAGTTTTTCACATTTCTGGACGAATCATAGCCTCAGGATACCAAAAAAGTTGTTTTCAGCCATTGGTCCGTGCGTCTGTCTGTCTGTCTGTGTGTCTGTGTGTCTGTGTGTCTGTGTGTGAACAGGATATCTCAAGAACGGTAAGAGCTAGAGACTTGAAATTTGGTATGGAAATTAATTTTATACACCAGACGAACCACGAAACTTTTGGTTGCAATCGGCCGCAGAATGCGGCCGCAGGGCCGCAAATATTGGCCGCAAGCGCCGTTTCTATGAATTGGTTAAAGATACAAAAAAAGTTGGAGAACAACATTTTCTTAGGTTAAAAAAATAATAGGGGTCTATTCTGATCATTTTTTTGATATCTTGAACTTTTTGGAACTCGGCCCCAATTTACGGGTATTTTGGGGGGGACCCGCTTGGAATAACTTTTTTATTATTCATCCTAGATGGAGGTTGTGACATATCAAATCCAATGATTTTAAGGTGCTGATTACGAATTTGATGTTTATTTTTAGCTAACCGTTAGCTTTGAGTCACCAGTGGCTTTTGGTCCCGTTTCCATTCCTAATATGATAAGGAAAGTCGTGTGATGTTTACACCAGATTTTTCTTACTTCTTCCGCTTCTCTCTCTCTCTCTCTCTCTCTCTCTCTTCTCTTCTTTGTCTTTCTCTCTCTTTCTTATTCACTTATCCTCTCGTTTTCTCTCTATAATTTCCTACGTCTCTCTCTTACCCTCTCTTTTTCTTTCTCCCACTCTCTTTTTCTTTCTTCCTCTCTCTTTTTCTTTCTTCCTCCCTCTTTTTCTTTCTCCCTTTCTCTCTGTCTCTCTCCTCCTCTCTTTGACTTACCCTCTTTAACTATTGTATTTTTATAGATAATTTGGAAAGAGGGATTCCCCATTATAAGTTATCTCTCTGCTTAGGCGAAAATATGAAAAAACTAATAAAACAATTTATAATATTATCAAATCAATCAAATCTTTGTCTCTCTCTCTCTTCTCCTTTTTGTTTCTATCTCTCTCTTTCTTATTCACTAATGCTCTCGTTTCTCTAAAATCTTCTATGTTCCTCTCTTTCCCTCTCTTTTTCTTTTTCTCTCACTCTTTCTCTTTCTCTCCTCTCTCTTTCACTTACCCTCTCCTCTAAATTTTCTATCTTCTCTCTTTTGTAACATTTTTTTCTATCTTTTGTTTCATTTTTTCTCCTCTTGTACTCTTTTGTTTCATTTTTAAAGAGAGAGAGACAGTTCTCTCTCTCTTTCTCTTTCTCTTTTTCTCTCTCTCTTTCTCTTTTTCTCTCTCTCTCTTTCTCTCTCTCTCTCTTTTTATCTCTCTCTTTCTCTTTCTCTCTCTCTTTCACTTACCTTCTCCTCTCTTTCCCAGTTCAGTGGAGACCAACTGTAACTATCACTATGCTGACACTGATCAAACCTGAACCATTATATATTATCTTGCGAATTTTCCGTCAAGAGCATGTGTTTAATGTGAAGTTTATTGCTTTGCTTGTTGAAAGTCTGATTGCGGAAAATTCGACGAAAACTCTGTTTATTGCTGCAAAACTACAAAATTATTGGAAATCGTACTTTTTTTATTACGAATATTAAAAATTAGAGCTAAAAACTTAATGTGTTTCTGAGTTGTATAATCTTTTAATTATTATGATTAAAATAATATAAAATGCAGATATTTTTCATTGCGCGCTGTTGATAAGTTAGTTAAATAAAATAAATATACGAGCTTATAGGTAATAAATTATTGTTCTCAATATAGACTATTTCCAGGAGAAGGTAATGAAAATGCGAGTGATTAGGAGTAATAACTGTACCTTAGTTTCCAAGAATTCCAAATGGTCCAATCTGATAATGTTTTTCAAGTAAAATTCTCGAAATCATATAAAAACACCCACACAAACCGAATTGGACTCACTTCAGTTCCAAACGAAGACGATTGTTCAAGTTTGACCAGTGTTCGTGTACTTACTAGTGTGTCACTTTTATCGATGGCGACCAAAGTTCTGTGTGTTTTGCTGAGCCTTGCACTGGCCTGTCAGATGGTGTACTCTATAGCACTTGACACCTCTAACACAAGTGCAACTGAGGATATTGACTTATCGGAGGAGGATGTATACAACGCAGGCCTCATATTATTACACAAGAGTAAAAGAGACGTTTTGGCCGCCAATGATGACACAAACGCAACAACCATAGTTAAAAGGGACGTTTTGGCCGCCGAGGATGACACAAATGCAACAACCATAGTTAAAAGGGACGTTTTGGCCGCCAATGATGACACAAACGTAACAAGCATAGAGCCAAGGGACGTTTTGGCCGCCAATGATGACACAAACGCAACGACCATAGTTAAAAGGGACCTTTTGGCCGTCAATGATGATACAAACGCAACAACCATAGTTAAAAGGGACGTTTTGGCCGCCAATGATGACACAAACGCAACAACCATAGTTAAAAGGGACGTTTTGGCTGTCAATGATGACACAAATGCCACATTGCCCTTATTGTTATCTCCACTGGATTAAAGCAATTCTCCCAGCTTCGGCGAAGATTAAGGTCTGGCTGTAGATTAAGGTTGTAGATTAAGGCATGCTTCAAATCTATGAAATTAAATAAAAATATTAAATAAAAAAACATTATTAAAAAAAATAATCCCCCTATATATGATTTTAATGTTGCAATTTAAGACATTGTGAATTATGCACTACAATGTATTATTTTTTTGTTTTTTTTTTTTTTTTTTTGGTTACCTTAATATATGAAAATTCAACTCCAAAGAATGTTTTTATTAAACAATCAATAAAATTATAATAGTATATAACGAAAGTTCTTCTCTGAGTAGTGTATCATTTATCCAACATCAACAACATCAACAAGGGCCCCTAGTTCCGATACAAAAAAGTTTACTACGGGCTTCAATGACATTTTTTTTTTTTTTTTTTTTTTTGTATGGTGGTTACCTTTAAGTATGAATATTTAACTCTAAAGAATGTTATAATTATACAATCAATAAAACAATTATGATCTTATATATCGGAAGTTCTTCCCTGACTCGTGTATCATTTATCCAACATCAACAAAATTGTAGAAAAGAGCCCCGGTACAAAAAAGTTCATCCATCTCAGAATTGAGATGTAAGAAGAATGGAAAATATCTCTTTTATCTGTCTCTCTCTCTCTTGTCTTCACTCTCTCTTTCCCCCCCCTCTCTCTCTCTCTCTCTTTTGTCTTCTTTACTCTCTCTTTTCTTCTCTCTCTCTCTTTGTCCTTTCTCTCGATCCCCCCACCCTCTCTCTCTCTCTCCTTCCCTCTCTCTCTTCTTCCCTTTCTCTCTCTCCTTCCCTCTCTATCTCTCTCTCTCCTTCCCTCTCTCTCTCCCTCCCTCCATCCTCACTCCCTCTTTCTCTCTCTCTCTCCCCTTCCCTCACTCTCTTCTTCCCTCTCTTTCTCATTCCCTCTCTCTCTCTCCTTTCCTCTCTCTCTCTCTCTCTCTCTCTCTCTCTCTCTCTCTCTCTCTCTCTCTCTCCCTCTCTCCCTCCACACTCACTCCTCACTCAAGTTCATTCCCCTCACCTCAGCTCACTCCCATCAACATATACACTCCCTGAACACTCTGGGATTTCAACGTAAAGGGTACACCCTTTACGTTGAAATCCCAGAGTCAACACAAGCAGAGTAAAATATTCTAACCTTAGTCAACAACCGAGAGCATTGAGAAACTATTTCATAATATTTAAAGAAGCCCGGAGCACTGTAAAAGATTTCAGAGCAGGGGTCTCCAAATCTTATAAACAGAAGAAAAAAAACAAATCTGAATCACTCATTCAAGTCCTAACCTCACTGGACGCTGCTTAACTTCAGTGAAAGAATGAGAACTAGTATATTCAAAGCACACGTTGGGTCTTTTTTAATGCCTATTTAGAAAATATGTATGTTTGTGTAAATTTTCTAAAGTAAAAAATAAAATGCGTTAACGGGTGCCAAAAAAAATTGAACATTACGACGAGAGGAAAAAAAACACTGCCAATTATGGACACAATACTTCCTCGTGATTGCTTCACATTGTAAACACGTGCCAATTTTGAGATTTTATAGAAAATTACTTGTATCTGCAAAACGGCTCAACCGATTTTCTTCAAATTTGTTTTATATGGTAGAATATTGTTTTTTCTACATTCTAAATTCTACAAAAAAATTTGTATCGGCAAGTCGTGGTCCTTATTTTTTTACTTTTTTGTCCAAAATTTCGGATTTTCTTAAATATCAGAGTCAAATTATAATTAATTTAAAAATAAATATAAATAGCCTGTGTAAAACAATTATATGCATATACATACAAAATTTCATCAAAATCGGGTGTACCGTTCACGAGATATAAGCGTTTAAGTAAAAAGTTAGTGGTCAGGCGCATGGCCTCTTTCGCCCAGAACCGCTAGTACGAATTCGATGAATTTAAAATGGGACCATCTACAGAATGTCTCCTAGATGTGTGCAAAATTTCATCAAAATCCGTTGAGTAGTTTTCGAGATTTGCGCGTTACAAGGAATCGTTTTAACAGACCGACAGACCGACAGAGCGACAGAGCGACAGACCGACAGACCGACAGACGGACACAAAACCAAATTTACTCAGTAGGTTATGAAACGTCCAGAAATATGAAAAAAATTGAAATCGGAGCAAAAAAATATTTTTTTTTACAAAAACGAACACAATACTTCCGATTTCTAATATTAGAAATTTCTCGGAAGTAAAATGCGATGTACTTATTCCCACCGTTGAGCGTTGGGCCCCACCCAGACCATTATTTACAAATCACTGCACCTCTATATTATTTTCAACAAATAGGAGGACTTTATAAACCATGGTATTTTTTTCATATTTTACAAAAATACAGCACATTGCCTACTTAATTGAACAGCGCAAATAAAAATTCTAGACTAATCGCACCAAGACCCTGTCAAAAGTTAGAAATCACTGAATGTGCAAAGATAATATTCCTTATGCATAATAACTACACTTGTAACTCATATACAAACATAAGTTATACTTATAGTCTTAAATGGGTACTATACGTACATGATTATGTTATATTCATAGTTTTAAATGGTTTCGTTACAGGATATCTTGGAGATTCTGGGTACCAAACTGAATGGCTTAAGTTTTAAGTCGCTTATCTTAATTCAGGTATTATGCTAACTACGAAGTTATTGTTTGTTCAATGAACATCTCTATTTTACTCTGATGAACTATGCTGAGTGTACTAGTATGTATGTGTGTATGTCATTACAAAAATAATAGGCACATATAGAACAGTTTTTTTTTTTATGTATGTATATTGCATATGTTTGGGGGGTTTCTTTGTATTATTAATAATTATGTATTTAAAATAGAATTATAATATTTTTAGTATAACTTGTTAACATACAACATATATTATGTTTGTATAAAAACAATAAAATGATGATGATAATGAATATTATGATGATGAACTTTGGGAGATAAAGTATATTAAATTTATTGAACAAACAATAAAATATCATCTAAACCATCCACCTGAAGCAGTGTGGACAGAACTGAGGCGACATTGCCCCGCACAAAAGCACATACTTAAATGATGAACTTAAGGGTGTAGCTCAGCATTGGGAAACTCCAAATTTAATCATTTTCTAGTCAGCGTCGATGCAGCGGTTCTCGCAGGATCACCGAAGCTATGCAACGTCTAGCGAGGTAAAAACTTCGTGTTCCGGCACCATTTTGGTTGGGTCACGTCAATGTGGGTAGCAGTTTTTGTGAGTTTATTGTAACACCCGGCATGATATGACCATTAAAACCAAATTAAAAAAAATTGGCAAGAAAGGTTTATTTTTAGTGTATCTTACAAATAATATCGTCTAATTCTCTACCGTCTTATACTTTTGGCAAACCCAGTATTCAAGATTCTATCTTTTAATTTATGTGCTAAGCAGTTTCATTTATGCATATTGTTTCTGGGGTGTGAATAATCTTGGTCGGTTTTGAATTTCCGCTCTAAATCCGTGCTTAAAATATCAGGAATGGTTTTAAGTTTAAAAGTTGAAATGAATCTCCGTTTCAACCGTCACACAACGCACTCTGATTGGTTATTGCGTTCGAATTAACCAATCAGGAGATTTTGAGATTTGGAGAGTAGAAAAACTTTCTGGAACCGAACCGAATTTTTCAATCGGTTCTTAGAGCTGAAATAGAAATAATTTAATAGTCTTCACCACAAAGTCTTCTTCATCACAAAGTCTTCACCCTGCTGGACGTTCCTTAACTTCGGTGATCCTTCAAAAACCGGGGCATACAACGCACCATCGACGGTGGTAAACACTCATTAAACCAATTCATAAACGGCATTCTCCCTCATTTCATTAAAAAGTTATCTAACAGACATTAACAATACAGAACTAAAGTGACTGACTTATATAACTTATAAAGGGACTGCTCCTATAATGAACTCATTAAACAAGCATTCATTAAACATATTCAGTCGAACTGCTTTAAATATAAACGGCTCACTCCTATAATCTCTCTAAGAAGTTATCTAACAGATGTTAACAATACAGAACTGAAGTGATGGACTTATACAACTCATAAACGGACTGCTCCTATAATGAACTCATTAAACAAGCACTCATTAAACCTATTCAGGCGAACAGCCTTAACTATAAACGGTTCATTTCTCTCATCTCATTAAGAAGTTAACATAGACTCCAGCCTCGGATATTTCTCTAGGAAGAAAGTTAAGGCCCTATTGCATAGTCATTCTTAAAGTTCCCACAAATATTAATTGACCGATTAAGCTTCTACTGTCTACTCGAACGTTAAATTTTGAATTTTCATTGCATAGTTGAGACAATTCGAATTGGTCCTTTAATATTGGTCGGATCAAAATGAAAGTAGAATTTAAATTCAAACAGCTGATTGTAGAATCTTCTTTGTGATCAAGTTTTTTACGTACATTATTAAATCAACCAATCAGAGAGCCAGCGTTATACCAGGGTGAAACTACCACTTAAATTTAAAATTATAATTATTCGTTTAGCACTATGCACTGGAATGTGTTAATTTCTCCAATAATGTATCTCTAGTTAACACTCCGATTACCATTTAACTGTGCACTAAGGCTTTAGTCTGCAGGTAATTTTCTGTAAAAGTAGATAAAGAATAAGAAGAAAAAAAAGAAAGAAAGAAAAAAAAAACGATTCGCCCAGAAGGAAAATGTTGAAAGTTCCTACTTGATAAATAAATTTCGTTAATGGGCATAATTACAGGGTGATCGAAACCACCCAGCCACTATCTTTTTCTCGAGAACGGTTTGAGTTAGGATCTTGAAACAAAAAATTAGTCCCCAATATGGAGTCTGAAGTTTCATGGGAAAATATTTTGAACCTCCGTCCACCGCCCTTAAGGGCGTTTTCAGGGGGGCACATGTCCGTTTCTCCCGAATTTTAAATGGAATGCATATTTTTTTATTTTACATTCAAAACATGCAAAGCAAGTTAGTAACACTAGTAAAAAGAAAAAAAATATTCCTTGGTTCGAGTCCCGAAAAAACACGGCTTTTAGAAGAAAATAGACCCAGGTTCCGGAAGTCATTACGGGCACCCGGTAAACGTTGTAAAAAAAACAAAAAATGTCAAAAAATAGGTAAAGTTCTCCTCTTTAATTAAATGTACTTACTTTTATTCTTCAAGTAAGTCATAGGTCCTTAAATTGGTCATAAACTTTTTTCAGGTTCAAAAGACCAAAAGTCCAGAAATTTAAATTCGACCCCCTATTTTTTTTTCTTCAACATAAAAGTAGAAAATAAGTAGCATACAATGCAAAAAAAATTAACTCTCTGCGATTTTTTTTCTGAAAATGGCAGACGAATAACCTCTGAAAAGCGTTCATTTCCGTGCGCGTGTGTCATGACACGAGTCCGTGCCTGAAGTTTGTATGTACGATGTAGATAACTCACCTCTACAGATGTTCAAAAACACCACCCTCTGCTGCAATACATTTCCTGAGTCTGCCAGGATAGGTGGCATGAACTCAGTGGTTAAGCACTCGCTTGCCATGCGGAAGGTCCCGGGTTCGAACCCCCGCGCCGACAAAAATTTGTATTCAAAATTTGGTTACAGTTGTTTGTAAGGGTTACCTTCCGGTGCGCTCGTGTTGACCCAGCACTTAAATGGGAAGTATTGTGTCACTTCTCGCCCATCAGAGGGGAGGCATACTACGGGATGGGCAGGCTGCAACACAGACCACAAGCGTCTACAGTAGCTCCTGTTTCATGGCTACGAAATAAAAAAGGCTGTGAAACACTCATCTTTTTTTTTTTTTTTTTTTTTTTTTTAAAAAAACTCTTTCTAGCTCCTCAGGTGTGATGTTCCGGCAGATCTCAATGATGCGCAGCTTCATATTTTCCACATCTGTTGGCCTGGTTCGGTATGCTAGATCTTTCACCTTTCCCCACAGGTGAAAATCGGTTAGGTCCAGGGTGCGGAAAGACGAAAAAAATTTACTTTCTGCGATAACCTCTGAAATGTGTTCACTTCCATGCGCGTGAGTCATGACACGAGTCCATGCCTGAAGTTTGTATGTACGATGTAGGTAACTCACCTCTACAAAATTAGAAAAAGAACGACAACTGATGATAATATTATTAATGTTCGTTCTGCGGTTACTGTAAACCATGAAGTCAGCATCCGAGATAGGTACTCGTATAGCAAGAGATTCGGCCATTCCTTACACGTGCATTGAGCAAATTCTAAAGGAGAGTAATTTTCATTATTTTCCTTG
This sequence comes from Bactericera cockerelli, assembly GCA_024516035.1. NCBI lineage: Eukaryota > Metazoa > Arthropoda > Insecta > Hemiptera > Triozidae > Bactericera > Bactericera cockerelli. Next base: position 46,883,056 of record CM044956.1, read on the forward strand.
CATCAACAGCTATCTGCCAAGGATCAAGTGAATAGGTTAAATTAGACCCCATTTTTATCTGAGGGTGCGAGAACAACTTGATCGCTTTTTCCCTCAAAGATGGATCGACAAAGAAGAACCAAACCCTTATCCCCCCGGCACCCTGGACCTCACTGTCATTGATTTTTACCTGTGAGGAAAGGTGAAAGATTTAGCATACCGAACCAGGCCAACAGATGTGGAAAATATGAAGCTGCGTATCATTGAGATCTGCCGGAACATCACACCTGAGGAGCTAGAGAGAGTTCATGCCACCTATTCTGGCAGACTCAGGAAATGTATTGCAGCAGAGGGTGGTGTTTTTGAACATCTGTAGAGGTGAGTTATCTACATCGTACATACAAACTTCAGGCACGGACTCGTGTCATGACACACGCGCACGGAAATGAACGCTTTTCAGAGGTTATTCGTCTGCCATTTTCAGAAAAAAAATCGCAGAGAGTTAATTTTTTTTGCATTGTATGCTACTTATTTTCTACTTTTATGTTGAAGAAAAAAAAATAGGGGGTCGAATTTAAATTTCTGGACTTTTGGTCTTTTGAACCTGAAAAAAGTTTATGACCAATTTAAGGACCTATGACTTACTTGAAGAATAAAAGTAAGTACATTTAATTAAAGAGGAGAATTTTACCTATTTTTTGACATTTTTTGTTTTTTTTACAACGTTTACCGGGTGCCCGTAATGACTTCCGGAACCTGGGTCTATTTTCTTCTAAAAGCCGTGTTTTTTCGGGACTCGAACCAAGGAATATTTTTTTTCTTTTTACTAGTGTTACTAACTTGCTTTGCATGTTTTGAATGTAAAATAAAAAAATATGCATTCCATTTAAAATTCGGGAGAAACGGACATGTGCCCCCCTGAAAACGCCCTTAAGGGCGGTGGACGGAGGTTCAAAATATTTTCCCATGAAACTTCAGACTCCATATTGGGGACTAATTTTTTGTTTCAAGATCCTAACTCAAACCGTTCTCGAGAAAAAGATAGTGGCTGGGTGGTTTCGATCACCCTGTATAATAATTTTCAACTTTTACTGGGAAAACACGGAGGCCGTTTCTTGCTTGCTTTCTCATTTCTCCTCATTCCTTCTCCTCATTTTTCCTCCTTCTCATTGCCGTCTAGTTTTTCTCATTTTCTTTTCGATTATTATTTTAGTCTTGCTCTCTCGTATTTAATGAATGTTGGAAGCAATGCTCTTCAGGAGCTGGATTCTGTTATTAATAATAAAAATATTGCATTATTAGTTTACTAATTTTTCACGACCTTTTTATTTCGTAGCCATGCAACAGCAGCTTTCGTAGATGCTTGTAGAATGTGTTTAAGTTTGCCCATAGCGTGTAGAATTAAGAAGTGAGGAAACGAACCCTAGTTGCATGGAAACGCCACATTGCGCGACACCATTGCAAAGAAGTAGAATATTACTCGCGGTCTATTTATGTTTATGTTTATATTTTTGATATATTTATGTTTATGTTTACACTTGATACGGAGCGGAGGAAGTAATTTTGTGAGGGACGAGGAGAGGAGACTCCTTTGCGATACTAGCGCTGAGAACGCCATGATGTAGGCTGGCGGGGGGTGGTTTCCACACTTCTAAATTCTACACGCTATGGTTTGCCCATCCCGTAGTATTCATCCGGCCTACTACAAGCTAGGAGTTTTTTTTATAACAACTTTCGGTGTGTGCTTTTTGGCCCCGAAGTCGGGAAACATTCAAAACACATAATTATCTTGTTCGGTGCAACATTTTATTTAGCACTTGGTCATGACTTTTTGAGGGAAAGTAATATTATTAAGTTTTGGCTTTAACGTCACTTTCAACCTGCATGGTCATATCACGACGGGCGTTTTACCCTCCATTCGCTGGAAACTCACAAACCTATAACCCACATTAACCTCAGCAATTATTCAAATTAACCTCACCCGACTCGATTTATTTAATAGTTTATTGACTAAGTTTTTTGACAGCTGATAATTTTTAAGGGTCGGCTTAGATGTTGTACTAATCCTGATTCATAATACGGTCCTAACACAACGCAACAGTGTAAACCGTTCCTCATGTACTTTACAAACATTCAGAGCAAGGTTTGTGCTGTATGACCACAGACAGGTACTATCATTGTAATAACCACCTCGATCATTAAGTTCGCAGCATCAACACTGCTCAAGAAATGATGTTGGAGGCGCTAAGCACTCGAGTATAATTTTCTCATCAACTGCTTGTAGTACGGCAGTTATAATACCGACCTCAGTAGCTTGTAAGACGTCAGATGTAGCTACAGTAGACGCTTGTGGTCTGTGTTGTAGCCTACCCATCCCGTACTATGCCTGTCCTCTAATGGGCCAGAAGTAACACAATTCTTCCCATTTACGTGGTGGGCCAACATAAGCGCACCGGAAGCTATCCCTTACAAACAACTGTAACCAAACCGGGACTTTGGCAAGCGAGTGCTTAACCACTGAGCTCTACAGTTAGACAGAGAGTTAGATAAATTGAAAGAGAGATAGATAGAATAAGAGATAAATAGAGAGAGATAGATAAAAAAGATAGATAGAAAGAGAGAGAGAGAGAGAAAGAGAGAGAGAGAAAGAAAGAGAGAGGAGGAGAATATATGAGGGAGCTAATGTATGATCCTGAAAATGAGAAAGCATAAATCACTTTTCATACCCTTATACATGTGTTACCTCCTCATGGTCTATCGTATAGGTACATATCCATATACCTATCATACCATGTACCTATCCAAACTATACATTAAAATCTTATATACATATCCAGAGTATATATATTACATCTTAGCCGTGTTCATTTCAGTCACGAAGATCTTATCCCTTAGTCCCTGGCACGTAGGAAATCTCACATATTGTACATACTACCCTATATTACAAACATGAACATATTATACTTATCCTATGTAAGACTGAAAAGTCTCTTTACTACAGCAGTCAAACAGGTGTAATGTATTTCATTTTCATGCGTATATGTTTATAAATTGCACACAGATTTTGTTTTATTTTAATTTGAACCTATTGAATACTGCAAAAAGAAATACATAAGACGTGTTTAGCTGCTCGATTAAAGGAACTTTTCAGATCTCATCATGATTGAGTAGAGTCATCGTGTTCGATGGTGGTCAAACTAGATATTTCCATCATTTCCATCAAGTTTATACAAGGAGGCTAATAATTAACAAAGGCCCTCAAAACCAAGTTAACCCGGGATCAGTACGGTTCGGTTTTGTAACGTATCCAGTACACGGTAAGGTATACGGTTGTGAGAGAAATCTCTCACAACCGTACTGATTGCGGGTTAATGAAAGTCTGATGTTTCCACTTCATTAATGACTTTGCTCAAGGTGGCTAATAAGCAAAGCTAGTGCAAAACTGAAAAATAGAGATTTTATTAATTAAGTATGCTTTTACTCCATCAGCTCAGGTGAACTAGGACCGTGGAGATGCCAGTCTCCAGGTAACCAACTGTTGCAAGGATTTCCCTTCTTCAGGATCTTCTAGATGTTCCTGATTTGAATTTTTAATTCTCGAGGAATTTCTAGAAGTTCCTATGCATGGACATTTCCGGCAAGAGTCTATAAAATTCCACCGTAAAATTCTTCTACAGCCGAAACGCCGAAACGGTCACCAAAAGTTCCTAGGAACACCTAGAAATTCCTCGAGAATTAAAAATTCAAATCAGGAATTCTGAAATTTAAATTCTGAAAACTGCTAATTGTATCAAAATTTAAATCCGCTCCCTAGATACATCAAGTGGCTCCTGTTTTAGTAGAAATTTTGATTGGCTCCTGTTTCGGTAGCTAGATATTTCGATTGGCTCCTTTTTGGCGGACACTGTATATGCAATTATACCCTATATACATACCCTGTACATACCCAATATACTTATCCATATGCTCATTCATAATTCACTGGATATCGCAGCTCATTTACAAGTATGTCGTTTGTACCACACTCTCCATTGCTGTAAACTGTCATATCTAACTTGTAACATCATGGTGATATATTATTATGTATGTATGTAATTATGTATGTATATACGTTGCTCTATATAAATAGAAAATGAAGGACTTTGTGTGTTGGGGTGATATGTCTAATTTTGTAACACTTCTGTCGACTTTCACCTTTATTTTTCATACAAACCTGTTTTTTATGGGGATGAAAAATGAGAAGAAAAAAAAAAAAAAAATAGAACACAAAGTGTTTTTATTTTATTAAATTGTTTGAGCGACTGTGACATCAGTTCTGTGATTAAAAAAATAAAACAGACACAAACATATATGATTCAACTACATGGTCATATACGACGTGGGTTTTACCCTCTATTCGCAGGAAATTCACAAGTCCGATACCCAAATTAACCTCACCAAGCCTGGGTTGGGCCAAACTTGAACAAATTTGTTTTAATAATAATAATTCCGCGTCCGTGAGATAGTGAGATAGGCACAGATACCTATATCACGGTGGTGAGGGGATTATATGGACGCCCAGATACAAAGTCATCTTTCATGTCCATTCTATTGATTCTATTTGGTTTTAATAATAATAATAATACTCCTTCTCAAAAAAATCAACGATGAAAACCAACATACATACATCATTTCAGCAGATATCCCCGAGCTTTTCCTATCAATCAGTCGGAACAGAGAAATCCGACACGCAAAATTAAGCAAACCTTTGTACTCCCTGAACTCGTTGGCAACTGTTAAGTTGTTACACTGTGAAGTTGTTCTGCAAAGTTTGTTGCTGAAAAACTTGCACAAATTGAACTTGGTCTAGAGGGAAGGGAGGGATCTTTGAGGGATACAGGAGAGAGAGTGGGAGGGGGGGATCTTTGAGGGATACAGGTGGGAGAGGGGGGATCTTTGAGGGATACAGGAGGGAGAGTGGGGGGGGGGTTGTTAGAGAAATAGGTAGTAGAGAGGGTGGGACCTCTGGGGATGATAGGAGGTAGAGAGGGGGGATGTTTTGGAGAAACAGGAGGCTGACAGGGGGGGATTCTGGGGGGGTAACGGGAGTTAGAGGGGGATTTTTGGTTTGTGATAGTAGGGAGATGAGGAGGGTTTCTGGAGTGTTATGGGAGGTAGAGAGGGAGGGATATTTAGGGGAGATAGTAGGGTAAGAGGGAGCTATTCTGGGGGGTGATAGCCGTGATAGGGAGGTAAAAGGGAGAGATCTTTGGGGTGTGAGAGTAGGCAAATAGGAAGTGATTCTGGGGTGTCGTAGGAGGTAAAAGGGAGAGATCTTTGGGTTGTGATGTTAGACCGATAGGGAGTGATTCGAGAGTGTGATGGGAGGTAGAGAAGGAAGTATAAGCTTGAGAATGGGAGGGGTAATTTAGAAAAATAGGAGCTAGAGGGGAAAGGATCTGGGGGGGAGGTAGAGGGGTAGGGGGTCTTTTAGAGAAACAGGATGGCACATCGACCTCCGTTTCAAAGTTTTGTTTGAATTTATGTTCGATTTCACAGGAAGGCTGAAATGGGCAGAATAATAAAAACAAAGACCTTATTTCTACTGCTACAAAAGAACTTCCAAGTTCCCGAATTCCCAAACGTTTTTTTTTTTTTTTTTTTGCTCCATTTTTTGCTATTTTTTTTCTTAATAAAATTCTCTACGTCACTTGAAATCATGTGAACAACATTAAAGTTAGATGTACCTACAAAATCTTAGTTAATGAAGGGTCCGCCAAACAGGGTGCCCAAAACACAACTTTCTGACCAGATAATAATACGTTGTTAGCTAACTGCTGGAATTATGGGACTCCTAGCCGGACAGTCTAAATTAATAAATTTACTTTATACATACTTTTATGTATATACATTGTGTATGTGTGTATGAGAAACATTAGGTGAGGAGAACGAGAAAAAAAGTGAGGTCCAATCTTATATGGAGAGATAAAGTAGAGGAGTATTTGAGAGAGAAGAGTTGGAAGTGGGAGGACCAAGCTTAGGTGAAAAGATACCTAAAGTAGAGGAGGATTTGAGAGAAGGGTTGGAGTAGTTAGGTTCAAGCTTAGGTGGAGAGATAAAGTAGAGGAGGATTTGAGAGAGAAGAGTTGGAAGTGGGAGGACCAAGCTTAGGTGAAAAGATACCTAAAATAGAGGAGGATTTGAGAGAAGGGTTGGAGTAGTTAGGTTCAAGCTTAGGTGGAGAGATAAAGTAGAAGAGGATTTGAGAGAAGAGTGGGAAGTGGGAGGACTAAGCTTAGGTGGAGTGATAAAAGGGAGGAGAATTGAGAGAGAAGAGTTGGCAGAGGGAGGTCGAAGAAAGTAGTTATCATTAAAAGTCATTTAAGTGGCTCCTTTTTTTTGGCGGACCCTGTAGAGTGAAAGAAGACGAATGCATTTTATAAAGTAAATAAACATCAATAAATAAAACAAAGTTATCATTATTGTTATCACGGTACGATATACAAACGTGTAAGATACTACTACTTACCGTATAAAACAGTACGTATTAAAAAATTAATTTTCACAAATTATTAGTATAAAATATTAATAAATTATTTCAGAACCTCTTTATTCTCATTCAGTGTGCACCAAGGTTTAGAAGCCAAAGTTTAAATTGCTGCACTTGATACATGGCATTTGAGACGGTACAGCAGTAAGCTCTCTCCTCCCCCTCTCTCTCTCTATCTCCTTCTTATTTATCTCCCATCTTCTATTCCCACTCTTTCCTTTCTTTTTTCTCTCTCTCTTTCAATTTCACTCCCATCCTCTCTCTTTTTTTCTTTCATTTGCTAAGGTACGGGAGATACCCAATTCTACAATGTGACCCTAGTCTTAATACTAATATTAGATCACTCATCTATTTAACTCTCTTTTTCTGAACTTTTCCCTTTCTTTAGCACTCTCTATGTACTTCCTCTCTCTCCTTCTTATTTTTTTCTCTCTATCTCTCTTTCAAAATCTTTCACTCCCATCCTCTCTTTTTCTCTGTAACTCTCTTTTTCTTCTTCTTCATTTTAATCTCTCTCTGTCTCTCTCTTTATTTTGATCTCTCATCTATTCTACTCTCTCTTTCTGAAGTTTTCCCTTCCTTTAGCTCTATTTCCTTCCTCTACTCTCTCTATCTCTATCTCTTACTCTTTTTCTATCTCTCTCTCTTTCTACACGCCCCGTCCCTACCTACAAGCACTCCGTTCTTCTCCTGATGCAAAAGTTTCATAAATATAAAAGTCCCTGAGCCTTTGTTCTTGACTTTGACAGAATTTCAAACGCATAAGCTCAACCTAAAAGATACGTATGCGATGTATGTGTACTCGTAGAGAAATATACGATTTATCTACATATGTAGAATTTCGTAGGTAGGTACAGGAATAAATGTAAATAATTCGTACCTACAAGATTGGAGAACAAAAAGTTAGAGACAGAGAGAAATAAATATAGAAAGAAAGAGAGAGAAAGAGAAAGAGAAAGAGAGAGAAATAAAGACAAAGGAATGAAGAATAATTTAAAAGGAAAGAGAGATAAGAAAATAAAAGAGGATGTACGAGTAAGGAGAGAATTGGAAAATTCAGAGAAAGATTTAAGAGAAATTAGGTGAATGCAAGACAGAGAGAAAATAAAAAAAAGAGAGAGATAGAATGATACGGAAAGAGAAGCTAAATGAGTAGAAGGATTAAGATAAATAAAAGAGGAAGACAGAGCGAGAAGGTAAATAGAAGTGAATGAAAGATAGAGACAGAGATACAATGATACGAAAAGAGATGTTAAATGAGTAGAAAAAGATTAAGATAAATAAAAGAGAAAGACAGAGCTAGAAGGAAAATAGAAGAGAATGAAAGAGAGAGACAGAGATAGAATGATACGGAAAGAGAAGGTAAATGAGTAGAAGGATTAAGACAAATATAAGAAAGACAGAGCGAGAAGGAAAATAGAAGAGATAGAGACAGAGATAGAATAATACAGAAAGAGAAGCTAAATAAGTAGAAGGATTAAGATAAATAAAAGAGAAAGACAGAGCGAGAAAGAAAATAGAAGAGAATGAAAGATAGAGACAGAGACAGAATAAAAAAGAGAGATAGAATGGTACGGAAAGAGAAGCTAAATAAGTAGAAGGATTAAGATAAATAAAAAAAAAACAGAGCGAGACCGAAAATAGAAGAGAACGAAAGATGGAGACAAAGAGAGAATAAAAAAGAGAGATAGAATGATACGGAAATAGAAGCTGAATGAGTAGATGGATTAAGATAAATAAAAGAGGAAGACAGGGCGAGAAGGAATATAAAAGAGAATGAAAGAGAGATAATAAAAAAGAGAGGTAGAATGATACGGATATAGAAGCTAAATGAGTAGAAGGATTAAGATAAATAAAAGAGAAAGACAGAGCGAGAAGGAAAATAGATGAGAAAGAAAGATCAAGTGAAAGAGAGAAGTTCTTTGTCTTTGGAGCTAAAAGCTTTTCCCCTATGGAGTGGGAGTCAGCGACTTGTTGTCAACTTTGAACTTTGATAAAAAATGTGTTTCCATTCAGATGTTGAGAAGTATGTAGGTACTGAAAAGTATTGACACTTGAGCTTTACCGTTCGAGATTTTTCATTCGTATGTAAAGTTGATGAAAAATCTTTGTGCATTTATTTGTACTCGCTTGGAAAGTGCTAGGTATTTACAGTGATTTTATTTTTAGATTTTCCACTGAGAGTCTTAACGCACGCTGTGCTCTTGTTCTGCAGGAATACTTTAATATAATATCGCTCTTTATGCTGCCACTTATTTATACTGCCCGATTAAGGCTATGAAGTCCTATTATTCCAGCAGTAAGCCCAAGACGTATTATTATGTGGTAAAATCCCCACGCTACCTGGATTACCAGTGCACCTCACTTAAGTGCACTGGTAACATCACTTAGGTGCTAAGCTAAAAAAATATATTTTATCCAAATGCATTTTATTGTTGCAAAAAAAACTCAGACTCAGAAAAACTTTATTATATGTAATACATAGTTGCAGAAAAAGTTCACTGTCAAAAAGTGCTTTTCCCATAGTTGCAACAAAAAGTTAAGCCTCCAAAAGAGTTTTCGAGAGTTGCGATAAAATATTCAAAACAGCAGTATGCTTTCAGATATATTTAACCCTTTGACGCCGAGCGTGTTGTGTTCGACACAGGTACTTTGAGATACAATAATTACTGACTAGAGTGCAGTATCATTATCGTTTCAGTGTGAAACAGTTCCTAAACATCTTATCTTCAAATTCATCCAGCGCGATTTTTGAATTGTTTTGTTTACATTTCTAAATTTTCATTTATTGCTGAGATTTCGAGAGTGCATCATCGCATGGAGTTTTGCCAACTTTGGTAAGTTATTTCTTGTGTTTCCTGGTCGATTATTTTACTGAAAAAATTAATGGAGGTAGCTAATATGCTTATAAACATATATTTTTAAAGAAAATTGCAATAATTAATTGGTAGGTAGCTGCTTTTGTCCAATTTCCTGCCGTGTCGAAAACGACACATCCGGTATTAAAAGAACGTTTTTTTCCAAAGAAATAATTTTATTGTTTTTTCCTGATTTCTTCTGATTTGAGATTGATTATTGAGTCAAAACTAGGAAAATGAGTGACAATATCGCACTACGCTTGATAGACAAGATACTTGAATCCTTTAATGACCTCTCTGATCTTGAAGATGAGGATACTGATGATCCCAAGACAAATGAGATGAATTTGATTGATAGTGTTTTCAGGGCAAACAATGAAAACAGAGGACTGCCTTTTGATTTACACAAATGCCATCCACTTCAAAGGGCCCTATTCTCCTCGGTGAAATGTGTGCTAGCCTAGCTTCCAACAGTCCTACCTCATCAGCTTCCAGCCCCATCATAGCTACTGCTAGTACTAGCCCCAGCCCTCCTATTGTAGCTCCCATTCCTATCACTACTGCAGCTATTGCAAGACCCAGCCCACTTATTGTAGCGCCCATTCCCATCATAGCTGCAGCTAGTGCTAGACTCAGCCCACCTATAGCAGTCATTACCGTCATAACTGCAGATAACTCGTTTTAAACTCAATAAAAATCGTGATTTTATGCTTTTTTAACAAAATCAGTTTTTTCTACATTCTTGTTCCTTTAAAGCCTGGTGTGTCGTTTTCGACACGGATCCATAACTTTTTACTGGTAAAAGCTAGAAAGCTGAAACCAACGCCAAAAGTCTTAGAAAACCTTCAGGATGAAAAAAAAGTTGGGTGCAATTTTTTTTCCCCGGCCAAATTAATTCCGGCGTCAAAGGGTTAATGTACTTTTTATTATATACCTACCTATAGAAATAAAATAGAATGTGAACAAAATAAAATATACATATATAATAAAAAATAAATAATAGGACATGGAAATATGTTTTGTTCAGATGACCCAGTGAGAAAATCCTGAGGAAAAGTTTTCATAATATTTTAGGCCCACCATTCGAGGATCCTTTTCAAAGGATATACAGAGATAAGGATAAACTTTCCTGCCTTCTCCTTCGGCCTTTGAATCCAACAGGAATATTTAATTTAGCTTTAATCCAGGAAAGTGAAATAATTTTCCGTGCTTTGAAAAGTGAGGCAGATAAGATAAAAATCTGGTTTTTTTGTGTTAGTGATGATAATAATAGCACTCATATTATTGACAATACGAGAACTAAGGCTAATATATCATAATTATCTTCAAACAAACATTATTAAACATTATTTTTTTTTTAACCATCATTATTATAATACCAATCTCGTAATCACCCGAATTATGAGACAGGATTAGAATAATTAATCCTGCACTATTCCTTAACATGCCCTCTGGTGGGAATTTCAACCAATAACAGCTCATTTATATCAGCTGTTAAGTGATAGTGGCTTGGATTAACATTATAGGGGCGAAATTACTACAATAAAATCGTTAACTTAAGTCATTACTTAGCATCGGTTTTCCCTATAGTAAACAGTACGCAATCCGAGACTTAGCTCCGCAGAGGTATTACAAAAAAGTCTATTAATTCCGCTCTAAATATTTAATCATATTTCATAATTCGGCCCTATGTCACTAAATTTCATGGCCTAGCACATTATACTCAGGTTATATCCGTTGGTTTGAACCCTACCCAGACCCAATGCATGAATTTTTCCTCATTCATTTGAGTTTGTGACCACATAATAATAAGACTCTGACGGTTAGGTAAGAGAAAATGCTTTGAGCATTAACCTCACCTGGTGGTTACCTTCCACTAAAGAGTATTATTATTATTACATACATAGGAGACTCGTATTTACATTCATGAGTTAATTTAACTCAGACTTCAAATCTAGTTCAGAAGTTGCGTATATGGACGGTATTAATTTTTAATGCCCTAACGTTGATATAGTGCTCGTAAAACCCAGGTAACCGAGAGAGTTAAATGTTTTATTAGCACGTAGGTTGAAGGCAATTAATGTTCTGCTCGTATCCCTGCTAGCTAGGTAAGGTAAAACTGAGGTCGGTTGATCCCACTCACTAGGCTAAGTGAAAGTGAATAGCTTGATGAGCAGCTAATGCAGCCGCCTGGTTTGTCCAGCGAGTAATACTGAAATCTCTTGAGAATCGTTGATAGTGCACAATAAATGAACATCTGTACCTTGATCGATAAGACGGCGGACTTGGGGCCAGGAGGTCGATAGTTCAAGTCCCGGTTTCAGCGTTGATTTGGTGAAGTACGAATAACGAATAAGTTTGAGTTATAGTTGTGACTAGCGGGCTGTCGCCCGCTTTGCGGGCCGAGGCATGGCCGTGAAAGCAAAAAATCCTTTTTCGCCAATGGCAGGTGTTGTAGTGGGAGTTTCGAAAAATCCCGTCTTATTGCACATCTAGACTATAAGATAAAGCTACCTACCAAATTTCAGCTTCCTAGGACTTACAGTTTGGGCTGTAGAGCGATGATCAGTGAGTGGTCAGTCAGTGTCTTTGACATTTATATATTAAGATATCACGGGAGTGATTTACAGAAATTTGATTTAAAAAATAAATAATACACCTATATACGAGTATAAACAATACTTATATATACATTTTTTATATATACAATATATATATAAAAAAATGAACAATTGTTTACTGTTTTACAATTACTGAACATTATTACACCTCTGATACCCTTCATTAGCCTTGGCAAGGCTATAGTATAGAACTATAGAAGTATAGACTCTAGTCTAGGCTTTGTCTGAAGTACTATTAACATAAAGTAGATTGGGGATACTCCCACGTTATCTTCCTATTATTAGTCCTCTGGGTACATCAAACATTAACCACACATCTATCTCTCTCTTTTTCTTTTCCCTCTTCACTATTATCTTCCTTTTTCTCTTCCTCTCCATCTCTTGTGTTTCCTTTCCTCGCACAGATTTATTTTTTTTTCACCTCACTCTTCTTCTCTCTCTCTCTCTCTCTCTTTATATCTGTCTGTCCCTGTCTATATCTCTCCTCACCTCTTTTCTTTTCTCTCTCTCGCCCTCTTCCCTTTTCTGTATCTTTCTCTTTATGTCTTCCTGTCTTTATCTCTTCTCATGCCATATCTTTTCTCTCTCTCTCTCTCATCTTTACTATGTCTTCCACTTTATATCTGTCTATCTATCTATCTCTCTCTCTCTCTCTCTCTCTCTCCCCTTAATACATACTTCTCCCTCTCCATGGCAATCTTCTCTCTCACATCCTCACTCTTGCTATCTATCCATCTCCTTTTCGCCATGCCTCATTAAGAATGAATGCCGCAATCAGGAGTCCATGCCGTGTTGTGGTGAGGTGTCTGCCCCGCCCCCTGGGTACTTAATGAGTCATCTCTCTATTCTCAACCTCCACGCTCAGGGAATACCCCGACAGTTTCCCAACTGTTAAGACTGTTTCCCAACTGTTAAATGTACAAAGCGCGCGATTAGCTCAGTGGTTAAGCACTCGCTTGCCATGCGAAAGGTCCCAGGTTTGATCCCCCGTGCAGCAAAAAAGTCGAACCTCAAGTTGGTGAGTGAAAAATTAAAAGTAGTATTGATCAGAAAATCAGGGTGTTGCAAGAATTATATGATCTTCCAATTTCAATGTCTAGACTCCTTCCATATGGAATAATCCGATTGGATTTTCACAGATATGAATTCAGCGCGCGTTTAGCTCAGTGGTTAAGCACTCGCTTGCCATGTGGAAGGTCCCGGGTTCGATCCCCCGTGCCGACAAAAATTTGTATTCTTAAATTGGTTACAATTGTTTGTAAGGGATACCTTTCGGTGCGGTCATGTTCATCCAGCACCTAATCGGGAAGTATTGTGTCACTTCTCGCCCATCAGAGGGGAGGCATACTACGGGATGGGTAGGCTACAACACAGACGGCTGTGAAACACTCATCTTTTTTTTTCTTTTTTTTTTAAGAGATCCATATCTTCGACAGGTCCTTATGACTGTAGGATGGTTAATGATATCTTTAGCCGAAAGAGTAAAGGGTTTAAGTGGGGAGGTTAGTAGAATAATAATAATAATTATATCGCCTTAATTATGCGGCTCAATTAGGACTATTAGAGTCCCATTATTCTAGCTCCAGCAGTCATTTTATTGTGTGGTCGAAATCCAAAATGGGAGGATAACATGTCCCCGGGTAAGTTTCGAACCCACGACCTGGGGAACCTCTGTGCCGAAAATAGTTCCGACTTTACCACTAAGCTACCGGGACACATTGCAATAATAATAACACTCTTTAGTAGTGTAGTGGAAGGTAACCACCAGGCAAGGTGAATGCTTAAAGCATTTTCTACCACCTAACCCTCAAGAGTCTTATTGTGGGGTCACAAACTCAAATTAATGAGGAAAAATTCATGCACTGGGAGGGATTTGAACCAACGCATTCCTACTCTACCAGAATTACCAGACTAGCGCGTTAACCACTTGACTACCAGTGCACGGTATCACCCTCCATTCGCTGGATACCCGCAACCCAGCTGCTTAGGTTTGCAACAGCAAAAAAGTTTTCCTCTTATGTACAAACATTCTATTCTTATTCTTAAATGCTTCTTCATTTTCTTCTACGTTTGAAAAAGTGATGAAACTGAATTTCTCAATTAATTATTATTCACTATCAATTGAATTTTAAAACAATAAACACCCCGTCAGTATAAATCAGTGTTTACGACGTCTCTGCCCACCCCATTTTCTCTATCTCTCCTTCTATCTATCTCATTCTTTCTCTCTCTCCTCCTCTCTTCCTCTTTTTCTTTTTCTCCCTACTCTCTTTTTGACCTTGTCTTTCTCTCTCTCTGTCTCTCTTTCTCCCCACTCTCTTTAAGAACTTGTCTCTCCATCTCTATTTCTCCCCACACTATCGCTCACTCTCACTCTCTATCTCTCAATACTCTTCATCATTTTCATATATCCTGGTCTTTATTTTTCTCTCTCCTTTTTCTTTTCCCTAATCTTCCTCTTTCTCTCTCTCTCCCTCTCTCTCTCTCTCTCTCTCTTCCTCTTTCTCTCTCTCTCCCTCTCTCTCTCTCTCTCTCTTCCCTCTTTTCTATCTCTCTCCCTCTCTCTCTCTCTCTCTCTTCCTCTTTCTCTCTCTCTCCCTCTCTCTCTCTCTCTCTCTTCCTCTTTCTCTCTCTCTCCCTCTCTCTCTCTCTCTCTCTTCCTCTTTCTCTCTCTCTCCCTCTCTCTCTCTCTTCCTCTTTCTCTCTCTCTCCCCTCTCTCTCTCTCTCTCTCTTCCTCTTTCTCTCTCTCTCCTCTCTCTCTCCCTCTTTCTCTCTCTCTCTCTTCCTCTTTTTCTATCTCTCTCCCTCTCTCTCTCTCTCTCTTCCTCTTTCTCTCTCTCTCCCTCTCTCTCTCTCTCTCTTCCTCTTCTCTCTCTCTCTCCCTCTCTCTCTCTCTCTCTCTTCCTCTTTTTCTATCTCTCTCCCTCTCCCTCTCTCTCTCTCTTCCTCTTTCTCTCTCTCTCCCTCTCTCTCTCTCTCTCTCTTCCTCTTTCTCTCTCTCTCCCTCTCTCTCTCTCTCTCTCTCTTCCTCTTTTTCTATCTCTCTCCCTCTCTCTCTCTCTCCCCCCTCTATATCTCAATACTTCACATCATCTTCATATCCTTGTTTTTATTTTTCCCTAATCTTTCTCTCTCTCTCTTCTCTGTCCTATTTTTTTTCTCCTTATATTCCTCATTTTCTTTCTCTTTCGTTTCTCTTCCTCCTTTCTCTGCTCTTACCTCTTGTACGTACGTAAAATTTAGGTCTAGTGAAAAAAGATTGAAGAAATCGAGAAAGTTTAATCAACTTTAGTCAAAGCCTCAGTGGCTCCTAAATTCTTGTTTTAGATATCAATCAAAAATTTTGTGATTTAATTGTAGGTACCAAATCCCTTGTGCATAGTTAAACGTTAATTATTACGAACTCTCTGATCGGTTGATTCAAAAATAGACACAAAGAAAATGACTGCAAACGAGATTCTAGAATCAGCGCAGTGGTTTGAATATAATTTTTGGACTTCAAATTTGATCCGACCAACATTTAAGGACTAATTAAAATTGTTTAAACTATGCATCGCAAATTCAAAATTTCACGCTCGAGTAGAAGCTTAAACGGTCCATTTTTTTTAACATTTTTGTTTAAAAAAAGATTAATTAACATTTTTGATACCATTACGTCTATGCACTGGTGCCTTAGTCGTTTTTTTTATTTATAATTATCAGATAGCCTGTAGTTCGATGGTTCGAGACTCATGTTCGGCATAACTGTAGTATAACTGTAGTGATTATCAATATATGATAACTAATTCATAAATATAACCGACCTCAGTAGCTGGATCGATAAGGAGGCGGACTTGTAACCGGTACGGTAGTTCAAGTCCCGTTTTCAGGGTGGATTTAGTAGAGCGAGTTTAAGTTTGTGATATCATGAAAGTGATTAACACAAATATGATAACTTTTTTTTAATTCATAAATACATATAATATTATGTACTCATTGCGCGATTTAACATATCAACTCAATCCTACGTGTGATCAAAGCAGTACAAAGTCCGCACTTTGACAACCGCTGGCATTGTGTTTTGTCGGTGAGCACTGAAAATGGAATTCGAAAAATTGAAAAGAAAAATGTCGGGAAATCAGTCGAGGGAACGAATTTGCTTTATTAAAACGAAATGGAGGAAGAGGATGTCGTAAAAATAAATTAAACAAAACATCCCTTCCGTTAATACTTGATGGAATAAATGAAATTAAATAAATATATATAAATGAAATTGTCATCCATCATTCACGTCACAGCATTTGCTAGGTAGTATGTACAGGTACAATGTACCTACCTATCTATTGTTACTAAGTTAAGGCTGCTACACACCATCAAAACACTTGGCCAGTGTCGATAGCGCGTTGAATGCACCGTTTCTCGTAGGATGACCGAAGTTAAGCCACGTTCAGCTAGATGAAGACTTGGATGAAGGCGAGGTTAATGCTCAAAGCATTTTCTACCACCTAGCCCGCAGAGTCTTATTATTAGGTGGTCAGAAACTCAAATTCATGAGGAAAAATTCATGCACTGGGTGGGATTCAAACCAAAGGATCCCTACGCTACGTGAATTACCAGACTAGCGCGTTAACCACTTGACTACCAGTGCACATCAATGTTATTATTGTTATTGTTTAGCCAAGAAAATAAATAATTACCACCAATAAATCTATTGCTGAATCATGCACTAGGTGGGATTCGAACCAACGGATCCCTACACTACCTAGATTAGCAGACTAGTGCGTTAACCACTTGACTACCAGTGCACATGGAAGCGTTTGTTCTGTTTTTTTTTTTTTTTTTTTTTTTTTTTTTTTTTTTTAATATCGTCTACTTTGAACGTGTATGGCCACCCTTAGGTAGGTAAATTGAAAATAAATTTATTACTATTTTTCCCCCTATTTTTCGAATACCTGACAGCGACTTCTAATGTTCAGAGTCAGTGAGCACGTTCCCTTTTTATGTGTAAGCTTTTATTACTCCATTATACTTTCTTAAAATAAAGTTTGAGCCTCCATCAAGCTACTTTATTTCTTCTTTGTTATTTGCGCGGAGGCTTTTTTTTTATGGTCTGAGGGCATATTATTGTAGGATTAGGAAGTCACTCATATAGCCATGCATTGATATACCTGAGGTCTGAGGTTTAATCTGAAGGAATGCCTCTTTTTGTTTTTCTTTTTAAGATGAGTGTTTCACAGCCGTTTTTATTTCGTAGCAATGAAACAGGAGCTACTATAGACGCATGTGGTCTGTGTTGTAACCTGCCCGTAGTATGCCTCCCCTCTAATGGGCAAGAAGTGACACTTTATTGGCAAACTACATGATACATACTTTAACACAGGACATGAAATGAAAATAACTCAATAGAATATGTCCCTTCTGATGGGCGAGAAGTGACACAATACTTCCCCATTAGGTGCTGGGTCAACACCCTTACAAACAATTGTAACCAAATTAAGACTACAAATTTTCGTCAGCACGGGGGATCGAACCTAGGACCTTATAAGAAATAAGGATCATCGAAGTCAAGCAACGTCCAGCCAGGTGACGACTTCGTCATGCTGGCATTCCGGTCCAACCCAGGCTGGGTGAGGTTAACGTGGGTGGCAAGTTTGTAAGTTTCCTGGTAATGGAGGTTAAAAATCCCGTCGTATATGACCAATGACCATGCAGTTGAAAAAACTACTTTAAACCGTATAATAAAACAAAACCAACCTTTCACTATGGGCTAGTGTAGAACAACAAATTTCGAATGCGTTCATTAATAGGGATAGAGCGTAAGTCCAATTTTCTTGTGTCACAGAAATTTTCAGAGGTTTCGAAGTCCCCGACCTCTCTCTCTCTCTCTTTGGCTTAGGACGAAATATTATTCCTGTAATTCCCGATTTTTCGAAGGGGAGGGGGGGGGTGGGCGAGGGGGCGGGGTTGTTTTGAGCGCGGTGTGAACTGCATATGCAAGTTTGGGAAAATAGGTTAAGCTGCCATGTTTCCCGAAATGGAATAATTTTATTATACTCGAGCATTGTCCCCTTTTTGAAACAGGATTTCGGTTTCAAAACTGCATGAGATGAAATGACGGCGGAAGATTTTCTCTGTTATAATTTAGTACCTAATCTAGTTCTGTGTACTTATGTAGGGCCGGATTAACAATAAGGGCCATGACCGGGAAATCTGTTTCTGTCTACAATAACTTAATTATGTTATGTCTATTAAATTACAATTCTTCTTCTTCTTCTTTTACTCTGTCTTATCCCGCTTGAGCAGGGTCGACGTTGTTCAACCTCATGGTTGAGGTTGGTTAGTTTTGGCACATTTTTTACGGCTGGATGCCCTTCCTAGCGCCAACGATTCTATTTGATTTAACGTCCTTGATTAGGAGGGGGGTTTTACCCTCCATTCGCTGGGAATCGTACCAGCTACCCACGTTAACATCACTCAGCTTGGGCAGTAGTCACAACCGTTACGCCACGGAGGCTGGCGTCTATTAAATTACAATATATTAAACTATATAGATGTCTGCAGTTACGGTATTATGTAATTTCTATTAAATTACAGTATATCTGTATCATTAAGTTATCATGTAAGCCACAAATCCCGCCGCAGATCCCCAGATAGCGCGATTTCGCCCCCGACAGACAGCAGCATACCCGAAATGGATTTTCCGCTCTCTGGTTTTATTAAATTTCATATTTATGCATAACTTCTCACTTTCACATCTCACCGTGATGGAAATGGAGGTGAATGGGATGTTGACTTTTCGGGAATAAGGTTAGTGGAGTGAAACGGTCGGTGTTCACCATGTGGAGTGTATGTGGTGAATATGGGGATTTGGTGAATAGCAATAGGGTAAGTGGAGTGAGTGTGGGTATGAGAGGTGAGAATGGGCTTTTCGGCGTAGGCGATGGGTTCAAGGGTGTGATGTAGATTGTAGACGGAGAGAAAGGAGGTGACGCTTGTGATGGGCGGGACTTGTGGGTGATGTTGGGAATTTTAATAACGTGCCTTGGTTTTGGAAATTTTCGGCAGTACTGGATTTCGAATTTTGCGAGTGAGTGGGAAGAGTAAGCATCAGGCCAAATTTCAGCTTGTGCTAGGAATAATTAATGGACTTTATGTTAAACCACCCGAAGGAAAATAAAGAGTGCTTTAACCCTGCTGGTTTTATGAGGGCTATTTCAGGCTGTGATGGATAATTTCTCCGCAGAATTTTCAAAGTTTATTTTATTTTTTTGTTTTTGTAAGGTGCTTTAACCACAGATGGTCTTTTGCACCGTTTCAGTTTCGAACTAAATTTTTCTATAGCATTTTATTCGTTTCAGGTCTAGTATCAGGGCTTCAATTTCATTAATATCGTCACGTAACGATGGTATAGCGGACAAATTGGTACGGGCAGGAGCAAAGATAGAGTAAGAACAACACCACATTGACAAAGGGGAGGTGGTTTCTTTTTGTCTAGGTGGCCATGGGTAATAAAAGTATGACCGATTCTCATTCTGCATATTACCACTTCTTCGTATCTTTTTGATCTATGGATTGAATTCCACTATGTTATTTTTGGTCGACAGAGATTTGTCAATAATTTTTTTAGGCACGAATTATGAAACAGGACTGGATTAACTAATGCTAGATATCATTATTTTTGTTCAAAAGCAAGCGCTTTAACTTTGTGCTCGAATCCCACACAATGCATGATTTTTTCTTCATTAATTTGATTAATTTGTGGTCACACATAATAATAAAACTGGGTTAGGTGATAGAAAATGCATTCAGCATTAACCTTCCACTAAAGAGTATTATTATTATTATGCTGTAGACTGGAATGTCAGTAGAAATATGTTTGAAGAACTACATACATACGAGTAATATGCGATTATCTTTTCTATCTCCAACGTTGCTGAACTTCAGTGATACCCGGACTGAAGTTATTTACGTCAAAATATTACTCAACCATACTGCGAACTTATTGAACTGAAATAAGCGATCCGACAGATAAATTTTATGATCAACTCATTCGGAAGAGCTTTTGTTCCCAATTGAATAATGCACCAATGTTGGAACATTTTACATTCAACTTTTGAGAAACTTTAGTCCTGCAGTTAGACAACCTTCTCTCTCGCTCCCCCTCTCCTCCGAACTTTTCTGTCTCTCTTTCCCCTTCCCTTCTCTTCCTCCTTCTCTCTCTTTCTCCTCTTTCTCTACCTCTTTCTGTCTCTCTTTCTCTCTTCTCTCTTTTTCTCTCTCTCCTTCTTTTCTCTTTTCCTCTCGTTCTTCTTCCTCTTTCTCTCTCTCTTCCTCTCTCTTTCTTCTTTTTTTTCTCTCTTTTCCTCTCTTCCTTTCTCTCTTCTCTTTTTCTTCTCTTTCCTCTCTCTCTTCCTTTTTTCTCTCTTCCTTTTACTCTTTTCTTTTTCTCTCTTCCCTCTCTCTTTCTCTCTCCCTCTATTTCTCTCTCCATCTTCCATCTCCCTCTTCTTTTCTACCAAGCATTTGTAGTCAACTGCTTATGTCTATTTGTCATTTTTCTCTTTTTAATTTTCTTCTCTCTTTCTCTGTCCCTCTCCTTCTCTCTCTCTCTATCTCCTTCTCTTTACCCTTCTCCCTCTCTTTGTCTTGACCCAGTAACCGACACTGCTTTTCCTGTCTCTCTCCCTCTTCATTCCTCATCTCTCTCTTTCTCCATCTCACATCCGTTTCTTCCTGCATGGAGCACTAAAAGACAGCATATTATACGACTTTGCGCTGTAAAACTGGAAAACAAAAGCTGTGCCCTCCGTGCTTCCTGCTGTCTTCCAGTGCGACCGGAACCCTGTTTGTGCTAGTCACAAACTCTTTGTGTTCAAATGGTGTTAAACAATGGTGACTCGGAGACAGAAAGCATGCAGTTGAAATGGAAGTGGTGAGAGACGCTTTGCTTGTGAACTTGTGATTGTTTGTCTTTTGTGTCCGTCAAAAAAGGGATAGCTTTTTTATGGTTTGGCTTTTTGCACATATCCAAGTAATTAGTACGAAGAAACCGTCTCTTGAACTCTCTTCCTAATCCTAAACCCTCTCTTTCTTTCTATTATTTTTTTATTATTATTATTTTCTTTTAAACAAAGTCGTTTGTAAATTTATATTTTATCTGTACCTGTCACCAGTAAATAAGACTTTGTTTAGACTGTAAGAGTAAAAGGACACTTGAGTCTTATTCTTGCAGGATAAACAGAGTATTGTTTATCCTGTATTGTTTTGTATAAAAGATTTTTTTTTTTTTTTGAAAAAAAAGCTATCATTTTTATTTTAAAATCACTTTCGTGATAACACGATATAATACGTGATAACATGAAAGTGATTACAACACAAAATACGTTACGTTACGTAGGTGTATGAATAATATTTTAAACTCTTTTGAGAATGGACAGAAAAAAAATTTGCATTCGGCTTCAGAATTTCAATCTAGCCCCGATCGCAGACTATTGAGTAAAAAAAGGACGATGTTCAAAGGATACGTTGATGGAATAAAATTAAGCCTCTCCTTATCCTCCAGGGTTAGCTAGCTATTACCGGACCCATCCAGGCGGGGTGAGGTTGATGTGGATAGCTTGTTTGTGAGTTTTCACTGAATGGAGAAGAGAGCTGGATTATAAAAAAACGAACACAATACTTCCGATTTCTGATATTAGAAATTTATCGAAAGTACATTTATATAATGATTAAAGTTAAGATAGACCCTCCCACAAATCAGAGTTTTGACCAATCACAGCTCACTATAGTCCGACTTGAGGGACAGTCTGGCATAACTCTGGGATCCTGTTTTATAATACGGCCCTAAATCGCCATCTTGAACAAAGATCAGGACACGAGAAATTTTATTTATTTTTATTTGTTCGTAACTTTCACTCCCAGCGTGTCCAATGATATAAGAATGTATGTAACATAATTAAATGTATATGATATTATGTATCTCATGACTAGAAACACCCTCTGCCAGACTGCTGAACAACATGATATCCAAATGTAAGCATTATAATTATGACATGTGTTTGTAATCTTATGAATAGAATAAATGTCTCGAGCTAACTTCACAAATATGACCTACATATTTCACTCTTATTTCTTGAACAATGAACTTTGTCAGCACTCTGACATCTATCTGATCCCCGGGAGGATTTCTGAAGCGATAAGACGAGCTAGCTTGAATCCGGCCAAAATATAGTAACATGCATTTACAGGGTGCTTCAGAAGCGTCGATGACACGTTAAGCAACGTCCAGCGTGGCTAGGACTTGCATGGTTGACCATTCAAATTGGAAACCTCGTGGCTATTCCCGACCCCACTCAAGCTGGGTGAGGTTAATGTGGGTGGTTGTTGTGGTTTCATGCAACACATATAACAATTATATAGTAATAATGATAGTAGTAGTAGCAAGTGGAGGGTATCCTATTTTTTTTTAAGATGAGTGTTTCACAGTCCTTTTTTTTCGTAGTCATGAAACACGTCTTCCGTGTCAGACGCTCAAAAGTTGCGGGAGCATTACATAGTCCAAATGGTAGAACATTGAAATGTCAAAGACCAGAACTGGCTGAAATTTTTGTAATGCTTGTTCAATTTTACTTGTGAAAATAAATCAACAATTTTTTAACACAGTATAAAGTATAATATTTATGTATGTATAGTTGTATGTATACCTATATTATTATAATTTGGGATTTATTTTAAATTACATTTCAAAATTTTCTTCTTTTTCTTACAAACAATAATTTATCATTTTCTGCCTGTCTCTTTTAGATCATCTCTATCTCTCTTATCTCTCTCTCTCTCTCTCTCTCTTTCTCTCTCTCTCTCTCTCTCTCTCTCTCTCTCTCTCTCTCTCTCTTTCTTTCTATACCTTAATGTCTTTTCCTCTTTCTACTTGTCTCTCTTTCTTCATTCCATCCTTTAATCAAACCACTCTTCTTCTATGATTAGCTTATCTATTTTTTCTTCTCTCCCTAATCTTCCTCTCTCCCTCCTCTCCAAATTGCATCCCTTTAGCCCTCCTCTCTCCACTGTCTTTTCTCTCATCTATTTCACCCTCTCGTTTATCTGTCTTTCCCTCCTGTCTCTGTCCCTTTTCATCTTTACTGTTTTCTTATCCCTCTGCTTCTCTCTTTACTATCTATCTCTTTCTCCTATTTTCGTCTTTTACTATCTCCATCCTTCTCTCTATCATCTGTCTCTCTTACACTAGGAGAGGTTAACACTCAAAGCATTTCTACCACCTCACCCTCAGAATCTTATCATTATGTGGTCACAAACTCAAAATAATGAGGAAAAATTCATGCACTGGGTGGGATTCGAACCAACGGATCCCTACGCTACCGGGATTACCAGACTAGCAAGTTAACCACTTGACCACTTGCACTTCTTTATCTCCTTACTCTCACAAATCTCTCTCTCTCTGACTTTTTGCAACTCCTATCTCCCTCCCTCTCTCCATTCTGTTTCTCCCTTCTTTCTATCCCTCTCTCTGTATCTCTCCCTATCTCTCTCCTTCCTCTCTTCCTCTTTCTGCATCTAATGTCTCGTTCTCTTTCTCTCCTCTCTTACTCCTCTCTCTCCCTCTTTCTGCTGTCTCTCTCCTCCTTCTTCTCTTTCTCTCCTCTCTTACTCCTCTCTCTCCCTCTTTCTGCTGTCTCTCTCCTCCTTCTTCTCTTTCTCTCCTCTCTTACTCCTCTCTCTCCCTCTTTCTGCTGTCTCTCTCCTCCTTCTTCTCTTTCTCTCCTCTCTTACTCCTCTCTCTCCCTCTTTCTGCTTTCTGCTGTCTCTCTCCTCCTTCTTCTCTTTCTCTCCTCTCTTACTCCTCTCTCTCCCTCTTTCTGCTTTCTGCTGTCTCTCTCCTCCTTCTTCTCTTTCTCTCCTCTCTTACTCCTCTCTCTCCCTCTTTCTGCTTTCTGCTGTCTCTCTCCTCCTTCTTCTCTTTCTCTCCTCTCTTACTCCTCTCTCTCCCTCTTTCTGCTGTCTCTCTCCTCCTTCTTCTCTTTCTCTCCTCTCTTACTCCTCTCTCTCCCTCTTTCTGCTGTCTCTCTCCTCCTTCTTCTCTTTCTCTCCTCTCTTACTCCTCTCTCTCCCTCTTTCTGCTGTCTCTCTCCTCCTTCTTCTCTTTCTCTCCTCTCTTACTCCTCTCTCTCCCTCTTTCTGCTGTCTCTCTCCTCCTTCTTCTCTTTCTCTCCTCTCTTACTCCTCCTCTCTCCCTCTTTCTGCTGTCTCTCTCCTCCTTCTTCTCTTTCTCTCCTCTCTTACTCCTCTCTCTCCCTCTTTCTGCTGTCTCTCTCCTCCTTCTTCTCTTTCTCTCCTCTCTTACTCCTCTCTCTCCTCTTTTCTGCTGTCTCTCTCCTCCTTCTTCTCTTTCTCTCCTCTCTTACTCCTCTCTCTCCCTCTTTCTGCTGTCTCTCTCCTCCTTCTTCTCTTTCTCTCCTCTCTTACTCCTCTCTCCCTCTTTCTGCTGTCTCTCTCCTCCTTCTTCTCTTTCTCTCCTCTCTTACTCCTCTCTCTCCCTCTTTCTGCTGTCTCTCTCCTCCTTCTTCTCTTTCTCTCTCTCTTACTCCTCTCTCTCCCTCTTTCTGCTGTCTTTCTCCTTCTTCCTTCTCTCTCCCCCTTTCTCCTCTTCCTCTTTTGTTCTCTTCCTTCTTCTCTTCTCCTCTCTTACTCCTCTCTCTCCCTCTTTCTGCTGTCTCTCTCCTCCTTCTTCTCTTTCTCTACTCTCTTACTCCTCTCTCTCCCTCTTTCTGCTTTCTGCTGTCTCTCTCCTCCTTCTTCTCTTTCTCTCCTCTCTTACTCCTCTCTCTCCCCTCTTTCTGCTGTCTCTCTCCTCCTTCTTCTCTTTCTCTCCTCTCTTACTCCTCTCTCTCCCTCTTTCTGCTGTCTCTCTCCTCCTTCTTCTCTTTCTCTACTCTCTTACTCCTCTCTCTCCCTCTTTCTGCTTTCTGCTGTCTCTCTCCTCCTTCTTCTCTTTCTCTCCTCTCTTACTCCTCTCTCTCCCTCTTTCTGCTGTCTCTCTCCTCCTTCTGCATCTTCTGTCTCCCTCCCTCTCCTGCACCGTGGCAATCGACAGCGGATATAGGAAATTGAAAAGCTCCACGGTACTGACAATATTTCATTTTCTTTGTAACCTATTTAGCGCTGACGTCACCGGTCCTTCAGATGGTTCTATTTTCGCTACTTTCCTTTCCAACCTGAGTGGTGCAATCGATAAGGCGGCGGACTAGTAACTTGGAGGTCGGTGGTTCAAGTCCTGGTTTCAGCGGACATTTAGTAAAGCGAGTTTGAATAGTTGTGATATCACGAAAGTATCTAACACAAATAAGATGACTTTTTCTAATTTCCTCTTTTAAACCTAAGTGGGGCAATCGATAAGTCGGCGGACTCGTGACTGCGAGACCCGAGGTTCGAATCCCAAGATTGAAGAAAAATGCGGGCGAAATAAATAGACAAAATCGAGAACTTAAGTCATGACTTAGCATTAGTTTTCCCCATCTAAGAGCATACGCAAAATTTAGACTTCGCTCCACAGAGGTATCACTAAAAATACTCTACATTATGGGCTGGAACTCGGTGCCACAGGTTTACAAGAACACCTAGGTGTAACAAATCAGCATATACATGCACCCAACGATAAATTTTATGGGTACCAACTTTTTGTCAACTCTGAACCCAACGTCTTTGGCAACAAAGTAGCCCGAAATGCCGGGAATTTTTATCTAATTTGTGTCCCTGTCTTAACTTGGCTGGGGGCTATAAACAGGGAGTAGACCAGCAGTCTGGCTGGGGGACCATAACCAGGGAGTAGACCAGCAGTCTGGCTGGGGGACCATAACCAGGGAGTAGACCAGCAGTCTGGCTGGGGGACCATAACCAGGGAGTAGACCAGCATTGGCTTGGTTCTGGGGGCCCTTGTCAATTATTAGCCTCCTTGTAAAGACAGTAGTGGAAGTGCTGAGTCATTCCTCCACTGTCTCGCCACCCTATGATGATAATGATTTCTTAACCTAGCTCAACGTTGCTCAAGAAAGAAAGATGGATTCGTGCCCGACGGAAAAAAATTAATTAAAACAAAACAAAATAAAACAGTAGAGACTAATAGAAAATTGTATCCCCCCTGGGCCACAAATAACAGAGATAATGTTCTTAGAAAAATGTGATATTGCAAACTGCTCTTCTCTTTTCAAATACCCGGAAATCCGCCACTCGCTCTGTTCTGTATCGTTAAAAGAACATTTTTCATTTTTTCATCCCACCGTCTTCTCATAAAAAAAATATTATCATCATAACTCTGCCATTATTTCTCTTCTTTCTTCTTCTTAAAAAAAAAAATGAAAAATAATAATAAAAAATACTTTCTTTTTCGCATTGTGTTATCTTATTTCCTTTCAAATTTTGTATTATTTCATGTTCCAATTCATACACAAGCATTTCGAAGAGAAAAAAGTCTTTGGGCAAATTGGAATTATCAAATATTTTTATCGCTTAAACGAATAAAGGAAAACATTCAAAAGATAAAAACCGTTCAAACGTATTTATTTTATGAATACCTGTCAGGATTTAAACATTTTGAATGGAATTATTAAAGGATGAGATGGTTCTTAAATTTGAAGAAAAAGGGGATGCGTGAATCTACCTACAGGGTGTCAAAAATTTCTTGGGGCCAAATAATAAAACAGGATCAAAGTTAAGAAACGTCATGGCGCTAAGAAACGCTCTAACCATTTGACTTTAAAAGTCTCTCCTTTGCTTTGTTTTCATCTACTTCTCAATTTATACCCTTTCTAAACCTCTTAACCTATCTTTCTCTTACTCTATCTCTCCCTTTTTCTTTCTCCCTATCCTTGCCACTCACAAACCATCTGACTTTTACACTCTCTGCTTCTCATTCTTTATCTTTCTCTCTTTATACTCTCTCTAGATTTATCATTCTCAATAGCTATTTCTCCTTATACATCTCTGTCTTTTTCTCTCACTATAAAACTATCTTTCGTTTACAGAATTACTATGCATTACTATGCAGCGAGGAGTCCAACTAACCAATGGCATATAATTGGACCAGAGGTTTCTCACTCTCTCTCTCTCTCTCTCTCTCTCTCTCTCTCTCTCTCTCTCTCTTTCCCACTATTTTTACTAGCTCCCTGTTCTTTTATCTCTTTTATTTCTTTACCTCTTCCTCTTACAAGGTTCTACATCTGTTTTTTGCTACAGAATTTTGTTTTACGATTTCATTAAATCTCCCTAACCCTCCCTACTTTTCCCTACCCCTCCTTTACGTCTCCCTACCCCTCCTTTACCTCTCCCTAACCCTCCTTACCTCTCCCTACCCCTCCTTACCTCTCCCTACCCTTCCTTTACCTCTCTCTACCCCTCCTTACCTCTCCCTATACCACTCCTTTACCTCTCCCTACTCCTCCTTACCTCTCCCTACCCTCCTTACCTCTCCCTATACCACTCCTTTACCCCTCCCTACTCCTCCTTACCTCTCCCTACCCCTCCTTTACCTTTCCCTAACCCTCCTTACCTCTCCCGATCAATCCTTACCTCTCCCTACCCCTCCTTACCTCTCCCTAACCCTCCTTACCTCTTCCTACCCTTCCCTACCTTAAACCTCATCACTCCTGCTTACCCCTCTCTATCCCTCAGTACAGTCCTTACTCGTCTTTCCTCTCCAGACGTCTAATTTTTTCCAGAATATTCTAAATATCTTTCTTCATAAAACTAACGTTTTCTTCTCTTTTGATACTGTTTCTCTCTCTCTCTCTCTCTCTCTCTCTCTCTCTCTCTCTCTCCATCTTTTTATCTCTTTCCTTTCCTCTCTCTCTCACTCTATCTCTCGCTCTCTCCCTCTATTTATCTCTCTCTCTCTTTCTCTCTTTATCTCTTTCCTTCCCTCTCTCTCTCTCTCTCTTTAAAAGTTAGTCTAGCTTAGGGGAATCTTGTAGAAATTCCAATAAAAGAAATTACATCATTAAGATTTACATTACCTATATCGCTGCCTTTCTCTCTCTCTCTCTCTTTATCTCTTTCATTCCCGCTCTCTCTCTCTCTCTCTCTCTCTCGCTCTCTTTCTCTCTCTTTCTCTTTCTCTCCATCTTTTTATCTCTTTCCTTTCCTCTCTCTCTCTCTCTCTCTTTATCTCTTTCCTTCACTATCTCTCTCTCCTTCTCTTTATCTCTTTACTTCTATCTCTCGTTCTCCCCTTCTATATCACTCTCGACTTCATACCCATAACAGGTTTGCTTCGGTCAGGTCTCGAACCCGCGACCTCTCGACTACACCACGGTGTAGCAAGACCTGCTGCGGTTTTTCATTATGTCAGGGGATTTAAATTTATGACTTCCGCCCCTCCTCTTAATCCCCTAGCGCAGCGGTCGATTCCTCCACTTGTAATCCCTTGCCTCTTTCTAATCAGCTCTCTCCAGCACCCTGGGGGTGCACTAGCTACATCTGGAGGGGGGGGGGGCTTTATGTACTATCCCCTTAGGAAAATATCTCCCCTCCTAATATCTCTCTCCTCCCTAACCTTTACTGTGCACTGATGCTCAAGAGGTCAAGGCGCTGGTCTGGTAATGCAGGTACCGTAGGGATCCAATGGATTCGAATCCCACATACTGCTTGAATTTTTCCTCATTAAATTGAGTATATGATCAATTGAAAACATAATGATAAGACTCTGACGGTTATTTGGTAGAGATTTGTTTGAGCATTACCTTGCTTGGTGGTTTCCTTCTACTAAATAGTAGTATCATTATGTATATTTCTCCTCAGGGAAATATTTCTCCTCCCACAAACCCTTTTCTTTCTTAGCACCTCCTCTTTCAACTCCTGGGACTTATGGCTGTCCACTTACCAATCAACCCTCCTCCCCGTATCACAGGTTCAACCCTTGTACCTTTCCAATACCTCCTATAGAAAATTATCTATTTCATCACCTAGCCATAATATCCACCCCTTATACCAATCAACCCTCCTCCCCATATCACAGGTTCCTCCCTTACCTCTTCTTCTCTATTTCAAGCTCTCTATTTCAACTCTCTATTTCAACCTCTAGCCATAAGCCTCCTCCCAATATCACAGGTACACAAGGGGGATCCCCTGACTTTGTACTATTCATTCAGGGAATTATTTCCTCTCCCTTAACTATTGCACTTTCCCAATAACTCCTCCAGAAAACTATCTCTTTCATCATCTAGCCATATTCTACTCCTCTTACCAATCAACCCCCCTCCCCATATCACAGGTACACAAGGGGGATCCTCTAACTTCTGTTTTGACTAACCCTCAAATTCCCTTCCATAAAATCTTGCAACTCCCCAGTACCTACCTCCTTCAGAAAACTATCTCTTTCATCCCCTAGCCACAAGTTCCGCTACCCGTACTAGACAACCCCTCTCCCCAAATCATAGGTACACATGGGGAATCCCTTGTATTTTTCCGCTCCCCGGGACTATTTCTGCTCTCTTTTACTATCTCTGATCGCAATAATCCCCACCCCTTAATTTACCGCCTCCCCTACAATCCCTACTCTCCTAACCCTCTCTTAAAACCCTCCCATCAAGGGTACACTAGACGAAACTTTCTCAACTATCTCTAATCCCAACCCCATCCAATAAAGTCGTGGTCAAGTGGTTAACACGCTAGTGTGGTAGCGTAGGGATATGTTGGTTCAAATTCCACCCAGTGCATTTATTTTTCTTCATTTATTTAAGTTTGTCACCACATAATAATGAGACTCTGAGGGATACGTGGTAGAAAATGCTGTGAGCATTTTCGCCGCCTGGTGGTTACCTTCCAAAATAGGGTGCTATTATTATTATAAACCCCATCCTCTATCAGCGCTGCACTAGCCCTGAATTTTATGTCTTTAGTTTTTTACTAATATCTTTCACCGAACTATTCCCGCACCCCTGAATCTCCACTCCCTCCCCAACCATCCCTAATCCCCTGAACCACCCCCTCCCCAATACACCCCACCCGGGTTCTATGTACACTGGGGGGAGCCTCGGACTTTATGTTTTTACTACCCTTAACGGGGTAACTTTCCCAACCCCTAAATCTCTACACTTCAACCCCTCCCTCTGCCTCTTAATTCCCTAACTGACCAACTCTGTCTAGTAAACCCACCTCAACCCCACCCCCTTATCCCCCCCCTCTCCCGTATCTCCACTCCCCCCCATTAAAATTCTCCCCTCTCAATCACCACTTTCTAATCAACTCTCCCCTCTTTCTCCTCTAACTCTTTCTCTCTGTCGCTCTCTCTCTTTCTCTCTCTCAATCTTTCTTTCTCTCTACCCCTCCTTTCTCTCTCTCTCTCTCTCTCTATCTCTTCCCACCCCCCCCTCTCACCAGTACACAAGGGAATCTTGGACTTTATGTCTTTGTTATAGTTTGTGAGCCTCCTCGCTCCCACGGGGAATTCAGACTAGAGTTCTGGAGAGCTTTAGGGGAGGAAAATAGGAGGGAAAAAGAGAGAGATAGAGAAAATGGCGGGGAGGGAGAGTAAGAAGCGAGAAAGAGACGAGGAGTTGATTTGAATAAAAAGAGATAGGAGGTAAAAGAGAATTAGGAGGGGAGAATGAGAGGTTTTTTGAAATGGATGAGAGAGAGTAGTGAGAGACATTAGTTGTAGAATGAGGAGGGAAGAGAGAGAGAGAGAGAGAAGCGAGAGACAAAAGTCAGGGAGACAAGATCAGAGGCAGAGGTGAAAGAGAGACGAATGAAAACAGGACAAAATAGTAGCAAGATATAGTAAATACAGAAACAGGAAACAATCTAGGATAGAGAGAGAGAGATTAAAAAATAAAAATAAGAGTGAGATGAAAAAAGAGTCCCGAGATCCGCAGAGAATACATGAGGTATGGGGAGTGGAGAATCCGAGAATCTGAAGAGGAACAGAGAAGAGAGAGAAATTGGGTAAGATGGGGAAAGAGAGAAGGAAAGAAAGATTGCATACATGAGGATGTTGATGAAGAGGAGAAAAATAAGAAGAATCACAAAAGAGGTATGGAGATTAAAGAAGGGGCCGACTTTGTAAAAACAAAAAGTTGGAATTAAGTTATATTACATACCCTAGAAAAATAGTTATGAAGTCATTATAGAAGGGGTGCAGGGGAGGGTGATGGGAAGAGTTGGGAAGAAAGAGTTGGACAGGATGGGAGGGAGATAAGGCAAAAGAGAGAGTGAGAGAGAGAGAGAGAAAGGAAGGGCAAAGGAAAGGAGACTGGAAGATAGGGATATGAGATTACAGACAGAAGAGGAGAAAGAGAGAGGAGAGAGAATGAGAGAAAGACAGAGAGGAAAGGAAACAGAGAGAAAGAGGAAATAATAATAATAATGTGTTTCTTTGTGTTATTATATCACAATTTTATAAGACTCAACATAATTCAGCGTAGACACTTGTTTAAAAAAAAAGACTTTTTCCAGAATTATAGGACTTTTTCCATATCTTCTAATATCCTAATATCTTATTTCTGCCTATAATTTCACCACTGCAACTGGTCGCTGCTAACAATAAAGCAGCTACTCATTTTTCCTCACGAGGTATGAGTGGACCCTGCACACCCAGGAACAGAGCTTATAGTATAAACGATGAAACAAGAATTCAGTGGAAAATATTGTCCAGAAGATTATAATAATAATTATAACATCGCTTTATTTATACTGCCCGATTAGGAGGACTATTGAGTCCCATTATTCCAGCAGTAAGCCATTGACATATTATTATTAAGTCAAAATCCAAAATGGAAGGGAACTTGTCATGTCCCGGCTGGGTTTTGAACCCGCGACCTCTGGATTACCAGTCAGACGTCTTGACCACTGGGACAGAAGATGGGCTATGGAGGGGAGAGGATTTTTAATACTTGTCATTTGAAAATTAAATTTTCAAAATCTTTATTTCAATATAAATTTTAATTAGAACGAGAGAACGTCTGATCTTATTTTCAACTCAATAGAAGTGTGTGAGAGAGAGAAAGAGAGAGAACACAGAAAGAGAGGTTTTCTCGTAAGAAAGGAGGTTGTTGGAATTTATTCATTTTCAAACCTGTCTTTAATGAAATGGAAAGCGAGATAAAGTTCAGGCATTAATGAGAAAGCCATGAACATAGATACATAAGGAGGAAAAGAAAAGACATGGATAAATAAAAAAATATAGAAATCGAGAGAGGGAGAGAAGTAGAGAGAGGTGTAGAGAGAGAGAGAAGTAGAGAGGAAAAGATGTAGAGAGAGAGAGAGAGAGAGAGAGAGAGAGAGAGAGAAGTAGAGAGAAGTGTAGAGAGGGAGAAGTAGAGAGGAAGAAAAGTAGAGATAGAGAGATTTTTTTGATTTGAAAATGTGGCAAATTTATTTACATCAAAGAAAATATACATTTTGAATTACCTCCTAAGCTAAACTTAACTTTTTGGGAGGTAAGCTCCTCTCTTATATAAAAATATTTAAGCATTAAAAAATTGATTAAACAGTGATTCAGCAAGCCAGTGCGTAATGAGCCAATTTAATATCAAACATCATAATTATGAACGGTTTCGTTTCTTCAACAATATAAAGAATCGAACCCTATATTAAGATTCCTGACTTTCAAGACTTGGTTTTAAAACTGTGTCTGAAATAGTACATAATAATTTTAGTATGTTCAGGGGCTCGAACCCCGATTCAAAATACTCTCTTTGAGTTTTGACCTAAGCAAATTTCTGTTTGTCTCATTGATAAATTCCTGACAGTATTCATTCAGCAGCCTGGGCACTCTGTATTCTGTATAGAGAAGAAGAGAAGTAGAGAGAGAGGTGTAGAGAGAGAGAAGAAGAGCGAGAAAAAGAAGTAAAAAGAGAGAGAGAGAGAAATAGAACTGGGTTTGTGAGTCTCATCAGATGTAAAAGTTCTGTCGTGAATGACCTTCGAAGGAGACATTTTGCTAAAAATAAAAATAAGAAGATGGAAAGAGATGTATGAACTTTAGAATCGCCTAAGTAGCACCACGTGTAAGCTT
Source organism: Bactericera cockerelli (assembly GCA_024516035.1). Taxonomy (NCBI): domain Eukaryota; kingdom Metazoa; phylum Arthropoda; class Insecta; order Hemiptera; family Triozidae; genus Bactericera; species Bactericera cockerelli. The sequence goes on from CM044956.1 coordinate 46,916,045, forward strand.
CTCCTTCTCCTGACAAGTTTGCATAAGCTCAGGAGATAATATTAAGAAATATTATTATTCTCTCTCTCTTTCTCTGTTCTGCTCTCTTCCTCTCTCTCTTCTCCCTCCCTTCTTCTGTCTTTCTCTTTTCTCCCTCCCTTCTTCTTCTCTCTCTCATTCGCTCTCTCCCTCTCTTCTTCGTATTCCTCCCATCTTGTTCTCTCTCTCTCTCTCTCTCTTTCTGTTCCGCTCTCTTCCTCTCTCTCTCTCTCTCTCTCTCTCTCTCTTCCTCTTATCCCTCCCATCTTGCTCTCGCTCTCTCTCTCCCTTTCTCTGTTTCGCTCTCTTCCTCTCTCTCTTATTTCTCTTCTCTCTCTTCTCCCTCCCTCCTTCTGCTGTCTCTCTCTTTTCTCTCTCATTTCTCCCTCCTTTCCTCTTCTCTCTCTCTTCCTCTCTTTCTCTTAACTTTTCTTCAAGGTCGAGAAAACCAGCCTCCTGGTAACTTGCGATATTCAGGACGCATGTTTGGGTCCCGAATAGCTGAGAATCGTAGGCACCAACATTAACCTCACCAATCCTTACTTCGGCCGTTAATGGCCGCCTCTAGTGTTCTTTAATTGGGAAGTAACAGATTTTTTTTAGAAAAAATGACCGACCTGAGTTGATTGATCGATAAGCCGAAAAAACTTGTATGGTTGATGGTGGATGGTTCAACTCCCAAGTTAAGCAAAAATTTAGTAAAGGTAGTTTCAGTAGTTATCACGTCACGATTGTGATTTACACTAATCAGTATAAACAGAAAAGCGAGAAGTTGTACTAGATGTACACGAAAATTAGAACATACCTGGACAGCGGTTTCGAGCTTATTTGCTCTCATCAGCAGGTAATAGTTCTGAGTATCCATGTCATCAACTAACCTCTCTATTTTGATCAGTATAAACAGGAAAGTGAGAAGTTGTACTATATGTCCATGAATAACGGAACATACCTAAATAATATGAACTTTTTTATTTGAAAAATGTGCCGAACCCTGGACAGAACTCACGACCTGTTGACCACGAGTAGTAGTCCCCCTACTGTCACACCACGAAGGTTGGTTTTCATTAAGAACTTTATATTTCTCTTTCTCTCTTTCTTTCAATCTCTCTCTATTATTCTCTCTCTCTTTCACTCCCTCTCTATAACTCTCTTCCTCTTTTGCTCTCCTTCTCTTCTTCTTTGTCTCTCCCCTTTTTCTCCCTCCATCCCTTCCTCCCAGTGCCGGATTACCCATATGGCGGATTTGGCAGATGCCAAGGGCCCCGCGCTTTAGGGGGCCCCGCGCTTGAGCAACTTACACTAGATATTATGAGTTGTTTTAAAAGCTTACAATAGGTATTATGGATTTTTTAAAAGCTTACACTAGGTACTTTTGAATAATGAGTAAGAAGAAGAAATAAAAGTGAAAAAAACACACTGACAACAAAGTACATAAATTGAAAGAAAAGCGCGGGGCTCCCTATTATTATCTATTCCTTGAATAAACAATGATCAACCACATAGAAATTAGTGGATTACCTACCAATATGTCAGATTTGTTAGATGCCAAGTTCCCCGCGATTTTGGGGGCCCCGCCTTTCGGGCAGCTTACATAAATTATAAGTGTTTGAATGACCTTTAACTCGGTTTTTCTGGATTTTAATATTAAATAAAATCACAGCCAGTTGAGCAAAATGTTAAAAGAAAAACCACGGGACCCCTTAAAATGGACCACATATTATATGAAAATAGGTAGATCTTTAGATATATACCTATTACCTGCGGCTCTTTATATAATATAATATAATTACTCGTATTTGAAAAGAATAATATTGACAAAGGACGTGATTATCGCCTTAGGTAATCTCTGCCATCAAACTTTTGATCGGCTTTATTGACATCTTAACCAATGATCTGCATTATAGCCGCCTGCGGCGCTTTTAATGAATTTTTCAAAACATCTTTTTCTATCTATTTTCCGAGTACTTTACCCCATAACTTTGCAAATATTTCGCCTGCGGCACCGTCAAATTTACTTATCTTGATGGTTTGGATTGTTTTTCAAGACATGCAATTCTAGTACCATTAAAAGAAAAAAAAAATCTTTGGGCATTTTAAAAGTGCCTTTTCATTGTTTGGAATTAATTTGGAAAGTTACCTTTAAAAAAATTAGCATTCAATCCTGGCGATAAAATCTTCATAGTAATCGATGATCTACTTTCTACACATCTTACCTAATGACATCTTTCTACACATATTCTTTTCATAATACATATTTAGATATTTCTACTATTATTCGGAAAAAATGTTGCCTTTGGTGTTATAAACGTCGTTTTGGATACTATTATGGATTGGTGCTCAGGACACTTTGCTTCGATTTCAAGGTTCTAAAAATACTATTTTAGAATAAACTCAGTACAATTTTGGGGCCCCGCGCCTTGAAATTGCCAAGGGCCCCGCGCAGCCTTAATCCGGCACTGCTTCCTCCCCATTTTTCTCCCGTAGTTCCGGCATTCAAGGAGTGAACACAGAAAAGGTTGAAATGGTAAATGAAAAATAGAGAGCTGATATTGTGCAAAATGCTACACAACCACCATTTTTCAAAGGTTCAATTTCGAAAATACCTTTCTGAAAATTCTGGCTACCTTTTTGTTGCTTCTATGTACATAAATATCTACATACTATGTATGTATACCTACATTTTTACTTACAACTACTTTCGATACAAGATAAGCACTGATGTACACTCGACTTTCCATTCTAAAAAGTGTTTACCACACACGGCTAAAAATCCTTTATCTTTCTATTTGGGTGATTTTTACGTTTTTTTTTTTTTTTTTTACTTGATAAAAAAATGCTTAGAAAACATGAGATTTTTTTTCAAATAGTGTGTCTGCTGTGATCAGTGAGTGATATCAGTATTTTTGTGATCAATGTGTTTCACTTACATTGTATATGTGTTTCACTTACATTGTCAATATGTTTTACTTACAAACAATTCAAACTGTGATAAACAACTTACAAATAATGATAAAAAAAAAGAAGATTTTTACGTTTTTTTTTTACTTGATAAAAAAATGCTTAGAAAACATGAGATATTTTTTTTCAAATAGTGGGTCTGCTGTGATCAGTGAGTGATATCAGTATTTTTGTGATCAATGTGTTTCACTTACATTGTAAATGTGTTTCACTTACATTGTCAATATGTTTTACTTACAAACAATTCAAACTGTGATAAACAACTTACAAATAATGATAAAAAAAAGAAGATTTTTACGTTTTTTTTTTTACTTGATAAAAAAATGCTTAGAAAACATGAGATATTTTTTTTCAAATAGTGGGTCTGCTGTGATCAGTGAGTGATATCAGTATTTTTGTGATCAATGTGTTTCACTTACATTGTAAATGTGTTTCACTTACATTGTCAATATGTTTTACTTACAAACAATTCAAACTGTGATAAACAACTTACAAATAATGATAAAAAAAGAAGATTTTTACGTTTTTTTTTTACTTGATAAAAAAATGCTTAGAAAACATGAGATATTTTTTTTCAAATAGTGGGTCTGCTGTGATCAGTGAGTGATATCAGTATTTTTTGATCAATGTGTTTCACTTACATTGTAAATGTGTTTCACTTACATTGTCAATATGTTTTACTTACAAACAATTCAAACTGTGATAAACAACTTACAAATAATGATAAAAAAAAGAAGATTTTTACGTTTTTTTTTTACTTGATAAAAAAATGCTTAGAAAACATGAGATATTTTTTTTCAAATAGTGGGTCTGCTGTGATCAGTGAGTGATAGGAAATAATATTGATATTACTATAAAAATACCAGAAGCCAGCGTCGATGGCATGTTGAATACACCGGTTCCCTTCAGAACACCGAAGTTAAGCGACATCCAGCGAGGTTAAGACTTGGATGGGTGACCATTCAAATTCTAATTCTCGTGACGCTGGCTTTTCCCGGCCCCACTCAGGCTGGGTGAGGTCAATGTGAGTAGCAGGTTTGTGAGTTTCCTGCGAATGGAGGGTAAAACCCCCGTCGTGATATGACCATGGCAGTTGAAAGCGACGTTAAACCCCACTTAAAAAAAAAAAAAAAATACCAGATGCTGTCTAGATGAAGGAATTTTTAACTTATAAATCAGTATATCAGTATAAACAAAAAAGTGAGAAGCTGTATTAGATGTAAATGAATATCAGAACATACCTGAAGAGCTGTTTCGAGCTTATTTGCTCTCATCAGCAGGAAATAGTTCTGAATATCCATGCTATCAAGTACCCTCTCTATTTTAATGTTTTGTCTGTTCCTAAAACACCCTGTATATTTGATCCACTTACATTTTTAATTTAAAAAAAAAACGCAAACACACAATTCCACCCTGTAGACAACCTGTAGCTCATTCCAAAAACACTCTTCACTCTCAAAATCCCCGAACCTCCGTTTCAACCTCACACAACGCACTCTGATTGGTTATTGCGTTCAAATGAACGAATCAGAGTGCGTTGTGTGACAGTTGAGAGGGAAATTTGGAGATTGATTGAGTGGAAGAGGTTAGTTTCCATTTTTAATAGTTATAATAATTCTTTGTACTGTCGATATGTCTTTTTTTTTTTTTTCAGTGGGGTTTAACGTCGCTTTCAACTGCCATGGTCATATCACGACGGGGGTTTTACCCTCCATTCGCAGGAAACTCACAAACCTGCTACTCACATTGACCTCACCCAGCCTGAGTGGGGCCGGGAAAAGCCAGCGTCACGAGAATTAGAATTTGAATGGTCACCCATCCAAGTCTTAACCTCGCTGGATGTCGCTTAACTTCGGTGTTCTGAAGGGAACCGGTGTATTCAACATGCCATCGACGCTGGCGATATGTCTTTTTATATCTAATAAAGTGTTTAATAATAATAGTGCTTTCTGGAACGGGTCCCTGGACCTTGTCGAGGTGATTGCTGCTTTTTCTTTTCCGAAAACACCCACCAGTATGTATGAACCGTACTCAAATTTAATAGAAAAACAAATAAACGAGACAAAAAATCTTACATTCCCAGCCAGTCGATGGCGTGTTGAATGCACCAGTTCTCGTAGGATCCCCGAAGTTAAGCAACGTTCAGCGAAGTGAAGACTTCGTGATGCTGGCATTCCGGCCCAACCCATGCTGGGTAAGGTCAATTTGGGTGGCAGGTTTGTAAGTTTCCTGCGAATGAAGGGCAAATACAAAGATATAGGCTAGAGTAGTCGTCTTCAGTTAAAAGAACTTGAAGAACTGGGTGCTCAATCAATCAATAAATACTGATAATTTATTTTTAAACATCAGTTAAATTAATAAAACATGTAACAATATTTTAAAAAGGTATACTCCTGCTCCATCTCATCCACGAAGCCTCAAAGAAACCGCTCGAATGATGGCGAATTGAATTTTTGTTTTAATCCAACCAACAACTTGCGAGTGTGCATAATACTTACAATAACTTACATAATACTTACATTCCCACCCTGTATACCTACTCGTGAAAAGGCAGAGCTTTTTTTTTTGTTACTACTCTACTTGATAACAGTGTACTTTGTATAGGTAAAGAAAAAAATGTATAATATAAAATACACGGGAAACGAATCAAGGAAATAGCAGAAGCAAGTTCCTTTCTTACCTTTCTTACTGTGAAAATACTGATAGTAAAAATCGAAGCAAAATGTACAGGGTGTTCTCGTTGTAGAGGTATGCGTACACTTTTAAAATTAAATAAAATATAAACCCAATTCACCGACCTCAGTACTTTGATTGATAAGGCAGCGGACTCGTATCCTGGAGGTCGGTGGTTCGAGTCCCGGTTTCAGCGTTAGTAAAGCGAGTTCGTGTAGTTGTGATATGACGAAAGTGATTAACACAAATATGATAACTTTTTTTTATATACACCCAATTCGTGTTCTCAATTTTTTCTGTTTTTACTTGAGAAAAAAAATATGGTAAAAATGAAAAATTAAAGTAAAATTTATTGGGTTGTTATTGTTGTAGCCAGCTTGGCTACTGCTGATGCTGGGGGGAGTTGTTACTGTTGTTGTTTGAATCATGAAAGAGGATTAGATTAACTAATCCTACACTATCCTTTAACTGTTAAGGAATAGTGTATAGGATGTTAAGGCTTAACAAACCCTCTGGTGGGAATTTCAACCAATCACAGCGCGTTTGTATCAGTTTCTTGGATTAACGAATCCTAGATATTTAATCCTGTATTTAGCTGTTGGGGCTCGTTAAACAGTGAGACGACTAGGGTCTCGCTAGGTGACTATAAACAAAAAACAGACCAGCCAACCCTTACAAGCCAGGCTAGCTTGTACATTTCTCAGGGTTTAATGGTTTATAAACAAAAAGTCCTCACGATGGGATGGTTGATCGCACATGGAAATATATTTTTTTTTTAAACATTTTATTTCTTTATTAACATATTGGATTTTTACAAAGGTTCTTTTCCTAAGCTAATGATAAAATCTTCTAAGAAAAGATATAACAGTATCTTTTACAAAATTAAATTTAAAACACAAGGTGCATAAATTGTTTAAAGACTTACTTACAATTTGATAAAATAAATTGAATTAATAATATACAACTAATCAATGAATTAAATTTTAACAATTCAACTAAAACATTATGTCTTCAATATTCTTTTGTAATACATCTTTTAAGTCTGGTTCAGGACAAGCCAACTTTGAAATAAAGTTGGCTGGAGACAACAATTCCACCCTGTACACAGGTAGCTCCTCTTTTCCGAGACATTGGGGAACAGGAGGCAAAGTCCTGTGCTTATGTAAGCTCGTCTTATCTGAATGGAAAAAGCAACATCTCCATTTTTACGTCTCCTGAATACACTTTCATCTTTAATGATAGCGCTGACAAGGGTAATGGTAGTTCTGTATTTTGGGGTTGTCAAGAGCTCCCAATTTATGTCGGAAATCTTATTTATGAAGATACATCTGGTACAAATTCAGTTGGTTTTTGGAGAAATAAGTAAATGAAGAACTCGTGATGCCTCAAACAGGAAATCACAAAAATAACAAATTATATTTTCTTTTTTTATTTTTTCGGGCATTTTTAGGTAATAACGGTAGCTATGTTGGATAGTCTGTTATTGGACAGATTTATTGCCCATGAGATATAAGTTATGACGTCTCCATTTTCTTATTGCTCCATGAAATTCATATTTGTTTTTGTTTACAAATTAGTAAGTATAAACCCATGTAGACAAATACAGAATACCCATACATAATATGAAAGCGATATCTCATGCAACTCTTAGAAGAAAATATACTTGTTATCCTAAAGTGAGGGTCTTAAAGTCCTAAAGTACCTACATCTGATGTATTGTTAAATAAACTGTTAGTCAAGTGGTCAACGCTCTAGTCTAGTATTCCAAGCATCTGTTGGTTCGAAACCCACCCAGTGCATGAATTTTTCCTTATTAATTTGAATTTGTGACCACAATAATAATCAGACTCTGAGGGTTAATAGGCGGTAGAAAATGTTTTGAACACTGGTGATTACCTTCCACTAAAAAGTGACACCATTATTATCATTATAATAAACAGTTCCGGGTGTACTGTCTTTCAGAGAGATGGGTTTTTTACTGGGTGGAAATCCTACTCCTCATGTTATCGGATTGTCCTTAAAAGATTCTCTCCCTATCTCTCTCTCTCTCTCTCTCTCTCTCTCTCTTCAAAAAAATGTATCAACACCGTGTTATATTCCGGTGAACTTATCTTGTATTTTGACATAGATAAAATAAGACAAACATTTCACCTTGAGAAACAGTTTTCACAATATTTCCATAACATGCAGTGCATATTATCCTGCTATCTTCTCATGGTGAGATGAAGTAATACCATGTGTTCATATGCTGAGAAAAAAATCAAGAGATTAAACACTTAAAGGATGCAGGATATTGAAAAAATATGTAACTATATATCTCACAAAAATATAAATATGTCCCATTATTCCAGCAGTAAACCCAGGACGTAATATTATGTGGTAAAAATTCCAAATGGGAAGATAACTTGTCATGTGCCGGCTAAGTTTCAAAGCCGCGACCTCTGGAATCGTTAGATTCACAGAGTGCCGCCTTTATCACTGAGCTACCGGGGCAGACTTAAGTTCTCGATTTGGTCTATTAATTTGCCCTAAATCACTTAACATTCATTAAAGTTTCTAACTGTCTCTAACACAGTGTATCTAACTTTCTAACTCGCTAACACAGATCAAAGTTTCTATATCTCTTTACATAAAAACGTCCACATTCTTAATCCAGATCAAAGTTTCTAAATCTCTTTACATACAAACATCCAAATTCTTTATCCAGATGAAAGTTTCTAAATCTCTTTACATAAAAACGCCCAAATTCTTTATCCAGGTCAAAGTTTCTAAATCTCTTTACATACAAACGTCCAAATTATTTATCCAGGTCAAAGTTTCTAAATCTCTTTAGAAATAATATATCAAAGTTTCAAATTTTACTAACACCTTTCAAAGTTTCCAATTTTCTTAACACATTGCAAAGTTTCTACGTATTTACACACATAAAAGTTTTTATTTCTCTGAGTCTCCTCGAATATCTCGAGAACAACAAAGAGACGTCTCCATGGTTGACAAACATTTTACGATTTCCACTTTAAATTCATAAATTTGTCACCTACATGCATTTCTCTAGTTTTGCACAAACTTTATCGAATGTTCATATACACGTATCAAGAGTGATAGAAGAAAGAACCTTGGAAACAGAAATACGTAAGTCAGCGTCGCGTCAATCGATGGCACGTTGAATACCCCAGTTCTCTTAAACGAAGTTAAACGAAGTCCAGCGAGGTCAGTACTTGAATGGGTGACCATTCAAAATTCGGCCCCAGTCAACGTCTAGGTGAGGTTAATTTGCGTATCTAGTATGTACGTCTCCAGAAAACGGAGGTTAACATTTCCGTAGTGATTATAACCATGCAGTTGAAATCGACGGCTTATCGTCGTTCTTGGCCCAAATAACTGGTTGCTTTTTCCAAAAAACGGTGCGTAAAATCCCCGTTGTGATCAGAAGCAACGTTAAACATAAAAAACAAACAAATTATGTTGAAATGCTTTATATGTACAACCAAAATATTTAGGTGGATAAAAAACGAAGAATATAATGTATGTACTTGTACAAGAAAAAAAAAATGGAGAACTTTCATAAAGAATTTACCATAATCCCACAGCGTACTAACATTAGCTTGAGGTAGAACTCTGGCAAACTCTAGGTATCTCTTGTAAAGCTTGGGAAGAATAAGAGAGAATAAACTGGTGTGACAGCACACGACTTTCCTTATCCCCCGAAAAGAAGTCGAATTCCGCCACTGGTGACTCAACGGTAACAGATAGCAAAACAAATGCCAAATTCGTAATCAGCACCTGAAAATAATTGGATTTGATATGTCACAACCCTCATCTGGGATCAATAATAAAAAAGTTAGTCAGAGCGGGTCCCCCCAAAATACCGGTAAATTGGGATCGAGGTCCGAAAAGTTGAAGATATCAAAAAAATGATCAGAGTAGACCCCTACTATTTTTTTATTGTAAGAAAAAATTGTTCTTATAAAAAAAAAAAAATTATCTTCTATAGTTTAGCCAGACAGCCAATCGACGCCAGGTGATGGCGGCCGAAAGGCCACCGATTTCATTGACAAGTTTCGTGTTGCGTGATCTCTAAAAACTAGATCTACATAACCATTTCAAGTCCCTAGCTCTTACCGTTCTTGAGATAACTTGTTTACAGGCACACTCACAGACACACACACGGACCAATGGCTGAAACTTCGGTTTTAGGCTCTGGGGACCCTAAAACTTGTTTTGGCACTGAAAACTGTCTATCGAAAATTTTGGTCGATTCCATTACTTTCCTTTCTATAGGATTAGGAAAGTAAAAAGGGGGAAATAAGAGAGAGAAAGGGATAAAAAGGGAAAAATAAGCAGAGAGAAAAATATGAAGAGAAAAAAATAATAAGTTTAGAAAAAAAGACTTACGAAAGTTGCACGTTGTATGTGGAATTATTTTATGAAATAAAGACATTGTTTTGAGGGAAAATGAAATTCTATGTTTCTTTCTAGGACTGATGAAAAAGAAAATATTTATTTTTTAAAATGGAAATATTAAATTTATATAAAAAAAAATAGCACGGCTTTTATTTTAATTGAAGGATAGAGAGCAAAGAGAAGTATAAAGGAGATAGAGAGAAACCGAAGATCACGTAGGAGAAAGGAAGAAAAGAGCAATATACGAGTATTAGTGGATACTTCAATAAATCTTGACCCACATTGTGTTATTATTATTATTATTATTATTATGTACTCGTTTTTTATTACGAGGACAAAGTAATGTACAATATTTACAGTTAATGTACAAAATTAGGAATAAATAAATAAATCATAAAATAGTTTAAAAAATCTGGTGTAAACATCACACGACTTTCCTTATCCCCCAAAAAAGAGTCGAATTCCGCCACTGGTGACTCAACGGTAACAGATAACTAAAAACCAATGCCAAATTCGTAATCAGCACTTCAAAATCATTGAATTTGATATGTCACAACCCCCCCATGTAGGATGAATAATAAAAAAGTTAGTCAAAGCGGGTCCCCCCCAAATACCGGTAAATTGGGGCCGAGTTCCAAAAAGTTCAAGATATCAAAAAAATGATCAGAATAGACCCCTATTATTTTTTTAATTTAAGAAAATGTTGTTCTCTAAAAAAAATTGTATCTTTAACCAATTTAAAGAAGCGGCGCTTGCGGCTAGCATTTGCGGCCCTGTGGCCGCAGAATGCGGCCGATTTCAACCAAAAGTTTCGTGGTTCGTCTGGTGTATAAAATTAATTTGTGTACCAAATTTCAAGTTTCTAGCTTTTACCGTTCTTGAGATATCCTGTTTACACACAGACAGACAGACAGACAGACGCACGGACCAATGGCTGAAAACAACTTTTTTGGTATCCTGAGGCCATGATTCGTCCAGAAATGTGAAAAACTGGGTAGGTCAAATTTTCGACGAATACAATACTTTCCTTATTATAAGATAAGGAAAGTAAAAATAAATGAAGAAGAAAATAATACTAATGTCCTTAAAATCTAATGCGTGAATAATTATCGCCATAATAGGACTAACGAGTCAGATAATTCCACTTTTCTCTTTTCCTCTTTCCTCTTTTCCTCTTTCCTCTTTCCTCTTTTCACTTTCCTCTTTTCTTCTTTCCCCTTCACCTACTCTTCCTCTTCTCAAAGCCTTCTCCTTCTCTTTCTCTTCTCAAAGACTACTTCCAGCCCCGTATCAAGTCAAAAATGTCTATTTGTTTAGGAAAACACATTTCGTTTTGTTTGATATCGTTTCCTCTCGGTTCCAATTTTAGAATATCTCTGCATCCTATTTCTTTCTCAAGATTTCTCCCTGGGGGGCGCTAGGTATCAAAGCTTGAGATGGTTGGAGGAAATAGGATGACATGAGTGACATGTTTAGACTTGTAATGTATAAACGCATATCCATATGAATATACAGTATACACATGTACTAACCAATAAAGCAAATGTATTATGTATATGCTATATATTTTATGTATTTATGTACTGATACTTGTAATGTATTATTGTCAGAGAGGTATTCAATTTCTTTTGAATATCCAAGCCCTTACTGATTTTTATGGTATGTTTTTTATCATCTGTATATCGGTATAATTTGATAATATATTCAATGGCTTTTTTCCCCACATATTCGATCACCTTAATGTCAATGAGAATGCACGGAATGGAATACCTTGTCTATACTTCCGATGTAAAACCTAAAACCTAACCGAGGGTACATCACGATTTGTCTTCAAAAGTTTTTAACATTAATAATAATAACACTCTTTAGTGGAAGGTAACCACCAGGCGAGGTTAATGCTCAAAGCATTTTCTACCACCTAACCCTTAGAGTCTTATTATAATGTGGTCACAAACTCAATTTAATGAAGAAAATTCATGTATGGGTGGGATTCAAACTGACGGATCCCTAATACGCTAAATGGATTACCAGACTAGCGTGTTAAACACTTGACTACCAGAAATAGGTTTGAATTTCAGGTACAAAAGTCGTCTCAACTCGTTATTTCCGCCAAAAAATTAACAACACGATTCGTCTCAGAACAACAGTTCCATTAGGATAAAAAAATCCCTGTATAAGCTATACAGAGATTTTTATATGAGTCCTTATTTTTTTGATGTCATACGACATAAAAACAATACGGAACACACAAATCGTAATTATGCCATTCTTAGTAGTTTCCCTAACCCTATTACAGACTATACAATACAGTATATGCAGGGTGTTTTTTTTTTTAATAATTGCCACCCCTAAAAACTCTAGAACCGTTTAAAAGTCTAAAAAACGCAAAAACACGTGTTCCCCTTAAAAATAAGAATTCTTGTTCCCCTCAAAAATAAAAAAAGTTCCTCTCAAAAATAAGAATTTTTGAGGGGAACTTTTTTTTGTATAATTTTATTTTTTTAATCTATCAGGGGCCGCTCCAGGGTGGTCATCTTTGAAATCTTTACCACCCATATTGTGATACATTTTTGGAAAAACCAAAAAAGGTCCACTCAAATAATTGGAGACGAATCGTGAAACCCAAAAGACTGAAAAGCACTTTCCTCCATCCTGCAGTCAAACAGCTCATATTATGTATTTCATATGAAATGGTATAACGTAAAGTATAAATTGTATAATGTCTTCATTAGTCGTATGTGTATTGTATGTATATTGTGTAAGTATAACAAATACAAGTGAAAATTCATATGGGGCCCTGAAAAATACGTAATGCACTTTATTTCAATTAGCGAAAGTTTTCCAAGTGCCCCCCTTCTCCCCACTCCTTCTCCCCACTTCCCTTTTACGCACACTGATTCTAGCCCCGCCCTCTTCCCCTCTTCCCCTCCCACTCATCCCCCCCTCCCCTCATCCCTTCAACTTTCCTTTCCTCGACTGTTTGTAAAGTCTGAGCGGGCACACATTGGCCTCCAACTTTCTTCTTTTGGTGAAAACTTTCGCCATAAATTTTCAATGACAGTATTATGAACTATGTGACCCGGACATATAGGAGTGTAATTGTGCCTACTCATCTGTACCTACACTTTACGCTTCAGAGTGTAAAGTTATCTGTTCTTTTTTTTTGCAAACTAACACTGGTATCTAATCTTTGAATTTACTTTACAAGCAACGTCCAGTGAGGTTAGGACTTGGATGCGTGAGCATTCAAATTCGAACCCTTCTGATGCTGGGTCTTGCCGGCCCCATTTAGGCTGGGTGGGTTTAATTTGAGTAGTTGGTTTGTGAGTTTCCAGAGCGGGTACAAACCTCGCGCGATATGACCATGCAGTTGAAAGCAACGTTAATCCCAAATTAAAAAAAAAAAATGAAGTCCATGAATTACGTGTTGAGACTCCACCGTTGCCAAGTTTGGTTCCCCTCTGTGTTTCTAACATGTTAGCTATATGTTCGCTTAGTGTGGACCCGACATAATACATATGCATTTGACAACGTTGCTTCCCTTCCGACTCCGATCCATATTAGTAAACAAAGGTTGTTTTTCTGTTGTGTCGAATTATGTTGAATTCATACTCGCAGGTGTATAATACTCGTATGTAAATATATTTACAGATAGTATATTTCTGCCATTTGCAATCCAGAGGGCAAAGTACTTAGAATGCTTGAGCAATTTTCTTTCTGGATAAATACTCGCTGGTTATCATAATATTGATTATCTGTATTGATGGCAAAAGTGATGTCTTTCTTTGAAAAAAATCATGATTTAGCCAGCAAATAATTAATATTAAATAAATCAATAGTAGATAACATTCATAGGCTGAAAAAATGTTCATTTAAATCCCAGTGCAAATTTCAAAATTAATAAATGTACCTTCTCCTCAAATTTTCAGTAAGAAAAATAGCACGAAAAACCAGAAAACTGATCTTCTGGACATGAAGAACATTTCCTCAATATTGAAGACTTGTGATTCAACAGGATTTGGGAGCAAAGTCATTCATGATAACGTATGATCCAATAACCAATATTTCGTACTTTCAAAATTGGTCACTTGAAAATGAATTTTTTTAGTGAATGACTGATTCTACAGTAAATAAATCAGAAAAAGACATTTCAGCTCTTAAAACCACGAAAAACAAACACTAAAGACCTTAAAAAAGTCTTGGTCCATGGAAATGCTTGCGATGAACTCTTTCGATGGAGCCAATAAAATTATCTCATATGATCCAAAAATCAATATTTCGTACTCCAGGGCTGGCTAACTTCATCTTAAAATCTGTTGAAGTCAGACATATGCGACCATTACGTTTGGCAACGTTGCAAAAGAAGAAGATTAAGAAAGAAGAAGGAAGAGAGAAATACGTAGTCTAGTCCTGTGGGGAATCCAAGGTTTTCCATGAATTCTCCGACTCTGATTAATTCCAGGGATCAATTGAAGTTCCTTACATCGTCATCCTTGCTGAATGGTATAAGCCGCGGGGGTGGATGATTGCGCATGCGTCCAGAGTTCTTAATTAAGACCTTCAGTTATTTTTTAGCATTCTAAAATCATACTGAATGACTTTTTAAATTTCAAATTTAATAGTGCGCTTATCAATTACATTAACATGGTGATAGATCACTAATCAGTTGATTAGTAGTGTTATGAATGATGGCAATGAAGGACTATTGGAAGTTAAGAGTTGCTCAAATTTCAGTGTTGATTAAATAAATCAATTGATTAGTGTGAAAGTTGATAAACGCACTTTAAAATTTTCTTGCATTTTTTTAATGAAGTCAAGTCACCAAATGTTATTTAAAAATTATGTAGTTTATCAATAATTCACCCATCGGTAAGTACAATCAACATTACTTTTTAAGTTTAGGATTTGTAAATTACACTTCATAATATGTTATGTATGTAAAATAACTATAATATAGCCCGGGTTTTGGGCACGTTAAATACACCAGTTCTCGTCAGATCACTGAAGTTAAGCAACGTCCAGCAATGTCGGGACTTGGGGGTTCAGCACTCGCAGCACTCACATTCCATCCGTCGTGATACTGGCTATTCGTGGCTTAACTTAGACGGAAAACAAATGGAGGGTAAAACCCCTTTTTTAAATGACCTGGGTGTTAAAAAATAGACGTTAAACAGCAAAACAACTTACCCAAACTATGGTTGGCATTTGAATAGCTTTTAATTATTTTTAGGACTTTGAGTAAATAAAAATATTTTTTTTTATTAGAAATATTATTTTTTACTAACCTCTACAGCTCTACACTGTTACCCGATTCACACAAGATATTGTGTGTCACAAAAACAGCAATAAGTAACGTGAGAAAACAATCACTACTGATTTTCCTCATTGAATTGACAAGGGACAAAATAGTTTCCTCCTAAAATCCTGAAACGCCTTACAGACATTTTAGGAACCATATTTTTGTGCTTTCATACACACTAATAGATCACTCAAGTGACTCAGACGCAAGTAACTCGATTTCATAAAATGTTTTCAGGTTGTATCCAAACACTCAAGTCCATAGCAATATTCCAAAATTCAATGTCTACGATGTGCTCTCAAAATTCAATGTCTACGATGTGCTCTCAAAATTCAATGTCTACGATGCTCTCAAAATTTAATGCCTACGATGCTCTCAAAATTCAATGTCTACAATGCTCTCTCAAAATTCAATGTCTACGATGTGCTCTCAAAATTCAATGTCTACGATGTGCTCTCAAAATTCAATGTCTACGATGCTCTCAAAATTCAATGTCTTCGATGCTCTCAAAATTCAATGTCTACGATGTGCTCTCAAAATTCAATGTCTACGATGTGCTCTCAAAATTCAATGTCTACGATGCTCTCAAAATTTAATGCCTACGATGCTCTCAAAATTCAATGTCTACAATGCTCTCTCAAAATTCAATGTCTACGATGTGCTCTCAAAATTCAATGTCTACGATGTGCTCTCAAAATTCAATGTCTACGATGCTCTCAAAATTCAATGTCTTCGATGCTCTCAAAATTCAATGTCTACGATGTGCTCTCAAAATTCAATGTCTACGATGTGCTCTCAAAATTCAATGTCTACGATGCTCTCAAAATTTAATGCCTACGATGCTCTCAAAATTCAATGTCTACAATGCTCTCTCAAAATTCAATGTTTACGATGTGCTCTCAAAATTCAATGTCTACGATGTGCTCTCAAAATTCAATGTCTACGATGCTCTCAAAATTCAATGTCTACGATGTGTTCTCAAAATTCAATGTCTACGATGTGTTCTCAAAATTCAATGTCTACGATGTGCTCTCAAAATTCAATGTCTACAATGCTCTCAAAATTCAATGTCTACGATGTGTTCTCAAAATTCAATGTCTACGATGTGTTCTCAAAATTCAATGTCTACGATGCTCTCAAAGTTCAATGTCTACGATGTGTTCTCAAAATTCAATGTCTACGATGCTCTCAAAATTCAATGTCTACGATGTGCTCTCAAAATTCAATGTCTACGATGCTCTCAAAATTCAATGTCTACGATGCTCTCAAAATTCAATGTCTACGATGCTCTCAAAATTCAATGTCTACGATGTGCTCTTAAAATTCAATGTCTACTATGTGTTCTCAAAATTCAATGTCTACGATGTGTTCTCAAAATTCAATGTCTACGATGCTCTCAAAATTCAATGTCTACAATGTGCTCTCAAAATTCAATGTCTACGATGCTCTCAAAATTCAATGTCTACGATGCTCTCAAAATTCAATGTCTACGATGTGCTCTCAAAATTCAATGTCTACGATGTTCTCAAAATTCAATGTCTACAATGCTCTCAAAATTCAATGTCTACGATGCTCTCAAAATTTTAAGGTAAGGCAAAAAAAGTAGACTTTTACATTTGGTGACTTGACGACTATCTTAAAAAAAATAATATGTTTTTTGTTGTTGTAAAAAGTCATTCAGTTACATTCTATTTGAACTTTGATTGTTTTTGGATTTTTGTGTTGAGTTCCTGTGGAAAATAATAAAATATCGATGTTTGTTTTGTATAAATCTATTTCGTTTTTTATTTGATTTTAGTTTTTTCAAGTAGAACCACAGGCACTATAAACAGAAAAGTGAGAAGTTGTACTAGATGTACATGAATATCAGATCATATTTGATCTCATCAGCAGGTAATAATTCTGATTATCCATGCCATCAACTAACCTCTCTATTTTAATCAGTATAAATCAAATTTTATTATACATTTTGAAACGGAACAGTGCGAAATGGAACGGAACAGTCTTAATAAAATGCACTGTTTCTCTCAAAATGTAAACAAACCGAGGAACCGAGTCGGTGACTCGGTTCTTTTTGGAGAAACGGAATGTTCTAGCTTCTGATTGGTTCTCATTCTGCGTCTTTTTGATAAGGGAATATTAAATGAGAGCGCCAAATTTTGAATCTGCATTTTAAATTTATTTTTGAAATGAGATGAGCTAAGAACCAATCAGAGGAGACCTACACAAATACAGCTGATTACAGAAATTTCTTCACTTCTGTTGATCACTGAAATTGACCTTGTTATATTTTCTTTATCTTCAACCAATCAAATGGCCCGAACATGTAAATATGTTCCTGCTGTTCCGGTTCAAATTTTATAATAAAATTCAACTATACACAGAAAAGTGAGAAGTTGTACTTTATGTACATGAATAACGGAACATACCTGGACAGCTGTTTCGAGCTTATTTGCTCTCATCAGCAGGTAATAGTTCTGATTAACCTCTTTACATTAACATCATCTAACCTCTCTATTTTAATCAGTATAAACAGAAAAGTGAGAAGTTGTACTGTATAGTGAAATGTAGTCAGTAGTCACAGTGGTCGTGTGGTGTAACGCACTAGGCTTGCAGGCACCTGTGTTCGATCCCCGTAAAGGTAGGATTTTTTCTGCTCTGTACTCAATGTCCAAGATCCACTTATACCTCGTCAGGAAAAACAAGTAGTTATCTACTTGTATGAGTAATTTTGACGGTCCAGTAATGTAATTTTTTTAAAGTAATCTTTCAATTTTTTTCTTTCTAAAACTAGATGTGGTTTGGTGGAAGAGAAAGCCACAGACTTTAACCTCACCCCTTGGTTCACTACATATTCTATTGTGTTCTTTTCATTTCATGTCCTGTGTTAAAGTATAAGTATGTATTATGTAGTGTGCCAATAAAGTGTCACTTCTTGCCCATCAGAGGGGAGGCATACTTAGGGTGACCAGATTTTTTTTTAAGCCAAAGCGGGACGCGGCCCATTTTCGCGTTACCGGGGGGGGGGAAGGCATTGTCTATAGCGACCTAGTGTGTTTGGACCTACATTGAAAAAAAAGAAATAATACTAGCTTACGAAGTATGCTCGATCTTCGTTAGGTACCTAATTATTAAATATTTCTTTATGATAAGATAAGGAAAGTAAAAAGCGGGACATTTTAATGGTTTTGGTCCAAAGCGGGACATTTTAGCGTCCCGAAGAGATTGCTCGCGACAGCGGGACAAACAGCTCGAAAGCGGGACTGTCCCGCCGAAAGCGGGACGTATGGTCACCCTAGGCATACTACGGGCAGGTTACAACACAGACTACAAGCGTCTACAGTAGCTCCTGTTTCATGGCTACAAAATAAAAAAGGCTGTGATACACTCATCTCTTTTTTTCCTTTTTTTTTAAGTATTAAATAATAATAATAATTATTGTACTCTAGTTTTAGGCGTGTTTTTACTACATTATTCTCTGACTCATTTTAGAATTCAACTTTTCCATGATTTAAGATTATGTTTAGGCCTTTTTTGCACCAAGCACAGCCGTTCTTGGTGAGAGAAAAACATAATTTATAATTTGCTGATTGCTCGTAAATTGAAAATTTTACTTACCATTACTTACCAAACTTGTTGATTGTTTTCTCTCCTGACGTTTTTCGTGGCTATTAAAGATAATAAAAAAGTACCTGGGCCTAGTAATAAATATTTTATAATGTATGGGTCTTTTAGTCCTGCAAGCAATTAGTAAACAAAAAAGTTTATGACAAGTTTCTGGCCTGTAAATGCCTCTGGGGAAGTGGATAAATAATTCCATTGTATGTTGGAACATAAAACATGGGCTGTATAATTTTCAGCTACTTTGAAAATGTGTGCAACTTTTGTAGGCGTGTCTTTCGACTATTGATCATAAATTATTTATTAGATGTTTTCGTACGGTATGATATATTGCTCTCAAGTGTAGTGGCTGAGGTTTGTAGCAACTGTAGCACACTAGGCTTGCACGACCTGGATTCGATCCCCAGCAGTGTAGAAAATTTTATGTTCTGTCCTAAGCGCCGACATTCAATGTACACTGTTGAAAAATTCCAACCCCGCCGGTATTCGAACTCGGGTCACCTGGAGTGCAAGCCGAGCATGCTACAGCTAGGCCAATATGACTACAGTATTAGAATGTGGAATAGTGATGATATTGATTACCTTTGATTGAGTTAGAGACTCTTAAAAAAAATTGTGGGTAGCACAGAATTAATTTTCTACATCCTGTACGTTATTTTCTTTTTACTCTGGTAGTGCTACCTCTGGCCATTGCTCATATAAATTAATACTCAGCTTTCCTCACGAGGTACGAGTGGACTCCGGACATCCGAAATACAGGTCCAAAAAATTTATACCCTGTCGAGTATTGAACCCAGGTCTCCTGCGTGCAAAGTGGGTGCGCTACACCCTTCGGGCACCCTGCCAGAGCAGTCACCCTGCCAGAGCAGTCACCATGCCAGAGCAGTCACCCTACCAGTGGAGTCACCCTACCAGTGGAGTCACCCTGCCAGAGCAGTCACCATGCCAGAGCAGTCACCCTACCAGAGCAGTCACCCTGCCAGAGCAGTCACCCTGCCAGAGCAGTCACCATGCCAGAGCAGTCACCCTACCAGTGGAGTCACCCTGCCAGAGCAGTCACCATGCCAGAGCAGTCTCCCTGCCAGAGCAGTCACCCTGCCAGAGCAGTCTCCCTGCCAGAGCAGTCACCCTACCAGAGCAGTCACCCTACCAGAGCAGTCACCCTGCCAGAGCAGTCACCCTGCCAGAGCAGTCACCCTGCCAGAGCAGTCACCCTGACTGCTCTGACTGCTTAAAGTAGAAGTGTTTCAGCAGTATTAATAACACCTCGTTTAAATTCAAGTTTAGTTATTCAAATCTTCATCAGAAATGTGAAGTACTTTCTACACTTAACACATTGCTCGCCAAAGAGACACGTCACACACGTAAAAAACTCAATTTAGTCTCACCCGGTCTAAGTGGGGTCGAGAATAGCCTGTATCACGACGCGTGACAGTTCAAATTTGAATGGTCACCCATCTTAATCCTAACCTCGCTGGACGTTGCTTAACTTCGGCGACAGAACGAGAACAGGTGTGTTCAACGCGCCATCACATCGACGACGCTAGGCTATCCGATCACTGAAGTTAAGCAACGTCCAGCGTGATCAGTACATTGATTTGTGGTTGTTCTGGTTTTGAATCCATGCATGGTCCTCATGGCAGTCCTCTTATTGCTAGCCCCACTCAGGCTGAGTGAGGTTAATTTGAGTAGCTGGTTTTTTTTCCTATCGTGGGACGCAAATGAACTGTTAGTTGTCGGCCACATCTGAGCACCCTATTCCTTGGACCCTCGACCCTAGACCCTAGACCCTCGACCCTAAACCCTGGTACCTACAGCTTGATATAGATACTTTTCGGGACTCGGTTGTGTCCGCTTACATTTATTAACATGCTTACATTATTTTACGTGGTACTGGCTCTACTCCAGGGTCCAGGGTATAGGTTTCCGTTGTGTTCGCGCACTTACGTAGCAACACAGTGCATCGCAAATGGGTTAATGGAAGATTAAAGACGATAGTATTATCACAAAGTTATCTATAACCTGACAAGACCATATCAGGGATTTGAAATCTCCCATGGAGCATATATTATCAGGGAGATAACATCGATTAATCTCCCCAGGAAGGGTGGAAGGGTACTTAACAACACTTGGGGAAAACTTTTGTTATGTTATGAACTTTGAGAACGATGGTAGTATTTCTAACAGTATTTGCTATTATTAATATCTGTGCTATTATATATAGCAGTGTAATAGCATTGATAGACATAAGAAGTATTAATATTATTTAATTATTTATT
Source organism: Bactericera cockerelli (assembly GCA_024516035.1). Taxonomy (NCBI): domain Eukaryota; kingdom Metazoa; phylum Arthropoda; class Insecta; order Hemiptera; family Triozidae; genus Bactericera; species Bactericera cockerelli. The sequence continues at coordinate 46,937,297 of CM044956.1, forward strand.
GATAGGACCTTTGTACAAACAAGTAATTATAAAAAATACAATAGAAAATTTAGAACAATATAAACAAGAAAAGAGAAGATAAACAATATAGGTAGATAAAATATATACAGATGTCCTAACTAAATGACGGGGTTATTGCCTATGGCAATATCTTCCACCCAACCCGTATGTATTGTTATTATTATTATAAGATTTATTTCAACATTTCTTAAATCGTCACTTTTAGTGATGAAAATCCCTTCGATTTCAATTTTTCCTGGACCAACTTTGGTTTTGTGTTTGTCTGTGGGTCTGTTGAACCACCGACCTTTAGATTCCAGATCTCCCGCCTTATCGATCAAGCTATTGCATGTTGCTCAAAGTAGTAGTAGTATTGGTATGACAAGGTTTTGGTGGTCCCTTGGGTGACATTATTCATATGATAACCCTGTTTTCCTTGTCTTATCCCATGTTGAAAACTTTTACGTTGAACTTGTCAGTAACTTTAAATCTATCTTCTTCTTCTCTTATTCTCTCGATCTCTCCTCTCCTTCTCTCTTTTTCTCCTTTTCTCCTTTTTTCCTTTTCTCCTTCTCTCCTTTTCTCCTTCTCTCTTTCTCTCCTTCTCTCCTTCTCTCCTTCTCTCCTTCTCTCCTTCTCTCCTTCTCTCCTTCTCTCCTTCTCTCCTTCTCTCCTTCTCTCCTTCTCTACACCTGACACCTCTCATCTTATGTATGTGCCTGAGCCATCTCGAAAGGTTTATAGGCCATAAACACAGTAACATATGGCCGTGAACTCATTTATTCAAAATCTCCTTTCCGTAAATTTGGGAGCTCTTTTAGGGAGCGATAAAATCTCTCTGGAAGTAATGGCTAATTCTAACAGGAAGTTTCATGGGAGGGGATTCTAATCATGGAGGTATAAGCAATGGAGAACTCGTAATGCCTCAAATCTGACCCGGTCATATTGGTTAGTTGGAACACAGAGGGAATCCCAAGACTAAATTAACTTTTGAGATACTCGTATACATTATGACGTCTCCATTACTTATTTTGATATGATGAAATATAATAGAGACAGCACTGTGATCGGAGTTAGTTGATTACTTGCGATTGTTAAGTGCGTTCGTTGCGATAAAGTTAGTTCTTTCGCGAAGTTACATGCTATAGTGAAGGTTCTTTGTGAAGAGTTAAGTTTTGTGAATTAGTTAGCAATTTTGCTTAAAGTAATAGTTTTCTTTTGTGACTTAATAAAGTGAAATATTTATTTGTGTAGCTTAGTAATAGCTTTACTTATAAAGCTTTGCCCTTATAAGATTAACTATTATTATTATAATATTTGCAAGCGATTTCTATCACAGCTATCTATGAACCCAGTCATCCTAACATATTATATTATTATTTTAATTTTTAACGCGTGGAAGCAGGACTCTGTTCTGAAATTTGATCTTATGTGCAGTGTACAGCTGTACACCTTGTTCTCCTTAACATACATAGCATACATTATTACTGCTAAGAATGTTACTAACATACATAGCATACATTATTACTGCTAGAATGTTAGTACCATTATGTTATTGCATTTTTCTCTATCTTTCCACATAATAGGAAATCTTGATTTCCTCTTCATTACTTTTAAGAACTGCCTTGTAGTTACAAGGAGAGAGCTTTTAAGATCAGGAGACAGTTTGTTGGTGTTTCTATAACTCCACACTGACAATCAGGGGGAGGTTCTCTACGGAATAAGTGACCATGTGTTATCAAAGTATGTCCAATACGCATTCTAGTAAATCAGTGTTCAAAAAGTGCTAAAGTGCACTTGTAGTGAAGAGGTTAACGCGCTAGTCTGGTAATCCAAGTAGCATAGGGATCCGTTGTTTCGAATCCCACCCAGTGCATGAATTTTGCTCATTAATTTGAGTTTGTGACCACAAAAAAAGACTCTCAGGGTTAGGTGGTAGAAAATGCTTTGAGTATTAACCTGGTCTGGTAATCCAGAGGTCGCGGTTTCGAAACCCAGCCGGGACAGTCATGATATGTTATCCTCCCAGTTGGGATTTTTACCACATAATAAATAGGTCTTGGGCTTACTGCTGGAATAATGGGACTTAATCGGGCAGTATAAATCTCGCCTGGTGGTGGTTTAATCTCGCCTGGTGGTTACTTTCCACTAAAAAGTGTTATTATTGTTCTTAGAAAAAGCACCGAAGAGTCACATAGCGCGGGGCTTGAGGCATACCATTTCGAATTCCGCAGCCTATCATTTTAATATCATATTTTAATATCATAATGTTTGCATAGCTTTCAGTCTTTTACCCTCGGCCTGTTTTCTGCCAGAAATATGAACATGGATTGAATTTTAATAACAGAGAAAGCCTGTGGTGATTTATTTCGTTTATTCCCCATGTTCAGTTTATTACTTTTCCTCCTTTATCCTTTGTGATTGTTACCTTGAAATTCCCTCCTTTGTAAGGGATTTTTAGTCCCTGCAAATTCCTTTTCATTTTTGAAATTTCTCTCCATTTTCTTTGTGAATGTTTGTTTGATTTAATTTCTATTTTTAGTTTATACTATTTTTTTTTTCTTTTTGTCGATTTTGACTTTTACCTGTATAATCAGTATAACAGAATAGTGAGAAGTTGTTGTATTAGATGTACATGATTTCTTTTTTTCTTCTACCGTAGACACTCGCTTCCTTTGTGAAAATCCCTCAGTCCTTGCAAATTCGTTCTTTAATTTGTAAGAATTCCCTCCATCTCTTATACGAATATTTATATAATTTATTCACTGTACATTGTTTATTACTTCCGAATAATTTCTAATATTAGAAATCGGAAGAATTGTGTACGTTTTTGTAAAAATAAATAAATATTTTTTTGCTCTTATTTCAATTTCTCTGCACGTTACATAACCTCCGGAGCAACTTTGGTTTTGTGTCTGTCCATCGGTCTCTTAAACACATTCCTTGTAACGCGCAAATCTCAGAAACTGCTGAACCGATTTCGACGATATTTTGTACACATATAAGAGATTTATTGTAGATGGTCCCATTTTAAATTCATCAACTTCAATTTAGCGGTTCTTTGTGATAGAGACCATGCGCCCGACCACTAACTTTTTACTGATACGCTTATATCTCGTGAACGGTACACCCTATTTTAATGAAATTTTGTATGTATATGCGTATTAGTTTTTAAGATTTTAATTAATTATGCTCTAGCTCTGATATTAAAAAAAAAATCAAAAATATGGACAAAAATAAGGTGTACGACTTGCCGATACAGACTTTTTTGAGGAATCTATAATGTAGAAAAAAGGTACTCTATACCATATAAAACAAATTTGAAGAAAATCGGTTAAGAAGTTTATAAGATACAAGTGATTTAGTATAAAATCTCAAAATTACCAAGAGGAAGTATTGAGGCCATAATTGGCAGTGTATACTTTTCATTCCTTACATCGTATCTTTTATCCGTATGAAATTACCTTCTACCTTGAAAATTATTTGTAAAAAAAATCCCTTATTCCTCGAAAATCGTGAAAATTACGTGATTCCGTGAAAATTCCCTCCATCCTCGTTTCATATTCTAAGTGATGTTTTTTTCTCATTATTTCTTTTCATTTTGCATAGAACCCTGATCTCTTCTGTTCATATTCTTGCATTCCATCATGTTTACGTAGCTCCATAGCCTTCTAATAAGCTCTTGGAACAACCATTTCTTTCAGTCTGTTTTGTTATTAGTTACGTTTGCTCTGTATGCTGGTAATTTTAACTTGCTATGTAGAGCATGATAGTTTTAATATGAAACAAGCCATTTAGAGCATGGCTTTTGACAATCTAGTACAAAAAAATTTAGAGATCTACTACAATTTAGAATTTTGACTTCACTTGAAGTTGGAGATCTACTACAATTTAGAATTTTAACTTCACTTGAATTTAGAGATCTGCTACAATTTAGAATTTTGACTTCACTTGAAGTTGGAGATCTACTACAATTTGGAATTTTGACTTCACTTGAATTTAGAGATCTGCTACAATTTAGAATTTTGACTTCACTTGAATTTAGAGATATACAACAATTTAGAATTTTGACTTCACTTGAATTTAGATATCTACTAGAATTGAGAATTTTGACTTCAATTGAATTTAGAGATCTACTAGAATTTAGAATTTTGACTTCACTTCAATTTAGAATTTTGACTTCACTTGAATTTAGAGATCTACAACAATTTAGAATTTTGAGTTCACTTGAGTTTGGAGATATACAACAATTTAGAAATTTGACTTCACGTCAATTTAGAAATTTGACCTCACTTGAATTTGGAGATCTACAACATTTTAAAATTTTTACTTCACTTCAATTTAGAATTTTGACTTCACTTGAATTTAGATATCTACTAGAATTTAGAATTTTGACTTAACTTGAATTTAGATATCTACTAGAATTTAGAATTTTGACTTAACTTGAATTTGGAGATCCACTAGAATTTAGAATTTTGACTTCACTTGAATTTGGAAATCTACTACAATTTAGAATTGTGACTTTACTTGAATTTAGAAGACACTACAATTTAGAGTACACAAAAAAACTTTCAAAACCTCTGTCATAAACAAGTCTCTACTTCGGTAGCCGACCTGGAGGTAGCTTAACTTCAGCGATACGAGAACCGGTTTATTCAACGTGTCATCAACGCTGACTTCATATTATAATTTTGTTGGACATTTACTTGGATGACTCAGACAATGCAAGATTTCATGGCAGAGAAGAAATTAAACTCAGATGTCTTGATTAAGCGAGGCCGATCTGGATTGATCGAACATTTATCTTGACATTTTTTTTTTTTTTGCTTTCTTTAAAGTGGCAGGGTTCTCACATGTGAGCTCTTCAACTCAACCACTTTTCTGTTAACAAAGCACTTTTCAAGTGAACATAGATGGGTTTTTTGGGTTTAACATTTCTTTTAACTGCATGGTCAATGGTCATATCACAACGGGGGTATTACCCTCTATCATATTACGACTTTCGCAGGAAAGTCACAATCTTGCTACTCACATTATTTTCAGCCAGCCTGGGTTGGGCCAGAATGCCAGCATCACGAAGTCTTCAAATGTGTAATATCTTTGTTTTATTACAATACAACTTTAGTGGGTAGCACAGTATTACGAGACTCCTAAGATCATTTGCGCAAATACCTCATTGCCTGCTAGTATTGTCGCCACTGTTCGCATATAACCAATGGATCATTTCATCATTCGAGTTTTCCTTCGGCTTTGCTCGATTTTTTCTCTAGTCTTTCAAAATATTTCTTTAATTAGATTTTTCGCAAATAAAAATTCATTGACTGTTTAATTTGGGTGTTAATTTTGTGTTTTAAAATAGTTTTAAAAATTATATTAAAATAATTATTTACTTTTGTTTTTTTTTTTTTTTTTTTTTTTTTTCAATATAAATCCCACTTTGGGCATTTATTGATACATTACAATCTAGATTAAATCTAATAAGCAATTTTATTCTAAAAAGGTTATAGTAAAAAGTAAAATATATGTACATAAACATAAATATTCTTAAGTCTAGTTGAGGTGGTTACATTTTGCGCTGTACCGTTACGAAGTATAAAAGTAATTTATACTAAATCAAATGGTTTCTTCCTCTTTAATCTTCTAACTAGGTCTGAAACATTGAGAAGATGGACGGCCTCAATATTTTCATGTACCTCTAGCCTCTGTTGATGTTTTGAGGCATAAATTTGCATTGTTTCTCTAACTGACTCAACGCCCAAGTCGCGGTGCAGTAAGTTGTTCCTAATGTACCATGGGGCATTGACAATGTCCCTTAGCACTTTGTTCTGAAATCTCTCTATAATGAGTCTGTTGGATGCGCTGGTACAGCCCCAAAGCTGGATACCATAGGTCCAAACTGGTTTCAGGACCTGGTTGTATAGTAAAAGTTTATTCTCGATGGGAAGTGGAGAGTAGCGTCCCATTAGCCATTTCATCTTGTTGTACTTCATATCAAGTTGAGTTCTTTTCTTCTTTACGTGTTCTTTCCATTTCAGTTTTGCATCGAGAGTCATTCCCAAGTATTTCGCTTGATTCGAGAAGGGAATGATTTTGTTATTGATGTAAATCGGTATGTAGGGCTGATTTCTGTTGGTAAAATCCACATGAACCGACTTACTATCATTTAGTCTTATTCTCCATTTTGAAGTCCACCTTTGAAATCTGGAGAGGGTTTGGTTGAGTTCTGATGATGTTTCTTCGGTATTATCTCCAACTACCAAAAATGCTGTGTCATCAGCAAATGTGGCAATAGTGTTTTCTTCTTCCTCGGGCATGTCACTTGTGTACAATATATACTTTTGTGGCTGTAAAAATAAGTAAAAAATTTGGAGAAGTTCTTTAGCTGGTGAAGTTTTGGAGAAATAATTAAATTAAATTTTCTTGTGCTCATAAAAAAATCTTTTGCCTTCGTGAAATTTTTGAGTCATAATTAGAATTTCTATATATAAATTAATACTTGAGTATTATGTTTGTTCACTTAAACTTAATTTAACTTGAGCTGATTTCAATTTTCTCTTCTTAATTAAGATGTCCTTCATGTAAACTCACTTTTATTGAATTTTCTCAGAATCATCAAAACTATCTCTTATTCATTAAATTTTCTCGTGTAATTCTAGCTTAATAAGAAAAATCATGTAATTAAAACTTAATAAAACATATGAACTTATGAAGTCAATTAGAAGAGGATAAGAATTGATAAAAAAGAGAACCCATCACAGAATGATCCACCATTCACCCTGTATTAAAACATCTTTGTATTTCTGTAGTCAAGTGGTTAAGACGCTAGTCTTTTAATCCAGGTAGCGTAGGAATTCGTTGGTTCGAATCTCACTCAATGTATGAAATTTTCCTAACTAATTTTATTATATGACCACATAATAATAAGACTCTGAGGGTTAGGTGGTATGAAATGCTTTGAGCATTAACCTCGTCTAGTGTTTACTTTCCACAAAAAGGTATTATTAATATTGGCAAAAAAGGTTGTCTGTAAATATATTTTACTTTATGATTATTAGAAAATTAATTAGATTCTTCTCATGTTGCAGGATGACGTGCTACTCTGTCCCCCAGATGTGACTCAACGTGACGTGATCCGTCAAGAGGTCACCTTCTATCCCACTTCCACACCCACCAACTCCAGCACCACGACTGCCGGCGTCGGTGAGTTGTGGAAAGGTGAGACCCGACCTAACACGAGCAGACTCGATCTGACCCGAAACCGTCCTGATCTAATTTTACCCGAACTAACCCGACTTAAAACGAGCAGACTCGATCCGACCCAAAACCGTCGTGATTTCACCTTAGCCGAACTAAGCCGACCATGTCGTATATGGTAAATTAAAAAGCCCTATCTTACCCGATTAGACACAATGCAACCCGATTAGAATGGAGATACAGATTTTGAGAGGTAGGTATAGAAGAGAGTAGATATACAAATAATGAATTTAATGTTAAACAGGTGTATATTTACGGGCAAGACCTAAAATATGTATATATGTAAACAGATAACAAGATTACAAATACAAAATATAAGTACAAAATTACATTAGAATACTCTGTTTATCTTGCAACAATGAGACTATTGTAGAGTCCCTTTACTCTCACAATATGATTCCAGTAGGTATATACAGGGTGATCGAAACCACCCAGCCACTATCTTTTTCTCGAGAACGGTTTGAGTTAGGATCATGAAACGAAAAATTGGTCCCCAATATGAAGTCTGAAGTTTTATGGGAAAATATTTTGAACCTCCGCCCACTGCCCCTAAGGGCGTTTTCAGGGGGGCACATGTCCGTTTCTCCCGAATTTTAAATGGAATGCATATTTTTTTATTTTACTTTCAAAACATGTAAAACAAGTGAGTAACATTAGTAAAAAGAAAAAAAATATTCCTTGGTTCGAGTCCCGAAAAAACACGGTTTTTAGAAGAAAATAGACCCAGGTTGCGGAAGTCATTACGGGCACCCGGTAAACGTTGTAAAAAAAACAAAAAATGTCAAAAAATAGGTAAAGTTCTCTTCTTTAATTTGATGTACTTGTTTTTATTCATTAAGGAAGTCATAGGTCCTTAAATTGGTCATGAACTTTTTTCCGTTTCAAAAGACCAAAAGTCCAGAAATTTAAATTCGACCCCCTATTTTTTTTTCTTTTAAATAAAAGAAGAAAATTATTAGCATACAATGCAAAAAAAATGAGCTTTCTGCAATTTTTTTCCCTTAAAATGGCAGACGAATAACCTCTGAAATGCGTTCATTTCCGTGCGCGTGAGTCATCACACGAGTCCGTGCCTGAAGTTTGTAGGTACGATGTAGGTAATTCACTTCTACAGATGATCAAAAACACCATCCTCTGCTGCAGTACATTTCCTGAGTCTGCCAGGATAGGTGGCATGAACTCTGTCTAGATCCTCAAGTGTGATGTTGCGGCAGATCTCAATGATGCGCAGCTTCACATTTTCCACATTTGTTGGCCTGGTTCGGTATGCTTAATATTTCACGTTTTCCCACAGGTAGAAATTCATGACGGTGGGGTCCGGGGTGCGGGGGGTATAAGAGTTTGGTCCTCCTCTACCGATCCATCTCTGAGGGAACATTTGATCAAGTTGTTCTCACACCCTCAGATAAAAATGGGTGGGGCCTCGTCTTGTTGGAACAACATTGTACCCTTAATGTTGGTTTTAAGTTCAAATGAAGTTTAAATACTTTACTCCCGTCAGCTTTCCGTCGATGAAGTACGGTCCAATAATCATAGTGCTAAGGACACCGCACCAAACATTAAGACTCCATACATGCTGGCCATCAACTTCTCTCATCCAATGAAGGTTCCGTACATACAAACTTCAGGCACGGACTCGTGTGATGACTCACGCGCACAGAATTGAACGCATTTCAGAGGTTATTCGTCTGCCATTTCAAGGGAAAAAATCGCAAAAAGCTCATTTTTTTTGCATTGTATGTTAATAATTTTCTTCTTTTATTTAAAAGAAAAAAAAATAGGGAGTCGAATTTAAATTTCTGGACTTTTGGTCTTTTGAAACTGAAAAAAGTTCATGACCAATTTAAGGACCTATGACTTCCTTAATGAATAAAAACAAGTACATCAAATTAAAGAAGAGAACTTTACCTATCTTTTGATATTTTTAATTTTTTTACAACGTTTACCGGGTGCCCGTAATGACTTCCGCAACCTGGGTCTATTTTCTTCTAAAACCCGTGTTTTTTCGGGACTCGAACCAAGGAATATTTTTTTTCTTTTTACTAATGTTACTCACTTGTTTTACATGTTTTGAAAGTAAAATAAAAAAATATGCATTCCATTTAAAATTCGGGAGAAACGGACATGTGCCCCCCTGAAAACGCCTTTAGGGGCGGTGGGCGGAGGTTCAAAATATTTTCCCATAAAACTTCAGACTTCATATTGGGGATCAATTTTTTGTTTCAAGATCCTAACTCAAACCGTTCTCGAGAAAAAGATAGTGGCTGGGTGGTTTCGATCACCCTGTATATAAGAGAGAAAGAGATTTAGAGAGAGAGAGAGCGAGGGAAAGAGAAAGAAAGAGAAGAAGAAGAAAAAGAAAGAGAAAGAAAGAGAGGGAAAGAGAGAGAGAAAGAGAAAGAGAGAGACTAAGAAAGAGAGGGAGAGGGAGAATGAAAGAGAGAGAAAGAGAGAGAGAAAAAAAGAAAGGATTAGGGGTATGTAATACAGTCTTTAGGGACCCCATAAGAGAGAGAGAGAGAGAGGGATGTAATAGAGTCTTGAGGGACCCCATATAAGAGAGAGAGAGAGAGAGGGATGTAATAGAGTCTTGAGGGACCCCATGACCGCAGTTGAAATCCCGGGAACATCCTCAGTCTCGTAAAAAAAGTAATAAAAGGCTCCAACGCGGTTTCGAAAGCTCTCATATTATTAGGTATCGACGCCAATAAAGTACGCTATTAGTATCTAGAGGAGAGCACAAAAAATATTAAATATTATCATAGGACTGTTATATTTATACACAAGCTTTTTCCTTGGACTTCCCCAAGGGAGTAAATGTAGGTCTATTCTGGGTTAAAAAAAAGCAAAAATACCTTATTGGTAAAAAGAAGCGGAAAAAAACATGATAAGTTATCCTCCTATTTGGGATTTTGACCACATAATAATCCGTTAAAAAATTATGCAGTAGTAGGCTTACTATTGGAATAATGGGACTCATTATTCCTAATCGGGCAATTTAAATAAGACGATATTGTTAGACACTGTCATACCTTTCGGGTATTGAGAATTTTAGGTGAAGCGTGATATATTTTAGGTTTAGGTGGTAGAAAATGCTTTGAGCATTAATAATCTCGTCTGGTGGTTACCTTCCTAAAGAGTATTATTATTATAATAAATTTTAGGAAAGGTCAAAAATCAAATGGACTTGAATGTCGGTACAGAGATTTTTGCTTTGTTAGTTCCTTTTTTAATAAATACTGCACTTTTACTATTGCATTACGATAGTAGAAAAATGTTAAGTTATTTATCAATTTTGTGTTAATTACGATGCAATATCACAACTACGCTTTACTAAATCTTTGCTAAACCTGGGACTCGAACCACCGACCTCCAGATTACAATTCCGCAGCCTTATCGATCTATTTACTCAGATCAATACATAGAAATATGTAGTATAATATAAGACTTTGTTGTAGGTCCACATACATATACGTACATAAGTAATCAAGTATGTATATGATGCTGTACATGTATAGAAACAAAATATAAGCTCACCAGGCGCGGCCGGTGCTAAAGAGCTGCGGAACTGCAGCACCCCCAGACGAAAAAGAAAAAGAGAGTCTTCGCTCGTAAAAAAATGAAAATCATCACATATTTCTAGAATCTCGAATAAAGGCTATCATCGTTCTCGATGACGCCACCCTATGATGATTTCTAGAATAAGAAATGCATAATTCTTATCTATAATATATGTGGTGTGTATGACCATAGATGTTGACATGCACCACTATAATCTAACCAAAGATAGATAGATAGATTGATAATTATTATAATTGGCATGGTAAACAAACTCAGACTCTTAGTAAGAGTGGTTACCTGTGTGTTGAGAATAAAACATTACTATTTTCAGTTCAGTTTATGCAGCAGCACCCTTGAAATATTTTTCCACCGGCCGCGCCTAAAGTACATATACTACATACAGCTATAAAAATTTCATAAATATTACTGTACTTATGTAGAAAGGATGCGGAAATGTACGTTAGTGTGGCAGATGGCCAACCATCGTAGACTTTTCTCTAATATGTTTCTGTCTCCCTTCTAACTTGCCTCTCTTATGTTCCTATTTCCTAGCGGATTTTACAGCATTGAACTCTAAAGCCCGTGTTTTGAAAAATGAAGAAAAGAAAATTCAATAAGAAGAAGAAGAAAAATCTTTGGTTATTGATTGTTAAGCTGTGTCCTTTAGGCAACTCTCTGTTGAGTGAGCAGTTTCTTGTATTATATTTTAATTTTATTGTGTCTCTCTTTAAAAATATAAAAATCTAACTCACCTCGTGATGCTGGCTATTCCCAGACTAGGGAATCCAATCCCGGGATTGAAATCCCGGGATCCCGGGACTGAATTTTCATTTCGGGATCGGGATTTGGATTTTCAAATCCCGGGATTTTCGGGATTTCCGGGATTGACAATTTGCTTACAATTTTAATGATTAAAGAATTATTTTGCTATTAGGATATATATATATATATATATTTTATATTAGGTCTGTATATATATTATTATAATGAGAACAGGATTGATCAGTAAGACTCAGGAGTGGCTAACTATCTGCAGAATCCCGAACTCAACACAAATGAAAGTGAGATGATCTTTGAACCACCCACAACAAATGCAGTAAGAAAAGAAATTATAAACCTTCTTGAAAGAATTTCAAAAGAAGTGCCTAGTTCAGGAGAATCAGATGTAGAAGAAGAGCAAGATGTGAACAATCCTCAAAGCTCTAGCACACCAAGTACACTTTAATCGATTTTGGAAAAAGAAATTGCAAAATCCAAATAGTCAAAACCAATGAGATTGGCAAAACATGTCCTAAACACCACATGAAAGAGGGAGATGGCGCTGTATGAAAATGGAGGTGATAGAGGTTTACACCTTACACTAGCTAAGAACTATTTTCACAGCATTCCACCAACTAGTGTTGAATCGGATAGGGCCTTTTCTGCTGCTGGATTCATTCAGAATAAGCTGAGAAGTAGGTTAGGCGATGAAACCATCGATAGCCTTATTTCTAAGAGCCTACTTTCTTAAGAAGTAGCCCTTACAATTGCTTATGTTTATTAGTTACAGATTCATGTTGGTAGTATTCTTTTTTTTTTTTCTTTTTTTTTTAGTATTTTATCTCAGTGAATAACACCCTGTTAGGTTTATAGCTAATTAAATTACTTGTTTCAGAAGTTTATATTGTGTTCGTATTATAAATAAAACGTTGCTTATTTCTAATTTTCTTTTAAACAAATGGTTTTCTATTGAATTTCTGAGTATACTCTAATTTTAGTCTATACTAATACATCTTATATAACGCCTTTTATCAAATAATATTAGCGTAAAATGGGGCTCTAAGGGTACTAAAACGTAAAAAATTGAAAGTTTTACTAATCCCGGGATTGGTCCCGGGATCCCGGGATTGATCATTTCTAATCCCGGGATCCCGAAACCGAAATCCAATCCCGGGATTGGATTCCCTATCCCAGACCCACTCAGGCCGGGTGAGCTTAATTTGAGTAGTTAGTTTGTGAGTTTCCAGCGAATGGAGGGTAAAACCCCCGTCGTGATTTGACCATTCATTTGAAAGCGACGTGAAACCCAAAGAAAATCAAACTCAGTAGTATGATCGCTGGCGGACGCGTAAACTGGAGGTTGGTGGTTCGAATCCCTTAAATCGGGAAAATGAATCCGGTTTGTACTTCTTTACTCGTACATTCCGTGTCCATGAGTGTTGTCAAGGTGGTGGATGGATTATATATAATTTTCCATTTATTTAGTGGATTGATGGGGTAATAAGCCCTGTGGGCACCCAGAAGCAATTTTCTGAGCTCCTTCTGCGTCCTGTGTGTCTTATACTGTGTAGGCAATTTTCTTTATACAATTAATAGTCAAAGCATTTCTTCAAAAAAATTAATAAAATCAATAGCTTTCAATTTGATGTTTTGACACATCACAATCCGGTTTGTGTATTCCTTAACACAAAAATGAAAAGTTAAACACTTCACAAAATACTCTATAGGTACATGGACATTCCAAACACCACAAAACTTAGTACACTAAAAAATATGAGGAGTAAGTTCTGTAACAAGCTTTAAATTTCGTAAACGAAACAAAAGTAAGCGAAACATCTCCTCTAACAACCTAGTGTATTGCACATTGCATAATCACTAGTGACGCGGCGCGCATACAAATACGAACTGTCAGTGTAGTGAATTCATTCCAAAGCATAACTTTTATTATTCTTCTGAGTCTGAACAACCAATAATAAAACAGTAGCTCGATTCTCATGGCAAACTTGTAACTTGCTTGACTACCAAGCATGGATAGTTTTCATGAGGCGAGTGCGAGTAATTGCGTTATCGCCTTCAAATGGTGAGTCTTGCAAATGAAAAAAAAATAGTGAATGAACGAGTCCATAGATTCCAAAAGTCTTTTAATGTTGCCGAATCTGAAAAAAGGGGTGCCAGGTATGTGTATGTATAATTTTATTTGTGTCCAAGCGTGAGGCCTATTTTGTATGTAGCGCTGCATTACTAAGAGCCTCCTTCACTTTTCGAATTTTATATCATTAATGTCTTTTTCCTCTGGTAATACCGCCACTGTTTCCAAGTACAGAGCATAAAAATTCCTGCCCCACTGATGATCGAACCCAGGTCACCATGCGTGCAATGCCTTGCGCTCTAACTCACTCGGCCACGTTGACTACCATACTATCACTACTTTCAGTGTAGTTTTTTTTTTAAATATGAGTGTTTCACAGCCGTTTTTATTTCGTAGCCACGAAACAGGAGCTACTGTAGACGCTTGTGGTCTGTGTTGTAGCCTGCCCATCCCGTAGTATGCCTCCCCTCTGATGGGCGAGAAGTCACACAGTACTTACCATTTAGGTGCTGTTTCAACACGAGCGCACCGGAAGATATACCTTACAAACAACTGTAACAAAATTTAGATTTATTTTGTCTGCTCTGGGGATCGAACCCGGGAACTTCTGCATGGCAAGCGAGTGCTTAACCACTGAGCTAATCGCGCGCTCGGTTGAATCACCACCTTACATACTGCCTGGTCACCGAAATCTACAACCCCAAAGAGTACAGAGGTGAAAAAAACTCCAATAAAAAAGTTACGACCGAGTGTAAAACCTGCAATGCTGAAATCGTTACAATAAACATGACAAACAGTAAATTTTTCCGAATTCGCAAAGTTTTACTGCCCCATGACAACATTATAGGAAAAGAACATTGATTCTGTACGTTGGGATTTTTATTTTTTATTAGGTACCTATTTTTTTAGTAGTACTTCGACACTTTTATGTTATATGTATGTAGGTTATATTGTAGGTATGTATGTATCTTATGATATGGGTATGTAGGTTATGTTATAGGTAAGTATGTAAGATAACTATTAGATATGTATGTATTTTATGTTATGAGTATGTAGCTTATGTTATAGGTATCATAAGAATTGCATAAAATATATTGATGGGTGAACATTCTATGGAGAAAAAAAAATGCTTTTTCTTTGTGTTAATATGTCACAATTTTACAAGTGGGTAGTGCAGAATCATAGGACTTTACCACTTTAATTTACAATATCTTGTATTATTTTTTTGCCTAAGATTCTGCCACTGGTCGCTGCTTCACATTGAAGCAGCTACTCATTTTTCCTCACGAGGTATGAGTGGACCCCGAACATCCAAGTACAGAGCAGAAAAAATCCTCCCCCGCTGGGAATCGAACCCAGGTCACCATGTGTGCAATGCCTAGCGCGCTAACTCGCTCTGCCACAGTGACTACTGAACATTCTATGTATTTATGAAGAAAAAACGAATTTGCAGTTTGCACTCTATCTGAATTTCTCCGGATTAACTTGAAAGGGTTCGCCCTATATTTTTTCCCTGCTTTACGTAGCTTAACATCAGTGTTACGTCGGGGACTGATAATCTAGGTAGCGTAGGGATCCGTTGGTTTGAATCCCACCCAGTGCATAAATATTTCCTCATTCATTTGAGTCTGTGACCACATAATAATAAGACTCTGAGGATTAAGTGGTAGAAAACGCTTTGAGCATTTTTTTTTTTTTTTTTAAGTTTCCATGGATTTATATTTCACAAATAAACATCTTAAACAAATAATAAGGGTAAGCCCACCTTCAAAAGATAAACATCTTGTGCTGAAGGTGGAGAAAGGTGGTTACCTCGCCTGGTGGTTACCTTCCTGCCACTAAAGAGTATTATTATGATGTAATTTGTTACGACGCGCGACGTTTGAAAAGATTTTTTTTTTTTCAATTAAAACAAAATTAATCCATATTTCCCAACCCTTATTATAATAATTTGGTTTTTTTGTATCAATCAATTTTTAACACAGTAAATCTTAAATTTATTTACTCATAATCTAAGAACCAATCAAACTTCACGGTAAGGCTCCATCTTCCATGTTAGAACTTCTAGCTTTGTATCTGCTTCCTCTTAATCAATTTGGTTGTTTTCTTTTCTTCTTAATCTTCTTCTTAAAATTGTCTTTTCCCCAAACTACGCTATTGCTCAACTACTCCTTGACCAATGACGACCACAAGTTTTATCTTCAAATATCGGATTCATCTTCAAATTTTATCGACAGTACATGCTTTGAAATAATCCAATTCTTCACGAACTATTACATAAAAGTAGCCCCATGTGGTAGACTGGTAGAGTCAATATAACGTTAAAAGGGTTCATAACTCAGTATTACGTAGGTACTAGAGCTTTCAATGTGCCTTTTGACTTTATAGCAAGTGTAGCACAGTTGTAAAATGCGATTGCATAATAAACAGTGGATTTATAAATTCTTGTTGTTCCACGATAAAACAATGGAAGTAATAATTTCATTGAATATTACTTCCGAGAAATTTCTAATATTAGAAATCGGAAGTATTGTGTTCGTTTTTGTGAACAAATTTGGTTTTGTGTCCGTCTGTCGGTCTGTTAAAACGATTCCTTGTAACGCGCAAATCTCAGAAACTACTCGACGGATTTTGATGAAATTTTGCACACATCTAGGAGATATTCTGTAGATGGTTCCATTTTAAATTTATTGAATTCGTACAAGCGGTTCTGGGTGAAAGAGGCCATGCGCCTGACCACTAGCTTTGAACTTAAACGCTTATATCTCGTGAACGGTACACCCGATTTTTTGGCACGTGTTTACAATGTGAAACAATCACGAGGAAGTATTGTGTCCATAATTGGCAGGGGTTTTTTTTTTTTGCTTAACGTCCCCTCAGTCAGCGTCGATGGCAAGTTGAATACACCAGTTCTCATTCAGTCCCTGAAGTTAAGCTACGTCCAACGAGGCTAGGACTTGAATGGGTGACTATTCAAATTCGAATCCCCGTATTCCCGGCCCCACTTATGATAGTGAGGTTAATTTCAGTAGCTGATTTGTGAGTGTTTACACCAGATTTTTTTTTAATGGTAACATCATAGCCATAAGAAGGACTCATTTCTTTTCAACAATAGACAGACAAAACAGTATTTCTTCATTTTTGGTGATTTTCGAAAGTACGATAGACAACTTTACCATTCATGGAAAGTAAACAACTTTACAATTCATGAAAGGTAAACAACTTTACACTTCTTGTAAAGTTTGCGCGAGACTCACCGAGTATTTTTATTGGAAAATAATGTGACAAGCTCTAATTTACAGTCAGGTCGAGTTTGTTCTTAAACTTTAGTGTTTTGGTGAGAAAACTCTGGAAGGAAAAGTATGTTTGTTGTTACAAAAAGGAATGTTAGATACACTTCAGGGAGTCGACTTGTATCCTAGATAAGTTCCAGAGGTGGGTTATGTCGACATGAGAACAATATCTGCATTATCTCGAATCGTCTATTATCCAATTCTTGTCTGACTGGGGGTTGTTAAACAGGGAGAAGACCAGAGTCTCGCTAGAGAACTACAAACATAGAATTGAGTAGCCACAATTGTGAGGATTGGACTCTTACTAGAGTATGACAATGTACAACTATAGAGTATGACAATGTACAACTATAGAGTATGACAATGTGCAACTGTAGAGTATGACAATGTGCAACTATAGAGTATGACAATGTACAACTGTAGAGAATGACAATGTACAACTATTGAGTATGACAGTGTACAACTATAGAGTATGACAATTTACAATTGTAGAGTATATCAACTATATCAATGTACAACTGTAGAGTATGACAATGTACAACTATAGAGTATGACAATGTACAACTATAGAGTATGACAATGTACAACTATAGAGTATGACAAGGTACAACTATAGAGTATGACAATGTACAACTATACAGTATGACAATGTACAACTATAGAGAATAACAATTTACAATTGTAGAGTATAACAATGTACAACTATAGAGTATGACAATGTACAACTATAGAGTATGACAAGGTACAACTATAGAGTATGACAATGTACAACTATACAGTATGACAATGTACAACTATAGAGAATAACAATTTACAATTGTAGAGTATAACAATGTACAACTGTAGAGTATGACCATGTACAACTATACACAGAAAGAAGAAGTAGTAGATGTACTGAAAAGAAAATATGCTCAATAATGTCTTGTGAACTGATTCTAGATCTAAATGAACGCATTCAGGGCCGAATTAAGAAAAAGTATTAAAGTTTAGTTAGATAAAGCTGTCACTCAAGTCGGGCTATACCGCGCTGTGATTGGTCGAAAATCCGACTTGAATGTGTGTCTGGCTTATCTTAACATTAATCCTAGTTCATATTTTGGACCTTACCGTATTAATGAGCGAAAAAAATTATGAATATCGTTTCGTTTTTTTTTTTTTTTTTTTTTTTTTTTTTTAATAAATCATTGGATTAATTGCCATGTTTTTTGTATGGGATAGAAGCTATCTTAGAAGCCAAATAAAGATGGCTTAAGATGGGTCCACTGTAAACAAAAAAATATGAAAAATAAAACATATGATTTATTATTATTACAGTCTATAACTATAATACAAAATGTATGAAAACTAGATATATCTTAAGAATCTTGGATCTCGCAGCATCATACTCATTATATTCTAGAGTTTATCTAGTCAGAAAAAACACAATACTTCCGATTTTTAATATTAGAAATTTCTCGGAAGAAATATTCTAGAGTTATCTAGTCAAAGAAAAGCATTGTATAATAATAATAATAATAATAATAATGTGTTTTATTGTACATTTCTTTTACATTACATAGTTACATATAAGATATAGCACATAGGAAAAGAAATATTAAAGTGAAACTGTATGTTTTACACAGACTTGTCACACTAAGAGACCCAGTATAGTATGGGTCTCTCGTTTTTGTGTACTTTATGTAACAGTAACAGTGTAACAGTGTACTTTATACAATACAACTATACATAGGGAATAATACCAGTGTACTTTATATACATTTATACATGGGAATAAGACGTAGTTATACGGAAAGGGATCAGCAAGATCTCCCAGCGGGATACAGACACTACCTTACTGAGTAGCCAGGCTAATATTACATCCTTTCTTTACTTTACTCTCCTTTTCTTCGACACTGGATACCTAGAAGGTGAAAGCATACAGGATGAAAGCTCACACTTATAATCTCCTAATATCCGCTTCAACCGTCATACAACGCACTCTGATTGGTTAATTTAAACGAAATGGTTAATTATGATGGTTTATATTTTGTATTAATAATAAACTCAAATTGCTTGACATTAAACAAGTTAGTTGAATTTACGAAATAACCAATTATATTTATTTTTACATTATCTATTAGATAATAAGACATGTTAAGTACAGTACACATAATGATTAAAAATAAATAAAATACACTGCCAATTATGGACACAATACTTCCTCGTGATTGGTTCACATGGTATACAATTGGCAATTTTGGGATTTTATACTAAATCACTTGTATCTCCAAAACCGAAGGCATTTTTTACTGTCATTTTTTTTCAATATCAGAGCTATATTATTTATGGCCTATGTAAAACGATAATATGCACATACAAAATTTCATCAAAATCAAGTGTACCGTTCACGAGATACCGACCTACTTGTTCACCAGGTTCGACTTACTTATCCTACACTAAAAAGCATGAAGTTGTATGCACGCCGTAAAAATAATTTGGTTATGCAATGTGCAATGTATGATTTATTATTAGTTTCTATTTGAAAAAGATTTACGTAATGCACGAAGTACCAACTGGCATTCTGTTCGGTTATTATTTCAAACATCTTGGGCAGCTCTACAATTAAAGCTCAGAACCAGAATAGCAGTGGTTCGAGTTCCAAGCTTGGACAATTTTTGTAAGGTGATTACTTATTATTACAAATATGAAATCAAACCTTAGAAACTTCATTTTCGCACTAAATTCCCACAAAACAATAAAAAAAATCCATGATAAAATCTCATATACTACTAGGATTCAAATTTTGAGTTCACTCACTGCCCTATTTGTTTACTCTCATGTGTTCTCACTGAGGGCAAATTTTTGAAACAGGCTTAGATTAAAATACATTAAATCTTAGTGGACACTATCCCTTAACACGCCTTCTAGTGGGAATTTAGTGCGCTGTGATTGGTTGAAATCTAAGCCTGTTTCAAAATTCGGCCCTTACTTACATGTTTATATGTATTATTAAAATTGTTGGCATAATGGACTACTTCTCTTCCGCTGACAGTTTCAATAAGGCACTACTTATACTTGTACTTATATTAAATTTGAGGATGTCAAATAATATAAATATGTATAAACAATATAAACATGTTATTAACGAGAAAAAAATCCATCACTGAGCAGCCCTGTATCCTTGCGTTTGGCAAACACTGCGATCCCTCTGTCGGTACACATTACAAGCAATGTCTTGTATCTGCGAATTCTGCCCCAGTTCAACTCGTTATTCCAGCTTTCATAACGAAAAACCAATACGACGAAATTTTATTAAACTTTTTGTTGTTTGTACTTCGAGCTTGGGTTTCCATCCCATCTTTGTCCAGTTGTGTGGATATTGAAATTTTCTTGGTTTTTTCTTCAGATATTGAAATTTTCTTGTTTATACGGATATTGCATTTTTCTTGTTTATTTAGATATTTGTTTGTTTTATCAGAGTTTAACGTCGTTTTTCAACTGCATGGTCATACACGACGGGGGTTTTACACTCCATTCGCAGGAAACTTACAAACCTGCTACCCACATTGACCTCACCCAGCCTGGCTTGGGCCGCAATGCCAGCATCACGAAGTCTTCACCTCGCTGGACGTTGCTTAACTTCTGTGGTCCTACGAGAACCGGTGCATTCATTGCGCCATCGACGCTGGCATATTATTTGGATATAAAAAATTTGTAGTTATTTTTGGATATTGAATTATGATTGATCGTTTATGAATAAAGACATTTTCCTGATGTTTTTGTTATTGAATATTTTCTTTTTCTTTTGACATTAAAAGTTTCGTCATTGTTTGAACATTCGTAATCTTCTTGTTTTCAAGATTTCAATTTTAAGGAATATTTAAATAAATGAAATATTCCTAGATAATGCGTTTGGTGACACCCTGTATATTGTTAAATAAAACAGGTATACAAGGTGATGGTACCTATAGCAATGAAGGTATAAAATTAAAATGAAAATAAATACAACAATAGAACTAAATATTACAATGAGAGCAGTCTCTTCACGAGCATAATGTGAATAATGTCAGTATTTTTTAATAATATTTTTTTATGAGTCGAGCCTGCTGTCATAAAAAAGTTTTAGTACCATTAGCGTCAGTAATTCAACATCTGCGGGCTTTCTATTGATTAATGAATATTTTTAAAGTACTTTTTTGTGCTCTGTATAATATGGATTAATATTTAGTATGTGCGCCTTGAATTTAATTGGTTACACAATGTGCAATAGAAGTTGTTTTAGTAATGATTTTTTAGCCCCATTTTCTAGTTCATTGCAATTTGAAGGAGATGAATTATTTACAATTTGTCAATCATTATAAAATAATTTAATTTACTGGGTGGGGAATTGTCATAACTATAATTGCAAAGATGTTGTAATATCGTTTTTTAGCCAGCGTCGATGGCGCGTTGAATGCACCGGTTCTCGTTGGATCACCGAAGTTAAGCAACGTCCAGCGAGGTGAAGACTTCGTGATGCTGGCATTCCGGCCCAACCCAGGCTGGGTGAGGTTAATGTGGGTAGCAGGTTTGTGAGTTTCCTGCGAATGGAGGGTAACACCCCCGTCGTGATATGACCAATGCAGTTGAAAGCGACGTTAAACCAAAGGGAAAAAAATAAAAATTGAGTTTTCTTTCACTCTGCCTTTTCCTTGTTCACCCACTGAGTTCAACACCATTTCGGGTAAAGACATTAGTAACCATTTTGTATTAAAGATATAAACATTTCGTATCGTAAATAAAAAGTTGTGTAGTTATTGTATACAAATACAAAAAAAAAAAAAAATAGTCAGAGATACATTGATGACATCCTGCAGACCCATGTGGTTCCTCTCGCTCAAAAAATGGGCGACCAGTTGCTCCTCAGGCACGACAATGCCCGCCCACATGCGGCTAATTGTGTTCGGGAGTTCCTGGATGAGGAGAATATTGACACTTTGGACTGGCCCTCTCTTAGTCCCGACCTCAACCCGATCGAGGATCTTTGAGACCGACTCAAACGAAGTGTTTGAGGCAGAATACCGGCTCCCCAGACTGTAGCAGAGCTCAAGATCGCCCTCACCGAAGAATGGTAGAAGTTGCCCCAAGATATTGTGGTTATTTTGATCCGGTCAATGCCAAATCGAATGAATGCTGTGATTAGAGCTCGGGGAGACAACACAAAATACTGATTCACCATTGTTACGAATGAATCTTGTTGATTTCCCATGTTATAACTTCTTTTGTTAAACATAAAAAAATCATGTTTTTCTTCTTTTTTGACACCCTGTAGGAAAATTTGAATTTTACGGCTTCTGGTAGGTGTTTTTTTAAGAATCAAATTATGAAATTTTAGAAAACAAAATTTACAGCATTTTGAGATATCTTACGACTCGATAGAAATAGTAATTTCGAAGATATCGCAGATTTGGTGGAGGAAAAAGTTTGATTCGCTTTTGTTGCTCTCAAGTGTAGTATGACTGTATTGACTTTGTACAACATTTACCTGAATATTTACTTATGTACAAATAAAACATTAAATAAATAAATATCTTTGAATAGCAAAGAGACCTGGGTTCGAGCAAGGCGACCTGGGTTCGATCCTCAGCGGAGCAGGATTTTTTCTGCTCTTTACTTGGATGTCCACTCATACGAAAAAGGAAAAACTTTTTAAGGAAAAGCAAATTTCTAATACAAATCTTCTTCCTTATCAAACTAATCTCGCTCTCTCTCTTTCTAGTTGTTTTAACCGATCTGTTCATTCAAGAGAAAACATGAGGAAATACGGTGAAACTTACATAATATTTAATGTTAAAAAATCCTTTAAAATATATCCTGTGTATTCAGCAGTCGAAACATTTATAAACAAGCAAGCAAAAAAATATGACTGCTAAAGAATTGTTATTTATCTTAAATATTATTATTTCCATGAAGTGTACACTCATAAATTTATGCAACTGACATAAACTTTCGAACTTTAAATGTTCCACTAATAATTACAATTGAAACATTAATTAAAATCACCCTGGTAACATTAATAAAACACCCCTCCGCTCCACTTTCTGAACTTACAACATAAATACATTTCCCCAACTATAACTTCACTGGAGCGAGCAAAACTTTGCAAGTCCAAGCTATGTGTGAAAGTTGATAACACAATTCATTGTGTTTGTCAAATTGCCAATTAAAAAAGAATTTTTATCGCCACCCTACAAGTTGGGTGTGATTTATGTGATTGAGATAGTATTGTTTAGAACAATGGGCATTGTACGACAAACAACACATTATGGAACTCTTTGTGGTATTTGTATTAGAAACATTGGTTTGTGATTAGCCTATGGCGCTGTTGCATACGCAAAATCAGATTGTTAACTAGAGATCCTGCCGAATGGAGAAATTAACTGATTGTTCCAGTGCATAGTGCTAATCGAGTAATTATAGTTTTAAATTCAAGTGCTACCTTCACACTGGTTAAATATTATTTGCTTATTACGAGCTCTCTGATTGGTTCATTCAAAATTGGACACAAAAGTGGACACTCGTTTGCTGCAAAAAAAAATGGCTGCAAACGAGTTTCTAGAATCAGCTGTTTGAATTTTAATTTTGGACTTTAATGTCCAAAAGTAAAATTCAAAAGGAATAATTTCTCGGTGCAAACGCCTTTTAATACAGAGTTAAAACGCTTGATTTGAAAAAAAAGGACTAATTAAAATTGTTTCAACTATGCATCGCAAATTCAAAATTTAACGCTTGAGTAGAATGTTAATCGGTCAATTAATATTTGTGGGACCATTACGTCTGACTATGCAATAGGGCCTATGTGTATTGTTTAGTTTCCTATATTGTAAGTATCCTACATTGTTTTGTATATTTTAACGTATTATCCTATCTAAATACATATTTATATCGGTTTATAGTAAATTTAATCGCCAAAAATTATACAGGTATATTAACATGTTTCGAATTTCTACATTATTATTTTTGTAATACCTACATATTTCCCACATTTATGCATTCTGTTACACAAATTTATTCCTCTAATTGCTTGAAATTTATAGGCACAACATTTTTCTCCGAAAATTATTACATTACTTTAATAATGTAATTAATGATTCTACTGTCCCTTTAATTAGGTACACGTGCATGGATGATTGGGCTAGTAATAAGAACCTTCTTGATTATGGCAATTCCCAACCCAACCTTGGATGAGTAAATTTAATGTTGATAGAATGTTTGAGTCTAATCCAGAGGATATGAGGCTACCTTCGGATTCGAAGATGCCACGATTATGATGATGAGAACGTTTTGAATGACTTTTTATTAAGTAACGTCGAGCGTAGCTAAGATTTGGGTCAAAATGGCTTATCGCGATAATAGCTGCATATTCTTTCAGTTTAGCTGAAATTTTCAGAATATGTTCCATACATGCTTTTAAAAGTTAATGTGTAGTTTTTGTCATTCAATTTCACCATGTTAAGCAACGGTTGAGCTAGGCTAAGAAATGTGTAAAATGTTATAGTCCGAAATATTTAAAATCTGATTGTTATCTACAGGGTGTCCCGTATACAGATGCAAATATTTTGAGGGTAGGTTTAGACCACCGTCTACTATCAGATGAGCGAAACTTGCAGTGGAGCATTTTGCTTCTTTAAAGAGTTATGGCCAAATCCCTGTTTTTCCCACAGGTCTAGAGGTCACTTGGATCGATGCACGTTTTTAAAGAAATGATAGCCAGTAAGTAATTTTTGACTTCATGTATGGATAGTCATGCATATTTCCCTTCGAATGCAGTTGGTTGCATAAAAAAATATTGAAAGACCAGAGAGATATTTAATCATAAGTTCAATACTTTTCTAAAATTTGATTTTTCCCTTTTTTCCCTTTCGTGAATTTAGAGTATTGAATTAATTAAAGTTCAGGTATTTACACCCAATAAGCTTAGAGCTTGAGCTGGGTGAAAGAGTATAGTGATTAAATAAATTGAAAATAAAAAATAAATAAATTGAAAATTAAAAAAGTGAAAATATATTCTTTTTTTCCCCCCTTTTAGTTAATAGTTAGTTTAATTTTATATCCCCTTATTTCTCATCTTATCAATCCATATTATGTAAAAATATATGTATGTTCAAATATATAATAAGATAATACCATAATAATAATCATATGATTGACATAATATATATAGGTGTTTTTAATATTTTTTTCTTATTCTGTCTTATGTAGAGATATATTTAATATCTTCATAATTTTTAAAAATCCATTCTTTG
This sequence comes from Bactericera cockerelli, assembly GCA_024516035.1. Taxonomy (NCBI): domain Eukaryota; kingdom Metazoa; phylum Arthropoda; class Insecta; order Hemiptera; family Triozidae; genus Bactericera; species Bactericera cockerelli. The sequence continues at coordinate 46,962,517 of CM044956.1, forward strand.
GCTACTTTTTTGTGCAGCATTTTGCTGAGGTCTAAATTTCTAATGATTGGAGGTAACTGATTATACATAAGTGCACCACGGTATAGAAAAGAGTTTTTGGAGAATTCACTTTTAACCTGGGGAACTAATATGGGTTGATCAACTCGAATGGAGTATGGGGTTTGTCTTGTTTCCCTACAATTGCAATTCTGCTTATCACTAGGTAAAAAAATACCCTTTGCTATTTTGTTTCAATAAATACAAAGTTCTTTCAGACGCGTGAAGGAACGAATGAGATACGCCTTAATAAACGGCACCAGAAGGAGAGAAACACATCTATCAAATTTTGAATCTGGGCGCTATTGCATTTTGAAGAACACTCGATGCCTGAAGCGGTCTGTGTGACCATTTTTGTGCCAACTGCAAGTTATAAATGAAAAATTTCTGAGTACAAATAGTTCTATTAACCAACTATATCAATCAAATCTAATAGTTAAAATAACAAGGCGATCAATTTGTTCGGTCGAAGAGAAAGCCACAAGCTTTAACTTCGCCCTTGGTTCGCTACATATTCTTTTGGGTTCTTTTCATTTCATGTCCTGTGTTGCAGAATGTATCATGTTTGTAGTTTATCAATAGAGTATTAATAATAATAATAATAGTAACCTTAAGGTTGGATGTTCGAGTTTTACCCAAGGTTAATTTTCGTCACTATTTGTTATGTTTTTGATATCATGATTGTGATAAACACAAAAATGATATTTTTAATTTTACTTCTAAAAATAAAATGACAATTTGTGTTGTTGGCGGAGGGTCTTTCTCCATGTGTATTATTTGTCCATAATTACACCACTGGTTGCTGCTTTCGTTGCAGCCTCTCTCATTTTTCCTCAAGATAACCCTGTGACCCCGTAACCCCATTCACATAAATGTTCACACCGACCGACCACTGTGAATGATCAATTTCCCTCTGTTAAACATCCCAGAGCAGTGTATTTATACCTCACATTACGCGCCAATTCTGTTAAAATTCAGCCAACTTTGAATTTTTCATCATGATTCAGAAGTGTTTTTTGAGCTTTGTGTGTACTGCGTTCCATGATCTTTAAAGTAATATAAATGAGGTTTCTTTTTTCTAAAACTAAACATAATAGGGTATTTTTTTAACTAGTGATACGCAGAATTGCAATTGTAGAAGTACTTTAAATTCACGAAAGGGAAAAAAGGGAAAAATCAAATTTTAGAAAAGTATTGAACTTATGATTAAATATCTCTCTGGTCTTTCAATATTTTTTTATGCAACCAACTGCATTCGAAGGGAAATATGCATGACTATCCATACATGAAGTCAAAAATTACTTACTGGCTATCATTTCTTTAAAAACGTGCATCAATCCAAGTGACCTCTAGACCTGTGGGAAAAACAGGGATTTGGCCATAACTCTTTAACGAAACAAAATGCCCCACTGCATATTTCGCTCATATGATAGTCCACAGTGGGCTGAACCTACCCTCAAAATATTTGCATCTGTATACGGGACACCCTGTATAGAGTTCATCTCTTATAGGAACGTTTAAGTGAGCTCTCATCAGTTTAATCAACTAGTATTAGATAACTAGTATTAGATAACTAGTCATCAGTTTAATCAACTAGTATTAGATAACTAGTATTAGATAACTAGTATTGGATAACTAGTATTAGATAACTTCGGAAGTAAAGAAGGCACGCTCAATTTTGATTTATTTTTTATGATTACAAAGTTATGAAATATTTAATAAATTCATCAAGGGTTATGGCACCGACGCCTTTTTCCAAGGAAGTTCACTCAGTTTAGTTCAGTGTCAAACCTGACCTCCTCTTGCCCCCTTACTTATCTGGATTTTTTTAATTTATCTTCTTTTGTCCCTCTGGTTTGATTTATCTTACGCGTTTGATCTTCTGTTTTTCTCATTTCATCTCTTTTTTCTCTGACCTCCTTACTCAACCTGTCTTCTCATTTAAATCATTTCTCCCTCTTTCTTCTCTTCAACCCTTATTCCTCATTTCATCTCCCCTTTGACCTTTCTCTTTCTCTCTCTTTTGTTCTTTTTCTCTTTTATCTCCTTACTCTTCCTCCCCTGAATGTCCGCAACTATTTATCTGTGTTCTTTCTCTCTCCCTTCCTTCCTCCCTATTTATCTTTCTCTTTATTTTTCCCTCTCTATATCTCTCTCTACCTCCCTCCCTTCCTTCCTCTTTATATATCTTTCTTTTTATTTCTCCCTCTCTATCTCTCTTTCTTTATCTCTTTATCTATCTCTCTCTCGCTCCCTACCTCCTTCCCTATCAGTCTATCTTTCTCTTTATTTCTCTCTATTTTTCTTGTTTCCTCTCTGTTTTTCTTTCTATTTCTCTCCCTCTTTCATTTCCATTGCAGGGTCCTCCTCTTCATCTCTTGTTTTCTAATATCATTTTATGTGTTTCCAAAGAAAGAAAAAAGTTTGAACCATAAGAGAGTCGGTCAGGGTTAACCCTTTCCAAATACTCTGGCCTTTGCCGTAGATATTTTTTTCATTTGGGTTCAACGTCTTTTACTTTGTGATACAAGCAGCTGGAGTCTGAATTTTTCAGGCGCTATCAGAAAATTTTCACTGAGATTTAGGAGTAGATGATTGAGTAATAGATGGTCGTATCACGACGCGATTTTTTTCCGAACATTGACTGGAAATTCAAAATACCATCACCCAGCCTGAGTGGGGCCGGGTATAGCTAGCTGATGAATTCGAATTTTTGCATCCGAGTAGATTAAATTTATCATTGTCGCATATTCTGATTGATTTTCTCAAATAACTTCTTTTTGCTCCGATATTTTTCTTCTTTTATTTTTTGAAAAATTGGTGATTTAAGATTCACACTTTGTCTCGTGCAATACAAAACGCAAGCCTCCGTGGTGTAATGGTTGTGACTACTGCCCGCAGTCCCGAAATCTTGAGTTCGATTCTCGTTTGGGGGCAAAATTTTCTAACAGAAACATCTGTTCCCTCCGAACACGTAAGGCTGCCGGAAATGCCGGCACTACCCAGGCTGGTTATTGTGGGAAAGCTGATATTTTTCAAGGTGACAAATTTTGACCAGTAAGCCGGGACATGTAGGGCTAATACTCTGCCCTGATAACTCAGGGATAGCTAAATGAGTTCCCTGCTATGTTTCCTCTAAATCTTCTAATAGACTTTTATAGTTTTTTTCTCGTAGAGATTCTTGGAGGAAATGAAATAGTTTCTTTACTCCGGGAGATTCTTATGGGAAATCATCGAGGACTCTGGTTTTATAGTGTCATTGGATACGATGTTTATACCAACATTGGACCAAAATCGAGGACACCTTTGCAGCTTTATTTATTTTTAAGATAAGTATTTCACAGACTTTTTTATTTTGTAGCCATGGAACAGGAGCTACTGTAGACGCTTGTGGTATGTGCTGTAGCCTGTCCATCTCGTAGTATGCTTGATAGGCGAGAAGGTATCCCTTACAAACAACTGTAACCAAATAAATAATAAAATTTTGTGTCTGTACGGGAGATCGAACCTGAGACCTTTCGCGTGGCAAGCGAGTGCTTACCCACTGAGTAATTTTTTTACTCAAAACTTCGTCATCAATTATTTAATAAAGAAGATCCACGTTGAATGCACCTGTTCTTGTTCTGTTACTGAAGTTAAACAGCGTCTAGCGAGACCAGGACATGGATGGGTGACAGTTCAAATTCAAACCCTCGTGATACTAGCTCTCCCAGGGCCCACTCAGGTTGGGTGAAATTAATTTGAGTAGCTGGTTTGTGAGATTCCAGCGAATGGAGGGTAAAATCCCCATCTTCATAATTATAAAGGGTTGGGTGGAAGAAATTGCCGCAGGCAATAACCCCGACCTAACAAACTACTTGAGCGAGATGAGACAGAATAAAAGAAGAAGATTAATTTTCAAACAATTTTATCTTTTAATAATGTCAAACAATTTTATCTTTTATTAATTTCAAACTGTTTTATTTTGTAAATATTGTATAGATTATGTCCTTCTAATAAAGCATGATATAATAATGCAACCACACAGTTGAAAGTGACGATGACGTTAGCAAAATTGTGGTGAATGGAGCTCCGTCGTGATATGACCAGTTGAAAATTAAACCAATATAAAAAATATAAAAAACCAATAAGAAAAAGAGGATCACAAATACTTCTGATATCTTTTGATGTACTCGGAAGAAATAAAGATTTAAGCTACAGGGAGGTAAGTTAGAAAAATTCACTTCCTGAAATTTCCGATCGAAAGACTCCTCTAACCTCTCACAGAACAGAGAGGTTAACACGAAGAGTAAACTCATTATTTTCGGGGAAATTTTTCGGGACAAAAAAATCCCTGTTTTTGTTCCCTTTTTCAAAAACAAATACCAGTTGAAAATTAAACCAATATAAAAAATATAAAAAACCAATAAGAAAAAGAGGATCACAAATACTTCTGATATCTTTTGATGTACTCGGAAGAAATAAAGATTTAAGCTACAGGGAGGTAAGTTAGAAAAATTCACTTCCTGAAATTTCCGATCGAAAGACTCCTCTAACCTCTCACAGAACAGAGAGGTTAACACGAAGAGTAAACTCATTATTTTCGGGGAAATTTTTCGGGACAAAAAAATCCCTGTTTTTGTTCCCTTTTTCAAAAACAAATACCCCCCTCTACCTTTTCGGCCTTAAACAAATTTTCTTTTCGTCTGTCAAAAGGATTTTCCGAGTAACATTTTTTTTTTTTTTTTTTTGCTTCTTTTAAAAAATGTCCCCTTATTATTATCTTTAAGCCAAGATAATCCAGATTTTTTTTCAAAGAGATTTTTCGTTTGAGCTCCTGTTTGCCTTTCGAAATCATGATAGAAGGATTGAGAATCTAAAAATGTGTTGTGTTGGGCTTACGCTAAGAATGTCTTTTTTTGTGAAAACGTTGTAATCAGTGTGGGTGAACTTGTTGCATTAGATTACGCTACTTTGTTAAATAACGTGGAGGATGGATAGTAAATAAGTGAGTGAAAAATTAGGCCCATTTTTCTAGATTTACTCTTCTAAGCCAGTTTAAAAAAAAAATAACAGCATCCGTGGCGTAGCAATTAAGACAACTGCCCGTAGTCCTGAGATCCTGAGTTCGATTCCCGGTTGGGGCAGACTTTTCGAAGAAATTTCTGTTCCTTCCATGCACGTGAGGCTGGCATTTCCGGTCCAACCCAAGCTGGGTGAGGTTAATGTGGGTGGCTGGTACAATTGTACAATTGTTGACTATCTATGTATCTCCCATCAGGAATTTACTTCGAAATTAAACAAAATTATCTTAGTTGTTTTAATCCGAATAAAACTACTCAAACTCGCCTTTATAAATATTTGCCATATTTGGGACTTGAACCGACGATATCCAGTTTACGAGTCTGCGCCTTATCGATCGTGCAACAGGGGTCGGTTAATAGCCTGATTTTCTCTATCAACTATCAATAGTTTCTTACACGGACCTCATTAGCTTGATCGATAAGGCGGCGGACTTGTAACCTGGAGGTCGTTGGTTCAAGTCCCGGGTTCAGCGTAGATTTAGTTGACCGAGTTTGAGTAGTTGTGACATCACGAAAATGATTAACACAAATATGATAGCTTTTATAACTTTCTTTATAAGAGAAACCTGGAAAAATAGATAATTACTTTCCGGTCCCAGTTCTCTTGTATTTGTATGCGCGCCGTGAAATAATTTGGTTATGCAATGTGCAATGTATCACGAAAATGACAAACACAAAATCTGATAACTTTCAACTTGAAAAAAACTATCAATAGGTACTTGAATGGAAAATATCACCGCCAAAAGTTTTTTTTGAAAACGCAAAGCTAGCTTCACAGCCATCACCTGGGAGCATTTTTTAAAAGACAAAAGTTTTGTTTTGAAACGGAGCCCCCTCGGGACCTCTTTCCTGAAAATTGAATTAAGTCATTTCTTTTTAAACAAGAAAAGAAACTCGCATTAAACAACGCTCGGGGATTTTTGCGTGATCTACGACCCTTAACGATAATGATGATGTTGGGAAGTGATGTTCAAAAGTTGCACAATTTTTTGTGGAGTGTTGTTAGAAGTTGCATTTTTTTCAAGTGGGAATATAACTCATTCCTTTTGTAAAGTTGCTCCAAGTTGGAGGTTTCTCTACTTTCTATTACCGATAAGGTATAAAAAGTATTGTTTTTGTTTTTAAAGGCAATTGTGCCCCGGAACCGCTCCCGCATTTCTTCAGGGCACTTTACCTTTCTACTTGTTTTTACTTTTCTAATCCTATAATAAGGAAAGTATTTTTTTTCTACAAATGGAAAGAAATACCCAGGTAATAAATTAAATTTCCAGAAATTATTTCAGCAATTTGTCCGTGCGGTTTAAGCCGTATATGCTAACAATACAACAGATAATAGCCGTATTTTTCTTTCTAACCAAAGTTAACCAAACGGGAATAAAATGAACCAAACTGGAAGCAAGTCATTTTTCTTTTGGAAGAGAAAAAAATTCCTCTTCCAAAGTTAATCTTATCAACAGCTCAAGGAATGAGCAAGGGACAGAGAATCGTGATTCCAACGACAAGGCTTTCCTTTTAAAAATTGATGATGATGGGTACTCCACTAAAGAGTATTATTATTATTTTGAGTGTTTCACAGCCTTTCTTATTTCGTAGCCATGAAACAGGAGCTAACACCGAAGTTAAGCGACATCCAGCGAGGTTAAGACTTAGATGGGTGACCATTCAAATTCTAATTCTCGTGACGCTGGCTTTTCCCGGCCCCACTCAGGCTGGGTGAGGTCAATGTGAGTAGGAGTTTGTGAGTTTCCTGCGAATGGAGGGTAAAACCCCCGTCGTGAATGACCATGGCAGTTGAAAGCGACGTTAAACCCCACTTAAAAAAAAAAAAAAAAAAAAAAAAAACAGGAGCTACTGTAGACGCTTGTGGTCTGTGTTGTAGCCTGCCCATCCCGTAGTGTGCCTTCCCTCTGATGGGCTAGAAGTGATTATAACATAACATTTTATGTTATAATCTTGGCATTATTATAAAAATTATTATAACATACTTGGCACAGTTTGGTCTTATTAGTACCGGAAGACCAGCGCTGGGTATGAATCACCTCCTACAGGTATGAATGACTTCCCCAGGGGTTCCACACTTTATTAATTACTTCCTTTACTCGCCAGGGGTTCTGCGCGCCATATTTCCTAATTAGCCAAATATACATCTCACCCTCCTTCTCTCTTTTTCTCACCCTATTTCATCCCTCTCTTTTTAATTTTCTGCTTCTCACTTGTCCTCCGTCTCTACCTTTTTTCTCTTATTTCCCTCACCTTTGTATTAATATTTTCTCCGCTCTTTTAAATTTTGTACCTTGTTCCCTCTTTATCAGCCCGCTCATACTTCTTCCCTTTTTCTTTTTCTCTCTTCTTATCCTTCATTCTGCACTACCTGTGTCTCTTTTTCCTCCTTTTCTCTCTCTCTCTCTTCTTTTTCTCTCTCTTTCTAACTCTGCATCCTTGTCTTTCAATCTCCATTTCTCTCTCTCTCTAACTCTCCATCCTTGTTTTTCTGTGCCTCCCTTTCTATCTCTCTCTATCTTCTTTTCTCTTTTTTATTCCTACTTTTGTCTCTCTCTTCGTTCCTTTCTCTCTCTCATCCTTTCTTTCTCTCTCTCTCCCTTCATTTCTCTCTCTCTTCCTCACTCTCTCTCTCTCTCTCTCTCTCTCTTCCTTCCTTTTTCTCTCTCTCCCACCCTCCCTCTCTCTCTCTCTCTCTCTCTCTCTCTCTCTCTCTCTCTTTCTCTCTTATTTCAACATATACCTTATTGTTTAATAAAATTTAGAATGTGGACTTTATGCTTAATTATTTCAGCAAATAGAGCGCTCTGTACTACTTTAGCTCTCAGACCCCCTGAGAAGAGAATTAAACTTAGATAAAAATACAGATACACTCGCGCGAACAAAATTCGGGACAGGAATATAGTGTTACTTCAAATTGTATCAATCCCAAAGACGAAATTTTTGAAAAATGTTTTTCGTTTCTTTTATTTTTTTTCTACTCTTCCATATCTATAGTGTAAGATATCCTACGTAAGGTAATTTGATTGGCCTTAAGAAACTTTTTAAATTTGAAGTAAATAAATTACCTCAAAAAGAAAAAACAATAACGAAAGGACCTCTGTAGCAAATAATAATAATTGCAACTTTACTGTTGCTAGATAAGTTTATCTAGCTTTATTTGGGGGTGCGGCTCCTGTTTTTGACTTATCCGCTTCCCCCCCTTAATTGTTGTTATTGTCCTGTGTGTTTTCTGTTTCTTGTTAAATGTTGTCTTAATATAGATCATGTTGTTATCTTCCTGCTAATTTAACCACAGGAAGATCAGGTGAATTGTCTTTGTGTATGTGTGATGTAGTTTGTTGATAAGTCGTGATGGAGTCATTTGTGTATTCTGTGTCTTTGTGAGTGTTGTCTTTGCGTATCTCCCTGCTAATTTAACCACAGGAAGATACATTAAATTTGTATTGGTGTCTTTGTTAGTTGGGCAGTTTGAGTTGTCATTGTCTAGTCAGTGTTGTGTATTGTATGTATGTTGAGTCATGTTTCTGTGATAGTCGTGTTACCTGTGGAGAAGGTAGAAGCATTTTTTTTTTATTAGGCATTCCTAGTTACATAGTTTATGATAGGAGATGAAAGAAAAATAAAATAAAAAATAAATAAATAGGCATTAGGAAGGTTTTTTGTTTTTTTTTTTTTGTCTTTTTTTTTCGTCTTTTTTTTCCTCTTTTTTTCGTATTTTTTTTTTTTTTTTTTTTTTTCCCCTCTTTTTTTTTCTTTTGTTTTTTGTTTTTTTTTGCTTTTTTTTACCTTTCCTTTACATTAAAAAAAATAATATGTATATATTAAAAGTGTTTGGAATTTTTTTTTGATCATTCATTTTTTTTTTTTTTTTTTTTTTTTTTTTTTTACTCTTTATTTTACGACTTCAACGTGAAGTATCCATATACCTAATGTGTGTTTAAACTGTATGTTTAAACATTGAATTAACTGTATAAATAAATGGTATAAGCAAGCAGAATATAAGTACATAGAATAATCTATAAATTTCAATATTATGGAAACATATAAAAGAGCAATGGTACCATTTTAGCATTTTTCTAGTTTTTTATGGTTAAAAAGATTAATAATTCCAGAAGACATTTTTTGTTGTAACATTTTTCAAAACATTCTTTGTAACTACTATATGTACCCACTTTCCTAACCAAAGTTTGTCTCTCTTCTTCGTATAATTGGCAGTTCATGATCCTATGGTTAGGTGTGTCTGGAGTTGTACACCTACGGCAGTCAGCACTCCTTGTCTTGTTGATGCGGAACAGATGTATTTGAAACTCTCCATGTCCAGACATCATGCTCGTCAGGTCTCTTGTGTGGATGATGTCAAATTTGGAGCGGTCAGCAACAGTTGGAAAGATATCTCTTGTACATGCTCCTTTCGTTGAGTTGGTCCAGGTTTCTTCCCATAGTTCCATTGTTTTTTCCCGAATGATTGTTTTAACAGCACTTCTTGTATGTTCTAATGAATTGAACTGAAGGTCCATATATGTGGCTTGTCCATTTTTTCTAAATATTTCAATGCAGGCATTTTCTTTAATTATGAAATGTATAGGCGCTTCATTCGCGATAATTTGAGTTGCATGGTGCGATATGGTTTTATATCCTTTAATTACTTGAATTAAACAGAGTCTTTGGGCAGATGCTAGTGAGTCTCTCTCCTTTTTAATGTCAAGCCGATGACTCCATATGCTTGAGGCATATGACATAATTGGAATAATGACCATTTTGTAAATCTGATTTAGTGCTTTTCCTGTGTTCCAATTTTTTTGCAAGTGATGTCGTATACCAAAGAATATTTTTTTCGTCTTGTCAGCTATGTATGCTATGTGTTGGTTAAAAGATAGCTTATCATCTATTATCACGCCCAGATATTTGAAGTGTTTTACTTTTTCGATGTTTTTTTTCTTTTATTTTAATTTTAGGTTTAGTTCTTAATTTTCCAAATATCATTATCTTCGTTTTGTTTGTAGCAATTTCTTGTTTTGAATTATTCATCCACTTTTCAAGTTCATCAGTAACAATTTTAATTCTACTTTCCAATTGATTTTTGGTATTTCCTTTTATTACAGCCGCAATATCATCAGCGTATGCGATTATTTCTATTTCCTCTGGGAAATCAACTTGTAGAAACGTGTCCATAACAAAATTCCAAATCGTAGCTCCACCTACGGATCCTTGTGGACACCCTTTCGTTAGGGTTTTTTTATAGTGTTCATAGATAACTGTTCTCTCTTCAAAATAGCTCACAAGCATTTGTAGTATTGATTTAGGCACATTTTTATTGTTCATACATTGCAGAGCATACGTCCATAAAACTTCATTAAATGCCCCAGATATGTCTACAAAAATGGCAGCAGCATATTTTTCTTGCCTGAATTCAATGGTATTTACTAACTTACAAATGGCAGACACTGTGTCTCTTCCTTTAATAAACCCGTATTGTTTTTCTGAGAAAAGCTGATTAGGCGTGGTTTCGCGCATTTTATTAATAATGATACGCTCAAGTACTTTACCAAGTTCATCTAATAGAGTTAGAGGTCGATAGGATTTTGGGTCAGTAAGATTGGTTTTTAACCTGGTTTTGTCAATATTTTTTTTTTATTTTTTTTTAATTTTCCTTTTATAAGCTGTTTATCTTATCATTTTCATTTGAATATTGTTGTTCAGTTCTATGTTCTTCTTTGAGTCCTTCTGCATCATTTTGTATTTTCGTTATATGTTCTTGTATTCTTTATTGAAGTATTGCTGATTGATTTATTTCCTAATCTTCTTTGTATTAAATGTGTCATTTTTCTTCTAATAAATTTTTGATATGACGCTTTTCTTTGTATGTTTAATCATATTGCAGTATTCTTTGCGCTGCTTTACATATTCTGAATAGTTTATGTCTTTGTTTTCATGATTGCTTCTCTGAAATTTCTTTCTTGCTTTTCTGACTATGTTTTTTTTTTCTATTCAATTTTTGGTTCCACCAAGGAAATCGTCTAAATCCTTCTTTGACTTTAGGTATAGCTAAATTTGCTGACTTCGTTATGACTTCTGTTATCATACAACTTAGTTCATCAGCTCCTTTATCATTCCACTGGTTTTTTTCTATTTCTTTTTGTAGGGTTTCATTGAACAAAGTCCAATTTGCTGCTCCTATGTTATATTTTGCACTTTTTTTAATGGAATTTATATTAGCTTGTAATTCAACTTGATACTCAATTATATTATGGTCACTTGTTATCAATTCATCTCCCATAATTTTCCAATTTATGATTTTGCTTGATAAATTTCCAGTAGTTATGGTTAAGTCAATATTTGATCTTTTATTGGTAGTGCTTGTAAAAGTATTATATACAGATGGCTTGTTGTGAATGAATAGATTTTCTTCTACTAAGTACCTCTCCATTATTACACCTTTGCTATCAGTGAGTCTGTCATGCCATACAGTTGATCTTGAGTTTATGTCAGCTCCTATGATAACTTTTTTATCTCTTAATTTGTTGAGTATTTCAGTTAATTGATTCATGTGTTCTTGCAGATCTATGTTTGGTTTAAAGTATCCACTAATTATGTATATATCTTCCATGTTCAATCTCACTAATGCTACAGCAAAGAACTGTGTGTTCATAGAGTCTAAGGCCATGACTGTAATTTTGTCATTTAGTACTGCTATTGCAGCAAATATTCTTTCATTTGATTTTAAATGTATAGGCCTGGCGTTTCTACCAAGATTGGGTATTTTGTTAATATTATTACTGAAATATTTTTGATTATATGGTTCCTGCATGATGATAATATCATATTTATTGTCTATGGCAATTTTAATTATTTCTGATGTTGCATTTTTTCCATTTCCTAAATTAATTTGTCCTATTTTAACTGTTTCATTTCTAATCATAGTCAATGTTTCTTAGAGTAGCTTGGTATTTTCTTTTCCATATTTCACAGTTTTTGCTGTCAGATGCCATGTGTTCTACTTTCAAGTTACCAAATTTTTTGCATAGTGTACATGTTGGCTTAAACGAAAGGACCTCTCATTCAAGGAAAAACATTGATGGTCAATATTATTTTAGAATCTTTTCATATTCTATTTTATTTTTCAAAGTGAATTATTTATAAAACTTTTATTATTCTTATTATAAACTCGAAACCGGTGAACCACAATTCATTCATCAACTTTCCCGTTTGACACTTCGGGAAAAAATGTTCTAAAAAATCTGCCAGGGATTGAACCCACACCCTTCAGACTCACTGACCACCAACCACGGCTCATCACGCGTGTTATTCTCTTGGGGAAACTGGTCGGAATTAGGCTTCATGTTAGATTTTATATTCAATTTCCAAACGAAACATTGTCTATACCTCGCGGGTTGAACATGGCGCTACATAGTCCCTGGAGATGCATATAACCTTCGTTATTTATGTCCTCTGGTGTGGTGTAAAAAAATCAGAGGCAAAAGGTGGCAAAAAGTGGTAGCAGTGAAAGGGGAAAAGGCATAGAAGAAGTTTTTTTTAAGATGCTAAATAGATTATTTTTATTATTTAGTTATTTATTTAAAATTATTATTTAGTTATACATTTAGTCTGGCTGGGGAGTAGACCACCAGTCTAGCTGGGGACTATAAATAGAGAGTAGACCAGCAATCTGGCTGGGGGACTATGTATAAACAGGGAGTAGACCAGCATTGGCTTGGTTCTGGGGGGCCTTGTCAATTAATAGCCTCCTTGTAAAGACAGTGCTGGAAGTGCTGAGTCATTCCTCCACTTTTAGGCTACCATCGTTCACGATGACACCAAGCTATGATGTTTTATTTACAATACAGTAAACGGATGTTATTCCAGTTCTAACTAATCACAATAAATTCTTTTTTTCCTAACTAAGCCTATGCTACTAACTAATAATAAAAAAATATCTGTGACTACTATTAAAATTATCTAATCTATGTCCTTAATAATATAATACTAATAATACCTCCGTGGGTATTATTAGTAAGAGTATTGGTTATTGACCCGGAGATTGCGTGTTCAAATCCCGACCGGAGCGGAAATATAAAGTTAAAGTGCCCTGAAGTAATGCTAAAGCGGTTCCGGGGCACTTTTAAAAAAAAACACAGTAGGCAAGAAAGTAAATAAAGTAAAGAGTGAAATGGATCTGGCTGTATCTTTAAAAAAAATCCTGTTTCAAGTCCGCCGCCTTATCGATCAAGCTGCTGAGGTCGGTGAATAGACACATATTTATACTACCTGAGCTAGCACAAATAATTGTATACTAACACAAATAATTGTACGATAACTTTAACTTTTACTGGACCATCAAGATATTTTTTCGATGAGAAAAAAACATAATACAACTAGGTACATACTGGAAAGCTACAAATAATAATAACACTCTTTAATGCAAGGTAACCACTAGGTGAGGTTAATGCTTGTAGCATTTTCTACCATCTAACCCTCAGAGTCTTATTATTACGTGGTCACAAACTCAAGTTACTGAGGAAAAATTCATACACTGGGTGGGATTTGAACCAACGCTACTTGGATTACTAGACTAGCGCGTTAACCACTTGACCAAAAGTGCACTGTACTGTCCGTGGAGAAAGAAGAGAGCACAGATAGAGAAAACAAAGGGTCGATAAGAAGGGCAAAGGAGAACAACAGTGAGGTAAATGAGGACAAATGAGGTTGAGGAATTGAAAATCCATCCGGAGTACCCGGAAAGCTCGGTCCGGCCATTTCGAAAGCGAAAATGGGATCATTAGCAAAACGGAAATGTACGTTTCTCTCACCTAGCTGTTTCGATATAAATGTATATTTTCATATCTCTATTTCTATATTTATTGTATTTACAACACTATTTCGATATATTTTATGTACATTTATATTCCTATCCCTGGAGTTTGGAGCCTCGCCAGACACAGGATTTAATAATAAAGTTGAAGAAAAAAATTATTCGACCCTGCGTTTCCTATTCCTCCTCTTCTTCTATTTCCCTCTCTCTCCATCTTTCTACTTACTTCCTTATCCTTCTTTTCCTCTCCCTCTATCTCCTCCTGATTCTCTTTCTCGTCATTCTATCTCCTCTTCCTCCTCCCTCTATTTCTCGCTCTACCTCTCCCTTGACTCCCTTGCTGTATATTTCGTTTATTCTTTCTATTTAATTATCTGGTTTTATATGATTATCTTCTTTTCCATCATTTTCCAATTCATTTTCTTGCTAGAATTATTTATTCCTTCTCCTTCTCCTTCTCCTTCTCCTTCTCCTTCTCCTTCTCCTTCTCCTTCTCCTTCTCCTTCTCCTTCTCCTTCTCCTTCTCCTTCTCTCCTTCTCCTTCTCCTTCTCCTTCTCCTTCTCCTTCTCCTTCTCCTTCTCCTTCTCCTTCTCCTTCTCCTTCTCCTTCTCCTTCTCCTTCTCCTTCTCCTTCTCCTTCTCCTTCTCCTTCTCCTTCTCCTTCTCCTCTCCTCCTCCTCCTCGTCCCCCTCCCTTCTGTATATCTATTCAATTATCGAGTTTTCTATCATTATCCTCCGTTCTATACTTTTTCAATTCTCACTCTTTTAGGTAGGTCTTCTCCTCCTCCTTCTCTTCCCCCTCTTCCTCTTACTCCTCCATCTCATGATATCTAATCAGGCAAGAGAAAGTCGTGTGCTGTTCTACCTTCGAGTTTTCTTCCAGTCTACTTCCCCAATACCCCATTGTATTGGTTTTGTGTTGTCGAGATTGAAATGAAGAAAATCTAATTTGGTTTCTTTCTTCACCTTCTCGCACCCTCTCTCTCTCTCTCTCTCTCTTTCCCTCCCCCACTTTCTTTTTCTCTCCTTTTTTTCCCCCTCTCTATCGCTCTCTCTTCATTCCTTTTTCTCTCTCTCTCCCACCTTCCTCCCTTTATTTCTCTCTTCCATCTTCCTTTTTTTCTTTACCTCCGCTTCAATTTTGGTGTTCTCTTTATTACCTCATTTTCTGTCTCTCTTTACCTCTTTTTATTAATCTAACTCTCTCTGTCTCTCTCTCTCTCTCTTTTCTCTCTGTTTTGTTGTGTTCTAGATCTCTTTTCTCTACTCAATCTCTCCCCCCCCCCCTGATTTTTATGTGCTTTTCCTCTTGATCTTTATTTCTTCCTTTCCCATTTTTTACTTTCTCTCTCGCCATTTCTTCCTTTTTCTTTCTCCAAGTTTTGTAAGTTTAGCTTAGAAGGTAACAATTTTTTATATAATTTATTGATGTAGAATAAATTTCATAATTCAATTCGATATTTACCTCTCTCTTTCGTTCGCTTTCTCTTTCTCTTATCTTTCTCTTTATCTCTGTATTTCTTTTTCTTTTTCCCTCTCTTGCTGGGGTACTATAAACAGGGAGTAGACCAGCATTGGCTTAGTTCTGGCGGCCCATGTCAATTATTAGCCTCCTTGTAAAGACAGTGGTAGAAGTGCTGAGTCATTCCTCCACTCTCTGGCTACCATCGTCCACGATGACGCCACCCTATGACGATGATTTCTCGTTCTCTCTCTCTCTCTCTCTCCCCTGTCCGTATCCCTTCTCTCTCTCAGCTACCAATATTCTTCCCATTCTTATCACTTTTCAAAAAAAATTATGTACGTTCCTTAAAACTGCATTTTCACTGACTCGGTACCCACTCAAGAGTTGCCCTGTATCTGCTGACACAGTCATTACATTTGAATGCAGCAAAGAACATTGTGGTTATTTCAGACTGAAAAAAGTAGAAAGGAAAGAAATATGCTTCACGGAAAAGGTAAAAGACAGGCGCGGCTTGTGGGAAAATTTAGGGGATGCTGCCACATAAATATGACTAAAATGAGATTTATAGAGTCGCTCTTTCAGTATTTAAAAAATTGAGTTTGTTTAGCATGCGAATAATAATAATTATGCATTAACCCCGTCTTTTAGTTAGGACATATGTATATATTTTGTTTATTTTTTCCTGTTTTTAATTAATTTTGTGAATTTTGTATTTTCATTTTTACCATTATTTGTTTGTATATACTTATGTTCTTTTAATAAAGCGTTTCATAATAATAGTGATAATGATGATTAAGTATGAGGTAAGACTTAAAAAAAATCTTCTTTTTCGTCAGGGTGCTGCAGTTCCGCAGCTCCTTAGCACCGGCCGTCCCTGATACAAGATACAATGTACATAGAAAACTCGATGTTTTCTTATAAAAATGACAAAAATATAAAATGTAAGTCGTGTTAGACGTTGAAAATGGATAGCGGTTGCGGGTATTTTGTTAGATAAGTTGTGTGAAGAAAAGAAATCTCTTGAAATATTTCTGTCAAATACACAGTAGGTAAATATGTACCACTTTTCCGTACATATAGTTTACTGCTTTTGGAATGCGTGTCTCAAATAGAGGAAAAATCAAGTGACAGAGAATGCCCAAGGCATTAACTTCACCCCGGATTACAAAGCAACTGTAAATAAAAATTAATAATGTACTATACTTTTACTTTCCTTATCCTATATTTTTGTGTATATTTTTAAGTTTTTTGTTTTTAACAAAATTAAATAAAAAAATTTTATTGTTATTAATTTATTCATTATTGTTTGATGATAGATCATCCGGGACTCGTTTACAAATAAGATCTTCAATTAGATCACTCAATTAATTTTATCATCATCATAGGGTGGCGTCATCGTGAACGATGGTAGGCAGACAAAGGAGGAATGACTCTTCTACCACTGTCTTAACAAGGAGGCTAATAATTGACAAGGGCCCCCAGAACCAAGCCAATGCTGGTCTACTCCCTGTTTATAGTCCCCCAGCCAGACTGCTGGTCGACTCCCTGTTTATCGTCCCCCAGCCAGACATTTATACCTAATAATAATATTCACACTGATTTATTCTGCCTCATTAAGACTAAAGAGTCCCCTTATACCAGCAGTTCTTTCATTGATCTGCAGCTAACTGTTATCGTTGAGTCACTAGTGGTGGCATTGGACTTACTTTCGATTGATGAGGAAAGTCGTGTGGTATTCCTCCAGTTTATTTAATTTACAATGAATTACCTCTGACCATGAAAGTGTTTTTTCTTTGTCTTTTGTCTTTCCCGGTAGCTCAGTGGTAAAGTGGTTCACTCTGTGAATCCAAAGACTCCAGAGGTCGTGAGTTCGAAACCCAGCTGGAACATGACATATTATCCTCTCAATTTTTTTTTTTTTTTTTTTTTTGATCCTCTCAATTGGATTTTCACCACATAATAATATGTCTTGGGCGTACTGCTGGAATAATGGGACTTTAATAGTTCTAATCGGGCAGTATAAATAAGGCGATATTATTATTATTATTATTTTCTTTGGTTCCAGATTGGATGGGCGGGTGTATCAGCTCCCAGACCAAGCGCTGGTGGATCATGCTCCTGGTGATAGGACTGGCAGGGGCGGCCGGTTTGGGGGTGCCCATAGCCCTCAAGATCCACTCGGGCGCCTCCTATGAGGAGAGACTCGAGTTCGCATCCCGGCTGCTACAGGAAGTGCCGCTCATTGATGGGTACGTAGATTATTATTAATAATAATAAACCGCCCTCCAGTTGCTTGATTGTCAAATTATTTATTAATAATAATAATACCTGTTAAACAGGTGTATATTTACGGGCCAATATAATAATAATACCTGTTAAACAGGTGTATATTTACGGCCCTATATAAACATATAACGAGATTACGAATTCAAAGTATAAGTACAAAATAAAGCAAAATAAAATTATTTATCAAAATTCCAATATCTAAATGTATCACAGGCAAAAAGAAATTAGTTCAAAAACGGCAAAAAATATAAGGAATGAAGGAATATTAAAAGGACATATACAGGGTTCACCAAAAAAAGGAGCCACTCAAAGTATCTAGATCTAGAGAAAGGATAAAAAAATTGAAAAATTCTAAAACAGGCGTACCATGATAGGGTGGCCATACGTCCCGCTTTCGGCGGGACGGTCCCGCTTTGGAGCTGTTTGTCCTGCTGTTCCGAGCGATTTCTTCGGGACGCTAAAATGTCCCGCTTTTAACTTTCTTTATCTTATTATAAAGAAATATTTAATAATTACACACTTAAGATCGAGCATACTTCGTAAGCTAGTTCTTTTTCGACCCGCTGATTCCGAATCGGAAGATTGCGACCAAAATTTCGGTGAGCTAACTAGAGAACCCAGGTTTTTTTTACGTTTGCCCTCCTAACACATGAACGGTTCGTTTAAATTGAAAAATTACTCTGCGCAAAGTTGTAGCCAATATAATTTACTTCGTTATTGATTCCAAGCGTTTTTTTTTTTTTTGTGGGAGGTACCAGTGCGCCGCCAGGAGCGCCACTAAAAAGCGTACATTTCAACCGTTTTGGAAAAAAACGGAAATACGGGTTAAATATAGGACTGTAGAATACTAAATCAATATACTTTTTCATTCCTGAGTGCATGTTAATGTTACTTTGCATTGGTTTTTTTTACCTGAAAAGTCCACAAGATTCACTCAGTAACACGCAAGGGCTATCAAACCGATAGTACTCCAATGAGCCAAATTTATAATGTGATGGTTTGAAGAAAAAGATATAATCTAAAAAAATCATTTTCCATGGTTTTAGATGTATTTTTTTTTTTTATTTTTTTTTTTTTTAATTTCCACACGCAGTTTGTGATACTGCATTTACACTCTCCACTCTCATAATCTCCAAATCTCCCTTTCAATTGTCACACAACGCACTCTGATTGATTAATTTGAACGCAATAACCAACCAGAGTGCGGTGTGTGACAGATAGTAGCGAGATTTGGAGATTATGAGAGTGGAGAGTGTTTCTGGAACGGGCTACAGGAGACTTGATCATAGATCAGCTCTTGGTGTAACACTCTTTTGTGGGATGCCTCACACCCTCGAGCGGAGACATTATAATAAGATTTTTTTAAATAAATTTACAGTAATGATATTTTTCGGTTCCAAGTGCGGTTAGCTTTTAGAGAAGGTGAGTTTTTTAGTGGGTGGAAATCCCACACCCAAGGTTAGGATGGATCTTGGTGTCTTTGAAAGATATTTTCCTCCCTTCATTTAAAAAAAAAATTACGGAACAATATTGCATTGTATTACATTGCTAAAACATAAAATCACAAAAAATTCGTTACGTAAAATAAGAATATCAATGGAATTAAAATAACAAGCTCTTATTTCTTAAAATAATAATAAAAGTTCTCAGAATAATAATACCAACCTCAACCTGATATTTATCTATGTTTGATGTTAAGCCCATGGATAAAATACTTTGTACCATTTAACACATAGACGACCGGCATGTTTTTAGTAAGTTTTCCCGTGGGACCGGCGATGTTTAGGCTATTCACAGGCATAGTACATGCGTGTACCACCGGTGGTACACCCGGTCCATTCCGTACAGATACTCGTGTACCACCGGTGGTACACCCGGTCGTCTATGTGTTAAATAAATGAGAAACACTCCAATAATAAAATAATAAGAACCACCTCGTCGCAGGCACAACGACCTCCCGTGGAACATCCGCAAGTTCGTCCACAACAAGCTAAGCACGTTCAAGTTCTCCGAGGATCTCCGCAAGGTGCCGCCCTGGTCGGAAAGCGCCTGGTCCCACACTGATCTGCCGCGACTCCGGGACGGACACATCTCGGCCCAGGTAAACTCAATGGGTTAAAATCTCGGCTCAGGTAAACTCAATGGGTTAAAATCTCGGCTCAGGTAAACTCAATGGGTTAAAATCTCGGCCCAGGTAAACTCAATGGGTTAAGACGGACACATCTCGGCCCAGGTAAACTCAATGGGTTAAGACGGACACATCTCAGCCCAGGTAAACTCAATGGGTTAAAATCTCGGCCCAGGTAAACTCAAGGGGTTAAAATCTCGGCTCAGGTAAACTCAATGAGTTAAAATCTCAACACAGAGACATATATTTAGGGCGAAATTAATAGACAAATTCTATATCACAAGTCACTGCTAAGCGTCGGTTTTCTCTATCTTACACAGTACGCATTCCGTGACTTAGCGCCACAGAGGTATTACAGAAACGTCTAATAATTCCACCTTTAGTGTGAAATTAATAGACGTTATTGTAATACCTCTGTGGCACTATGTCTTCGATAGTGTACTGTCTTTAGATGGGGAAAAGCGATGCTAAGCAATGGCTTACGTTATCGATTTTTTGTCCATTAATTTTGGTCTTATAAACTAGAGCACCCTTATTCTGCTTACTACCAAAGAGCATTTTTACATACACCCTGCAGCTTGTATCTACTGCCCATTCTACCCACATACATCTGAGTTATCGGCACACCTAACTTTTACACACACTGTACATCTGAAAAACTTTTTAACCTGTTTCGCCAGGGGAGTACCTATTTAAAGTTTTTTGTTGGAGTTTGCAAGCGCTTTTATTTTTGTCTTGTACAGTTCCACTCTCCTGAGGATGACTTTTTTCCTGTATGTTTAGTGGGCTAATACAGCCTACAGACGAGGAGGCTTTAAAAGATTTCTCTAACAGAATTTTTAATATCTTCAGTATAATAGTTTTTCCTCATTACTTTGAGTTTGTGACCACAAAATAATAAGACTCTGAGAGGTGGTAGAAAATGCTTTTAGTATTAACCTCGCCTGGTGGTTACTTTCCACTGAAGAGTGTTATAATTATTATTATTATTATTATTTTTAAGTGGGGTTTAACGTCGCTTTCAACTGCCATGGTCATATCACGACGGGGGTTTTACCCTCCATTCGCAGGAAACTCACAAACCTGCTACTCACATTGACCTCACCCAGCCTGAGTGGGGCCGGGAAAAAGCCAGCGTCACGAGAATTAGAATTTGAATGGTCACCCATCCAAGTCTTAACCTCGCTGGATGTCGCTTAACTTCGGTGTTCTGAAGGGAACCGGTGTATTCAACATGCCATCGACGCTGGCTATAATTATTATTAATATTGATCGGTTTCAGTTCTGGGCGGCGTACGTCCCCTGTGAGTCTGCCTACAAGGACTCCATTCAGCTGACCCTGGAGCAGATAGATGTGATCAAGCGCCTCACAGACAAGTACAGTCCGCCCCTGACCTTCTGTACGTCCGCTCAAGGTAATAACTAGTTAAGTAGTTTTGTGAACTGTGAACCTCACAGAGATTTTATAATCGAATTATAAATTTCATATCAAGCATGAGGACATTGAGACCTTTCATTCAATACCCCACTCGATGGGCTTTAATATACAGGGTGGGGCAAAAGTCTGGAAACCCCTGAATAACTTTCGAATGGCTTCTTCGGTAAACTTAAAATTTTGTATGGTAAACCGGGCTACTAAGACCTTCTTTTAGAGTGGGGTTGATTTTTGTTACCGGCCCTCATGTCGGGGCCAGGGGGGGCAACTTCATTTTTTTTAATACGAACCCCCACCTTGCGATACATTTTTGGAAAAGTCTTCAAATAAGAAATACATTGGTGCAAATTTTTTTAAAAGATATTATTTGTTTGCAAATGACGTCCAACTTTGTGTATGCAGTAAAGTCTGGAAATCCCTGAATATCTTTCGAAAGGACTTTCTCAGTAAATTTAAAATTGTGTACGGTAATCCTTGGTAATTAGACCTTATATTAGAATTGCACCGATTTTTTTTACTAACCCCCTTTATGTCGGGGCCAGGGAGGTCAACTTCAATTTTTTTAAATACGAAACCCCACCTTGCGATACATTTTTGGAAAGGTCTAATTACCCCGACTTACCGTGCACAATTTTAAATTAACTGAGAAAGCCTTTTCAAAAGATATTCAGGGGTTTCCTTTACTTTACTGACATACACAAAGTTGGACGCCATTTGCAAACAGTTTAATATTTAAAAAATAAAATTTGCACCAATGTATTTTTAATTTAAAGACCTTTCCAAAAATGTATCGCAAGGTGAGGGTTCGTATTTAAAAAAATGAAGTTGGCCCCCCTGGCCCCGACATGGGAGCCGGTAACAAAAATCGACCCAACTCTAAAAAAAGGTCTTATTAGCCCGGTTTACCTCATAAAATTTTAATTTTACCGAAGAAGCCATTCGAAAGTTATTCAGGGGTTTCCAGACTTTTGCCCCACCCTGTATGTAAAAAAAAAATTAACCGGCCTACTTTTTTGATTTTTTGCACAGTGCGGCCCACTTTATATAATTCACTCCAATTTTCTTTATCCGATTGGTATAATCTCCGCTCATTTATATTTTAGATATAATCTCCTCCCATTTACATTTCAGATAGGTACATCCCCCGCCCATTATATGTTTCGGATATAATACCCGCCCATTTATATTTCAGATATCATCACCGCCCATTTTATGTTTCAGATATTATCACCCCCTCATTTTATGTTTCAGATATTATCACCGCCCATTTTATGTTTCAGATATTATCACCGCCCATTTTATGTTTCAGATAATTATTATAATCACCACCCATTTATATTTCAGATTTAATACCCGCCCATTTATACTTCAGATATAATCACCGCCCATTTTATGTTCCAGATATCATCACCGCCCATTCCAAGGGACAGCTGTGCAGTCTCATCGGAGTGGAGGGCGGGCACTCCATCAGCAATAGTCTGCCCGTGCTGAGGATTCTGTACAGTCTGGGCGTCAGATACATGACGCTAACGTCCACGTGTAATACACAGTGGTGAGTTTAGGGGTGGGGATGTAGGGCCTAATTATGAAACAGAATTAAAGTTAAAATAATAATAATAAAGAATTTATTTGTTTCTCTAATATACATTTAAAATTCTCATTTTCCCTCTAAGTACTTAGAGTACTTTTAGGAAATGGTTTTACATATTTTCTTCATCTTCTTTTCTTTTTCTTCTTCTTCTTTGTATGTGTTTAGATATTATTTTTTTTTTTTTTTTTTTTTTTTTATTATTGCTTTCTTCTGTTTTTCAATTATTATAATTCATTGTTGTTCTTCGAGTAAAATATTTGGATTTCTTTCTTCATGGCTCTCTTGTTTTCAAAAAGATAATAATGATAACACTCTTTAGTGGAAGGTAACCATCAGACGAGGTTAAAACATTTTCTACCACCTAACTCTCAGAGTCTTCTTATTATGTGTTCTCAAACTCGAATCAATGAGGAAAAATTGATGCACTGAGTGGGATTCGAACCAACGGATCCCTACGCTACCTGGGTTACCAGACTAGCGCGTTAATCACTTGGCTACCAGTGCACGGTTGTGTACTAAACACAAGCTATCACGTATTGATGTATTGCTTTAAAATATTTGATTGTTAATTAAAAGATAAGCAATATATCAGAAGAACAACAAAAAATGTAGTTGGTTTTTTTTTACTTTCGTAGTGATTTGACCACTACTGGCCACTATCAGACGTATTGCAGGCGTGTATTGAGAGTATTCAGATGATGAAAAATGTCAGCCAAGTATTTTTGTAGTTCTCTACTCATCATTTGTCAAAATATCAAAAAAAACATTCATTGTTTTCTTGTAAGTAGGCCTGTTGTTCTCTACTCATCATTTGTCAGAAGATCACAAAAAATTTCATTGTTTTCTTGCTTGAAAAACACCAAAATTTCGAGTAGTAGTATCTATGCATTTATGATTGGGCACCAAGTTCTTCAAGTTCTTTATAACTGAAGATAGCAATTGTAGCCTTTATCTTGGTATAATTTGCCCTCTCATTCGCAGGGAACTTACAAACCTGCTACCCACATTGACCTCACCCAGCCTGGGTAGGGCCGGAATGCCAGCATCACGAAGTCTTCACCTCGCTGGACGTTGCTTAACTTTGGTGATCCTACGAGAACCGGTGCATTCAACGCGCCATCGACGCTGGCCAACCAAAATTTCGAAAACACCAAAATATAAATGATGATTTCTAAATCTCGCGCCACCCCTGAGGGTGGCTCACGGCACCCCAGGGTGCCGTGAAATTTCATCAGGGTTCCAATTCAACCGGTCATCCATCAAGTCCTGATTCGGGCGGCACAGATTTAAATAACCCTTCCATTTGTTTACTTCCCTTCCAGGGCAGATTCGTCGCAGTCTGATGACCCAGGCAGAAAACCAGAACACAGTGGCCTGACCAACTTTGGAAAGGTAAAATATTTTTTTTTTTTTTTTTTTTTTTTTTCATTATTTATTTAATTTTTACAATATTTCATCGACAAAAATCGTACATAAGTAATATTTTAACAACCCTTTCAGGAAGATGCTGGTGTGGGTTGTTTTGAAGCAAAATTTAGAAAAGTAAAGAACATAAAAAAAAGAATAAAAAAATGTATTCACCGATTTTACTGGAGCCTAACTTACTTTAGTTTCCCGTGTCCATGAGTGTTTTTTTTATGATTATCATTATTATTATTATTAGGGTTTAACGTCGCTTTTCAACTGCAGAAAACTCACAAACCTGCTACTCACATTAACCTCACCCAGCTTGGGTTAGGCCGGAATGCCAGCATCACGAGGTATTCACCTCGTTGGACGTTGCTTAACTTCGGTGATCCTACGAGAAGTGTTCGGTGAATTCTGCCGGTGAGTGAATTAAAAAAAAAATCATAAATAAAGAGGTGCTATATTAAACTATTAGCGTAATGGGACTTCCTGTCTCAAGCCGACAGTCTAAAATAAAGGATTACTATATTATATAAGGGTTGGGTGGAAGAGATTGCAAAAGGCAATAATCCCGCTCTTTAATTAGGACATATATTATGTATATATTTTTTTTTTTTTTTTTTTTTTTTTTTCCTTCTCTTATAATTATTGTATATTAATTTGTAATTATCTATGTTGTATATAATATGTCCAATTAATAAAGTATGTGACACTATGCTTGCACTGTTTTTGAACTGTACTTTCCTTCTCAATCCAAGAGATTAGTACAAATAATTATTAGAAGTGTTTTTTTTTTTTTTTTTTTTTTTTTTACCTATCAGATATACCATATTACTTTGTACAATTGATTAATTTTTTTTTACATCTTTCTGTTAATCTTTTTAACTGTACTAATTTGAACATAAAGGCGTCAAATCTGGACACGTAATAATAATAATTAATAAAGTGTAAATAAATAAATAAATAAAAATTCCAGATCATCGTGAAGGAGATGAACCGCCTGGGCATGATAGTGGACCTCTCCCACGTGAGTGTTCAGACCATGCAGGCCGCGCTGGACACCAGCAAGGCCCCGGTCATATTCAGCCATTCCTCTGCCCGGGCCCTCTGCAACTCCTCCCGCAACGTACCTGACCATATCCTCGCCAAGCTTGTGAGTATCGTGTGACCGTAGCCTAGCCGAGCTTGTGTGATGTGACCGTAGCCTAGCCAAGCTTGTGAGTATTGTGTGACCATATCCTCGCCAAGCTTGTGAGTATGGTGTGACCGTAGCCTAGCCAAGTTTGTATCATGTGACCGTAGCCTAGCCAAGCTTGTGAGTATCGTGTGACCGTAGCCTAGCCAAGCTTGTGTCATGTGACCGTAGCCTAACCAAGCTTGTGAGTATCGTGTGACCGTAGCCTAGCCAAGCTTGTGTCATGTGACCGTAGCCTAGCCAAGCTTGTGCGTATCATGTGACCATATCCTCGCCAAGCTTGTGAGTATCGTGTGACCGTAGCCTAGCCAAGCTTGTATCCTGTGACCGTAGCCTAACCAAGCTTGTATCATGTGACCATATCCTCGCCAAGCTTGTGAGTATCGTGTGACCGTAGCCTAGCCAAGCTTGTGTCCTGTGACCGTAGCCTAGCCAATCTTGTGAGTATCGTGTGACCGTAGCCTAGCCAAGCTTGTGTCCTGTGACCGTAGCCTAGCCAAGCTTGTGTCCTGTGACCGTAGCCTAACCAAGCTTGTATCATGTGACCGTAGCCTAACCAAGCTTGTATCCTGTGACCGTATCCTCGCCAAGCTTGTGAGCATCATGTTTGTGACCGTAGCCTAACCAAGATTGTATCATGTGACCATATCCTCGCGAAGCTTGTGAGTATCATGTGACCGTAGCCTAGCCAAGCTTGTGAGTATCATGTGACCGTAGCCTAACCAAGCTTGTAAGTAGCATGTGACCATAGCCTAGCCAAGCTTGTGAGTATCATGTGACCATATCCTAGCCAAGCTAGTGAGTATCATGTGACCATAGCCTAGCCAAGCTAGTGAGTATCATGTGACCATAGCCTAGCCAAGCTTGTGAGTATCATGTGACCATATCCTAACCAAGCTTGTGAGTATCATGAGACCATATCCTAGCCAAACTTGTATCATGTGACCGTAGCCTAGCCAAGCTTGTGAGTATCATGTGACCGTAGCCTAGCCAAGCTTGTGAGTAGCATGTGACCGTAGCCTAACCAAGCTTATAAGTAGCATGTGAGCATATCCTAGCCAAGCTTGTGAGTATCATGTTTGTGACCGTAGCCTAACCAAGATTGTATCATGTGACCATATCCTCGCCAAGCTTGTGAGTATCATGTTTGTGACCGTAGCCTAACCAAGCTTGTATCATGTGACCGTAGCCTAACCAAGCTTGTATCCTGTGACCGTATCCTCGCCAAGCTTGTGAGCATCATGTTTGTGACCGTAGCCTAACCAAGATTGTATCATGTGACCATATCCTCGCCAAGCTTGTGAGTATCATGTGACCGTAGCCTAGCCAAGCTTGTGAGTATCATGTGACCGTAGCCTAACCAAGCTTGTAAGTAGCATGTGACCATATCCTAGCCAAGCTAGTGAGTATCATGTGACCATAGCCTAGCCAAGCTTGTGAGTATCATGTGACCATAGCCTAGCCAAGCTTGTAAGTAGCATGTGACCATATCCTAGCCAAGCTTGTGAGTATCATGAGACCATATCCTAGCCAAGCTTGTATCATGTGACCGTAGCCTAGCCAAGCTTGTGAGTATCATGTGACCGTAGCCTAGCCAAGCTTGTGAGTAGCATGTGACCGTAGCCTAACCAAGTTTATAAGTAGCATGTGAGCATATCCTAGCCAAGCTTGTAAGTAGCATGTATAATGTGCCAAGCTTGTATAATGTGACCATATCCTAGCCAAACTAGTCTCTATAAATATATAAATGAGAAATATGGACGGACTTTGTGTGCAGGAATTGTTTAGGCGAAACGGTAAGAGATAGCAAAAAATTGATGAGAGATGACCCCAAGTAAAATTGCCGAAAACAATCAGGAAAATTATCAAAAGTCCAAAATTCCAAACCGTCCTTGAGTTATGACCTTCCTCGAGTATTGCCTTGAGGATTTTAAGACAGTCTTTGCCCTGGAACTTGAAATCTATCGCGAGGACCTATATTTTTTATTATTTAATAACACATTAGACAAAATTAACTTTCATTTAATTCATTTTAGGCCACATACTGACGTACCGTTCTCGAGATATAAGCCAGAATGTTCGAAATTTCGACCTTTTTTTCAGACTTTTCACGTTTTTTAACACATTTAAGCGCGGAACTTAAAATTTATCGCGAGGACATATATTTTTTATTATTTAAAAACACATGAGACAAAATTAGCTTTCATTTAATTCATATCAGGCCACATTCTGACGTACCGTTCTCGAGATATAAGCCAGAATGTTCGCAATTTCGACCTTTTTTTCAGACTTTTCACGTTTTTTAACAGATTCCAGTGCGGAACCTAAAATTTATCGCAGGGACCCATATTTTTTTTTATTGTAAAACTCTCTCAGAACATCACATGCTTATTTGAGCCCTTTGTTGCCATATTCTGACAAACCGTTCTCGAAATATAGGCCAGTTTGCTACATTATCAATATCCGCTATGAGAGATTTGGCTCGGGATTTTGAAATTTACAGCGATGATTGTTGTGTGTGTGTGTGTGTGTGTGTGTGTGTGTGTGTGTGTGTGTGTGTGTGTGTGTGTGTGTGTGTGTGTGTGTGTGTGTGTGTGGATGTGTGGATGTGTGTGTGTGGATGTGTTTGTGTATGTGGATGGGTGTGTGTGTTGTGTGTATTTGGTATGGTGTTTGTGTGGTGTATGTGTGTGTGTGTGTGTGTGTTTACGGATTAATAATTAGCCGAACGCGTAAAAGAAAAATTAATACTTAGCCGAACTTTACACAAATATCCAATACTTAGCCGAACCATGAGAGGTTCGGCTAATTCCTTTTTCCATGTTCATTGAAAATATAACTTTTTAAGTTTTCTGAGTGGTATTGGCGCATAGAGAATGAGTTGAAGAAATTGTATTAATAATTTGAAAAATAAATATTGGATAGTCTTTCTCATTTTACAAAAAAAACCCAATAAAATTGATGTTCGTCTAAATATTGATTTTTCTTTTACGTATATTCTTACGCAGCAATAATTAGACGAACCAAAAATCAGTATCGAAGCTACGGTTTTTTTTTTTGTTGAAACTTCGTTAATTTTTTTTTGTTTCAACTGCTCGTCCCGACCTCTGGAAGTCCAAGATACTCTTTAAGTGTAATTTTGTATCTGTTTAATCCTGTAATATAATTTATAATTTACATTTATTATGTGTATTGGAAAATTTCCAGTAAATCTACTTTCTTTACCTCTGCAGCTGGAAAGTAATTCAAATAGAATTCTCGTATAAGTATGAGGATTTGAGGAATAATAAGGCTTTACAATAACCTCTACAAGTTGAACATAATTATACACTCAGCGAGTGCTCACTAAATCTACAAGTGGAACGATCCGTGATCATAAATTTTGATTTTGTTTCTTTTTTTTTTTAAAAAAAAAAAAGGTGATTGTTTCAAGGACTTTTTTTATTTCTTAGCCATGAAACAGGAGCTACTATAGACCTTTGTGGTTTGTATTAATGGGCGAGAAGTGACTAATTACTACCCATTTAGGTGCTGGGTCATCACGAGAGCACCGGATGGTATCCCTTACAATCAACTATAACCAAATTTAGAATATAATTTTTTGTCGGCTCCAGCGATTGAACCCGCGGACCTTTTGTACGAGTGCTTAGCCACCGAGCTAATCGCGAGCTTGAATTTTTGCATTGATTGTTCTTAATATAATTTAGCTACCTCTTTTACCTGAAAAGTGGAATGAATGGAAGAGAAATTTGTTTAGATGAAACACAGCCCAAGCGGAATTTATTTAGTTTGAATAATTTGAAACCTGCCAGACGAATGATAAATCTTTTTTCACGTGTATGATTCTTTTGCTGCAAGTTAAAAGTGACTACCATATTATAATATTATGCCCAAGAGCGGTACCAAGTACTCGTACATAGTTACTATTTTGTATTATACTACTGAATACTATTTTTATTTTTGACGGGTGTATTGTACTACTATAATAATTCCGTGTCCGTGAGATAGGGACAGATACCTAAATCACGGTGGTGAGAGGATTATATGGACGCCCAGATCCAATGTCTAGGCTCCTTTCATGTCCATTGATTCTATTTGGCTTTAACATCCTGACTTGAGGTAGACAGGACGGGGGTTTTACCCTCCATTCGCTGGGAATCGTACCAGATACCCACATTAACCTCACCCAGCCTGGGTAGGGCCGGAATTGCCAGCCTCACATGTTCGGAGGGAACAGAATTTTCTGTGCGAAAAGTCTGCTCCAACCGGGAATCGAACTCAGGATCTCTGGACTACGGGCAGTAGTCACAACCGTTACGCCACGGAGGCTGGTATTGTACTACTAAATACTATTTTTACTTTTGACGGGTGTATTGTACTACTAAATACTATTTTTACTTTTGACGGGTGTATTGTACTACTAAATACTATTTTTACTTTTGACGGGTGTATTGTACTACTAAATACTATTTTTACTTTTGACGGGTGTATTGTACAGCTAAATACTATTTTTACTTTTGACGGGTGTATTGTACTACTAAATACTATTTTTACTTTTGACGGGTGTATTGTACAGCTAAATACTATTTTTACACTGAGAAAAATGAAATTTAAAAATGTACGTAGAAAAAATTTAAGTTTAAAATACCTAAAATTGCATACTTGATGGGCATTGAAGGCAAAATGTCAAATATGATAAATAACCCCTTCAACTTTCGCTGAGTATGCAAACAAGTGGTTCCAAATGCTTGGTAAGGGTTTATTCACCACTGCCTCTTTTTTTAAGGATTTCTTTCAAATGTGAACTGAAGATATGCAGTGGTGAATAAAGCCTTACCAAGCATTTGGAACCACTTGTTTGCATACTCAGCGAAAGTTGAAGGGGTATTTTATCATATTTGACATTTTGCCTTCAATGCTCATCAAGTATGCAATTTTAGGTATTTTAAACTAAATTTTAGAAAGAAGTAGTCAAAAATATACATTTTTGGTTCCCAAAAAATTTCCGTACCGCCAACAGGAAAGCACAAAGGCTCCTTCAAAATGATTGCATAACATGATAATATGAAGGCGTTTTTGAAAAACAAACGTTGATTTCAATAGCTCTCAACTAACGATTAAGCATGGACTAACACAGATTTTTGATGCTTGCATTTTTGCCAGGTTTTGAAACCTTTGAAAGTTCGAGGTAGGCCCAAATAGATATTTTTGATAAGAAATGGACAGAATGAAATAACATGTTGATGTTTTAATGCCAATTTTGGATAAAGTTTCGCAAGATCTGCCTAATATCGTTGATTTTTTTTAAATCGCATGCATACTTTTTGATAAACCAGGCCATTCTTAACCCAGTTGTGCGTCAAAAGTGTTTTCCGTTAAAAAGTAACCCTTTATGTAAAATGACAGAAAATGAACGAGAACAGCTTATCTTAAAATCCACTAGATCTATCGATAGCACTTTAGTTCATTCAAATCGGACGTACGGTTCGAAAGATAAGTTCATTCGATTTCTGAAAACATCCAAAATCTCAGATCGAGTCAAATCCTAAGCAAAACATGTCGACATATAACCTCTTTTTTAAGGATTTCTTTCAAATTTGAACTGAAGATAGGCAGTGGTGAATAAAGCCTTACCAAGCATTTGTAACCATTTGTTTGCATACTCAGCGAAAGTTGAAGGGGTGTTTTATCATATTTGACATTTTGCCTTCAATGCTCATCAAGTATGCAATTTTAGGTATTTTAAACTAAATTTTAGAAAGAAGTAGTCAAAAATATACGTTTTTGGTTCCCAAAAAATTTCCGTACCGCCAACAGGAAAGCCACAAAGGCTCCTTCAAAATGATTGCATAACATGATAATATGAAGGCGTTTGTGAAAAACGAACGTTGATTTCAATAGCTCTCAACTAACGATTAAGCATGGACTAACACAGATTTGATGCTTGCATTTTTGCCAGGTTTTCAGACCTTTGAAAGTTCGAGGTAGGCCAAAATAGACATTTTTGATAAGAAATGGACAGAATGAAATAACATGTTGATGTTTTTATGCCAATTTTGGATAAAGTTTCGCAAGATCTGCCTAATATCGTTGATTTTTTTTTAAATCGCATGCATTCTTTTTGATAAACCAGGCCATTCTTAACCCAGTTGTGCGTCAAAAGTGTTTTCCGTTAAAAAGTAACCCTTTATGTAAAATGACAGAAAATGAGCGAGGACAGCTTATCCTTAAATCCACTAGATCTATCGATAGCACTTTAGTTCATTCAAATCGGACGTACGGTTCGAAAGATAAGTTCATTCGATATCTGAAAACATCCAAAATCTCAGATCGAGTCAAATCCTAAGCAAAACATGTCGACATTATAACCTCTTTTTTTAAGGATTTCTTTAAATTTGAACTGAAGATATGCAGTGGTGAATAAAGCCTTACCAAGCATTTGGAACCATTTGTTTGCATACTCAGCGAAAGTTGAAGGGGTATTTTATCATATTTGACATTTTGCCTTCAATGCTCATCAAGTATGTAATTTTAGGTATTTTAAACTAAATTTTAGAGAGAAGTAGTCAAAAATATACGTTTTTGGTTCCCAAAAAATTTCCTTACCGCCAACAGGAAAGCCACAAAGGCTCCTTCAAAATGATTGCATAACATGATAATATGAAGGCGTTTTTGAAAAACAAAAGTTGATTTCAATAGATCTCAACTAACTATTAAGCATGGGCTAACACAGATTTTTGATGCTTGCATTTTTGCCAGGTTTTCGAGGTAGGCCTTTGAAAGTTCGAGGTAGGCCAAAATAGACATTTTTGATGAGAAATGGACAGAATGAAATAATATGTTGATGTTTTTATGCCAATTTGGGATAAAGTTTCGCAAGATCTGCCTAATATCGTTGATTTTTTTGAAATCGCATGCATACTTTTTGATAACCCAGCCCATTCTTAACCCAGTTGTGCGTCAAAAGTGTTTTCCGTTAAAAAGTAACCCTTTATGTAAAATGACAGAAAATGAACGAGAACAGCCTATCTTACAATCCACTAGATCCATCGATAACACTTTAGTTCATTCAAATCGGACGTACGGTTCGAAAGATAAGTTCATTCGATTTCTGAAAACATCCAAAATCTCAGATCGAGTCAAATCTTAAGCAAAACATGTCAACATATAACCTCTCTTTAAAGATTTCTTTCAAATTTGAACTGAAGATAGGCAATGGTGAATGAAGCCTTACCAAGCATTTGGAACCACTTGTTTGCATACTCAGCGAAAGTTGAAGGGGTATTTTATCATATTTGACATTTTTCCTTGTATGCTCATCAAGTATGCAATTTTAGGTATTTTAAACTAAATTTTAGAAAGAAGTAGTCAAAAATATACGTTTTTGGTTCCCAAAAAATTTCCGTACCGCCAACAGGAAAGCTACAAAGGCTCCTTCAAAATAATTGCATAACTTGGATATATGAAGAGGTTTTTGAAAAACAAAAGTTGATTTCAATAGCTCTCAACTAACTATTAAGCATAGACTAACACAGATTTTTGATGCTTGCATTTTTGCCAGGATTTCAGACCCTTGAAAGTTCGAGGTAGCCCAAAATAGACATTTTTGATAAGAAATGGACGGAATGAAATAATCTGTTGATGTTTTTATGCCAATTTGGGATAACGTTTCGCAAGATCTGCCTAATATCGTTGATTATTTTGAAATCGCATGCATACTTTTTGATAACCCAGGCCATTCTTTACCCATTTGTGCGCATACTACTATCGGGACTCCGTTGTGGCCGCTTGCCATATAAATAAATTTGAAGAGAATCGGTTGAGAACATTATAAATATTATAGTAAGTTTAATTAGATAGAACAAAAATATATACAGTAAAATACAATGAAATTATAAAGAAAAACAAAAAGATAGAGCAAAGATACAAGAAAAAAAAAAAAAAAAAAAATGAAGTTAATGTCCTACTTAAGGGGCGGGGTCATATATTGCCTGTGGCAATCTCTTCCACCCAACCCTTGGGACATTTGTAAATACAAGTGATTCAGTAAAAAAATCTCTGATTCTAGCGATAATAAAAGTAGAAAAATTTGAATGCCATTCACGAGGAAGTATTGTGTCCATAATTGGCAGTGCATTTTATTCTCTTTCTATTAAACGGATCTGATCATACCAACATTGCCTATTGCTTTATGAATTATTATAGCATTCAACAATCTCGAACTCAGAACCAAATGACTAATATTCATGTATAGGTATATAGCAGTATTTTCCCTTCTTCTGTGGAGGGTCTGTGGGGAGGTCATAGTTGTTAACACATAATAAAGGATCAAATTTTGTTTAGGTTTAAAAGTGCAGATCTCTTGTATTTAATGGTCTTCTTATAAAAGGGGATACCTACCACGCTCCAAAGGCAAAGTACAAATGCAACTCATATAAATAAAAAAAGGTTGTGTTTCACTAAATTCAGACCGTTAGAAATATAAACAAAGGGAGAATGGTAATTATTTATATTGTACAGTTTGCCGACTTTACAACTTTTTATTCCTTTCGAGATTTTGACGAAATTTTTTACACATATAGGTATAGGAGACGTATTGTAGGTGGTCCCATTTTAAATTCATTAACTTCGCACTATCACTTGTTGGTGATATAGACCATGTGTCTGACCACTATATTTATACTTAAACGCTTATATCTCTTGAGTCTTGAATAATACACCCAATTGTCACGAAATTATGTATGTATATTGTATATGCTGGGAGTTAGCGTTCTCATTGTCCATTTATAGCTAAATCATAAGCTTTGATATTTAGGAAATCCAATTTTTTTTACAAAAAAGTGCAAAAATAACGTCTATGACTTGCCGATACACAATTTTTTGTAGAGTTGGGTTTGTAGGAAAAACGGTATTCTACCATAATATATAACATATAAAATTTGAAGAAAATCGGTTAAGCGGTTTTAGATATAATAACACTCTATATTGGAAGGTAAGATATCTATACTTATATAAAGAGAGTTTCACTCACTGACTGACTCACTCACTCACTGATTCATCACTGTTTCTCCGAACTGGTAAGTCCTAGGAAGCTGAAATTTGGTAGGTAGCTTTGTCTTATAGTCTAGATGTGCAATAAGACGGAATTTTTCGAAATTCCCACTACAACACCTGCCATTGGCGAAAAAGGATTTTTTGCTTCTAGCGGGCCATGCTTCGGCCCGCAAAGCGGGCGACAGCCCGCTAGTAATAGATATAATAACCACCAGGCGAGTTTAATACTCAAAGCATTTTCTACCACCTTAACCCTCAGAGTCTTATTATTTTGTGGTTACAAACTCAAATAAATGAGGAAAAATTCATGCACTGGGTGGGATTCGAACCAACGGATCCCTACACTACCTAGATCACCAGACTAGCGCTTTAACCACTTGACTACCAGTGCACTGTACAAGAGATACAATGGAGTTTTATTTTATTTTTTAAAGATGAGTGTTTAACAGCCTTTTTTATTTCGTAGCTATAAACAGGGGCTACTGTAGAAGCTTGTGGTCTGTGTTGTAGCCTGCCCATCCCGTAGTATTCCTCCACTCTGATGGGCGAGAAGTGACACAATACTTACCATTTAGGTGCTGAGTCAACACGAGCGCACCGAAAGGTATTCCCTACAAACAACTGTAACCAAATTTTGAATACAAATTTTTGTCGGAGCGGGGGTTCGGACCCGGGACCTTCCGCATAGGAAGCGAGTGCTTAACCACTGAGCTTAAGTATAAAATCTCAAAATTGCCACGTGTATACAATGTAAACCAATCACGAGGAAGTATTGTGTTAATAATTTATTGACAGTGTATTACTTCCGAGAAATCTCTAATATTAGAAACTAATATTAGAAATATTAGTATTGTGTTCGTTTCTGTAAAAAAAAAAAAAAAAACATTTTTTTGCTCTGAGCAATTTTGGTTTTGTGTCCGTCTGTCGGTCTATTAAAAATACTCCTTGTAACGCGCAAATCTCGGAAACTACTCAATGGATTTTGATTAAAATTTCCTACGTGTATATAATGTGAAATAATCACGAGGAAGTATTGTGTCCATAATTGGCAGTGTTTTTTATCTTCAAATTATTTCGATGATTATTATTTTGTTTTACCAAGAGTTGTGTATAATAATTTCCTGAGAACTTATATGTTTCATTCCTATTATAATTATATTAGAAAATTTAGGAAGTAATAGTAGGACCTGACTCATCTGACCAAACTTATCACACGTAAAGTTTCGTTCCATTAAGTAGATAATGCCTTGATTTAATCATTTCATTTTCCTGCAAAGCTATGTTAAGACAATAATATACTTTTCAATTATTTATTTTTTTAAAAGCGACGTTAAACCCCACTTTTAACTGCATGGTCATGTGACGACGGGGGTGTTACCCTCTTTTCACAGGAAACTAAAAAAACCGGCTATCCACATAAACCTCACCCAGCCTTTGTTGGGCCGGAATACCAGCATCACGAAGATGTACGTTGCTCAATTTCGGTGATCCTACAAGAACCGGTGCCTTCAACGCTGGCTCCAAAATCGTTAATGTTCGGTTAAGTACTATTTTTTCATTTGCGTGTTCTGCTAAGTATCAAACGCGAAAATGGTTCGGCTAAGTATTGCTGAATGAGGAAATTTTAGAGACCGGCACTGGTCGCTTCGCGCTCGGGAATTAGCAGAACGTTAGAATTTTTCAATTATTTTCGAAATGGTTGAGAATTGTAAAAAAAAACGAGAAGTGTGTATCTCTTAAATTAAAATTGCTAGCAATTGATATAAACCTTATTCAAATCGGACAAACTTTTCTCAAGTTCGGCTAAGTCGCAACGCGAAAATGGTTCGGCTAAGTATTGCTGCGTGAGGATGTGTGTGTGTGTGTGTGTGTGTGTGTGTGGATGTGGATGTGGATGTGTGTGTGTGTGTGTGTGTGATGTATGGGTGGTGTGTGTGTGTGATGGCTTGGCGAAGCGGGTGCAGCCCGCTAGTAGTATTATAAATGTTAGATCAAGTTTTTTTTTTTTTTTTTTTTTTTTTTGGGGTTTAACGTCGCTTTCAACTGCCATGGTCATATCACGACGGGGGTTTCACCCTCCATTCGCAGGAAACTCACAAACCTGCTACTCACATTGACCTCACCCAGCCTGAGTGGGGCCGGGAAAAGCCAGCGTCGCGAGAATTAGAATTTGAATGGTCACCCATCCAAGTCTTAACCTCGCTGGATGTCGCTTAACTTCGGTGTTCTGAAGGGAACCGGTGTATTCAACATGCCATCGACGCTGGCGATCAAGTTTTATTTACAATAAAGAAGAGAATATTTACATAGAAATTGAAAGCTAGTATCATGTGACCTAGCTAATAACTGTATTAAGTAACCACCAAAAACATACCTTAATGTCAAGTAGAACAAAAATAAGTAAAATTAACTACAAAAAATAACTGAAATATGATAATTTTATTTTAAAATATATATTCGTCAGCTGATAAAATAAAATCTAAAATTTACGGCTTAGATTTACTATTCCTGTTTCTTAATACCGCCCTGAGTCTCGATTTGCGTACCTACTGTCTCAGATGGGGAAACCCGATGCTGAGTCATGACTCAAGTTGTCAGTTAATTTTACCTCTATTGTTATTACCTATGTAAATCTTTAACTAGCCAGCGTCGATGGCATGTTGAATACACCGGTTCCCTTCAGAACACCGAAGTTAAGCGACATCCAGCGAGGTTAAGACTTGGATGGGTGACCATTCAAATTCTAATTCTCGTGACGCTGGCTTTTCCCGGCCCCACTCAGGCTGGGTGAGGTCAATGTGAGTAGCAGGTTTGTGAGTTTCCTGCGAATGGAGGGTAAAACCCCCGTCGTGATATGACCATGGCAGTTGAAAGCGACGTTAAACCCCACTTAAAAAAAAAAAAAAAATCTTTAACTTTATTAGGAGGATAAAGTAATGTACAATATTTACAGGATAAAAATAAGAAAAAATAAATAAATACTTCAATAAATTGAAAAATTAAGAAATAAATAACAAAAAAGAAAAGAATACTAATGTCCTAACAAAAGGGCGGGATTATAGCCTGCGGAAATCTCTTCCACCAAACCTTTAGGGCGGAATTAATAGACAACATCAATAACTTAAGTCGTTGGTAAGTGTCGGTTTTCCCTATCTTACACAGTACGCAATCCGTGACTTAGCGCCACAGAGGTATTACAAAAATGTCTATTAATTCCGCCCTTAGGGTGGAATTAATAGACGTTTTTGTAATACCTCTGTGGCGCTAAGTCACGGATTGCGTACTGTGTAAGATAGGGAAGTCCGACGCTTAGCAATGACTTGAGATATATAATTTGTATATTAATTTCGCCCTATAATGCTTAAACCCAAACTAGTGATCCCTACTAATTTCGCCCTTTGAGTTTTTTGTAATACCTCTGTGGCGCTAGGTCACGGATTGCGTACTTTGTAAGATAGGGAAAACCGACGCTTAGCAACGACTTAAGTTATAGAATTTGTATATTAATTTCGCCCTTAATGCTTAAGTCCCAACTTGTGATCTCTATTTCGTCTATTAGAGATTGGGTGGAAGAGATTGCCATAGGCAATAATCCCGCCCTTTTGTTAGGACATAGGTATGTTTTTATATATTTTTCTATTCTTTTTCATTTTATTGTTATATATTGTTTCCATTTTCTTCATTGTTTAAATAATTATTTACATTGTACATTATGTCCATTTATATCTAATAAAGTGTAAAATAATAATAATATTAATTTCGCCGTTTGATTTTGTTTGCCCTCGCCAGGCTCTGAACCGTGGACTCGTGATGGTGAACCTGTACTCCCAGTTCCTCACCTGCCGGAATGTGTCTTCCATACAGGATGCTGCAGGTATAAGTATAATTAGTATAAGTGGTGCTTTATTTAGACTGTCAGCGCAAGACAGGTAGTCCCATTATGCCAACAGGTACACTTAACCTCAACAACAAAAATACACTGCCAATTATGGACACGATACTTCCTCGTGAAGGGTTCACACAGTATACACTTTTGTCTGTAAAAAAAATCTCGATATCCCATTATAGCTGTATTGAAATTTCTTTTTTTACTAAATCAAATGTACGTATATCTCAAAAATTCTTAACCGATTATTATCATTAAAAATTTATATTCTACAACAAAAAAAAATCTGTACCGACCAGTTGAAGATTTTATGTTTTCACGTTTTTTGTCAATTTTTTTTCGATTTTCTTCAATATCAGAGCACAACCATAGTTTGTTGATTAAAGAAAAATGTGATTTTATTTTATTATATCTCAATTATATTTTAGTGGGTAGCCCCGAATTATAGGAATTTTCCTTTTTTTTAAAATTCTTGTGTATTATTTGCCCATAATTCGGCCACCGGTCGCTGCTCACATCAAAATAGCTGCTCATTTTTCCTCACGAGGTATGAGCCAAAGTTCAGAGCCAAAAAGTTCCGAATACGCTGGGATTCGAACCCAGATCACTGTTCGTGCAAGCCTAGCTCGCTACTCACTCGGCCACGGTGACTACTAACATAAATTGATATGATATTTCTTTTCTATGTGAACCGACCTCAGTAGCTTGATCGATAAGGTGGCGGACATGTTATCAGAAGGTCAGTGGTTCGAGTCCCATGTTAAGTAAAAAAGTCGGAGATTTTTTTTTTTTTACAAAAACGAACACAATACATCCGATTTCTAATATTAGAAACTCATCCGAAGTAATTTAGTAAAATGAGTTTGAGTAATTTTGTGATTACACCAGTTCTCATTCAGTCCCTAAAGTTGAGCAACGTCCAACGAGGCTAGGACTTAGATGGCTGACTATTGAATCATTTGAACCCTCGTGATGCTGGCTATTCCTGGCCTCGCTCAGGCTGGGTGAGGTTGATTTGAGTAGCTGGTTTGTGAGTTTCCAGTGAATGGAGCGTAAAAGCCCGGTCTTCATATGATCATGCAGTTGAAAGCGACATTAAAAAAATGATAACTTTTAAAAACACTTAAAATAAATTCATAATAAATAATAAATAAATTATTATGAACTACCTATATTTTAAAATATAATAAAGCATTACTCGCATACCTTAATTTGATTAAGGCACGCTTCCTCTCGCTAGTGAGTTTGAAGAAACTTTTGAAATATATTTTAGAAAATAATAGGTAGTATAAGTTATAGAAAAAAAATCTTAATATATAAATGTCAAAGTCACTGACTGACCACTGACTGACTGATCATCGCTCTACAGCCCAAACCGTAAGTCCTAGGAAGCTGAAATTTGGTAGGTAGCTTTGTCTTATAGTCTAGATGTGCAATAAGACGGGATTTTTCGAAATTCCCACTACAACATTCCCATTGGCGAAAAAGAATTTTTTGCTTTCACGGCGATGCCTCGGCCCACAAAGCGGGCGACAGCCCGCTAGTGATTAATATAAGATAGTTCATTTAATTAATATAAGATAGAATAGAATAGAATACTCGTATAACTTATTTATACTGCCGAAGTGAGACTGAAAAGTCCCTTGACTCCAGCAGTCCAGTGATGTGATAGTGATGGAAATTTGAAAGTGGCTTTCCTCTTTCATCTCCCCAGAGCACATCAACCACATCCGAGACGTGGCAGGGGTGGACAGTGTGGGGCTGGGAGCTGGCTACGACGGCATCAACTTGTAAGTATATACTCAACTTATACCAACCTCAGTAGCTTGATCGATAAGGCAGCGGACTTGTAACCTGGAGGTCGGTGGTTCAAGTCGCGGTTTCAGCGTAGATTTAGTAAAGCGAGTTTGAATAGTTGTGATATCACGGTAGTGATTAACACAAATATGATATCTTAACTTACTCAACTTGTTATAAATATATGTACCAGGTACCTATATTAAAAAGGGTTGGGTGAAAGAGAGTGCCATAGGTAAATAACCCTGCCCTTTTGTAGGGTATATACAGGGTCTTCATAAAGTCTCACCCAGGCCTAGGTTTCTCGAAAACGACTCAGAATATCAAAAAACGCAAAAACCCGTATTCCTTTATATTTAGGGGAATTGATTTTAAGCCAATTTTTTTTGCCTACACGGCCCCAGTCAGGCTGGGCATGGACCAACTTTAGAATCTTAAATAGAATGGTATGTCTTGTGGCATATTGCTTTAAAGGTCTTATTGAGAGAAGTTCATTACAATAAATTTCAGTGTGCTACAACTTACCGTTCTCGAGATACAGGGTCGGACGTCCTGCGTAATATCCATATATTTTGACCTATAACTCGTTAATCGTATATTATGGAGAAATTTTTTCTTGGTAATAATAACTCCTTATGACAAGAGCTTTCGAACAAGTTATAACTCGACATACTCTGTTGATGTTAGTTTCTGGTCGGTTTCGTCAGCCAGCCGGACGAACAGTCAAAAAAAATTTAACGAAAAAACAAATCAAGTTTTAACTTGTTCGAAAGTTCTTGCCATAAGGAGTTATTATTACCAAGAAAAAATTTCTCCATAATTTACGATTAACGAGTTATAGGTCAAAATATATGGATATTACGCAGGACGTCCGACCCTGTATCTCAAGAACGGTAAGTCGTAGCACACTTAAATTTATTGTAATGAACTTCTCTCAATAAGACCTTTAAAACAATATGCCAAAAGACATACCATTCTATTTAAGATTTTAAAGTTGGTCCATGCCCAGCCTGACTGGGGCCGTGTAGGCAAAAGAAAATGGGCTAAAAATCAATCCCCCTAAATATAAAGGAGTACGGGTTTTTGCGTTTTTTGATATTCTGAGTCGTTTTCGAGAAACCTAGGCCTGGGTGAGACTTTATGAAGACCCTGTATATGTATATATATTTTTTTTTAATCATTAGAGCAACATCGCTTAGGCTCAGAGGATCAAGAAAAAGGGTAATGGCCCTTCCTCATGAAGATGGGTGCCGGAATGCCCGTTTTTTATTGTAGTTTTTTAATGTATAATTTATAAATACATATATTTACATGTTTTCACTTTAAAAAAGAGGTCTACAAATAAAATCTTTTTTGTAGTGGCGAATCATGAAACAGGGTCCGGTCTCCAGGCAGTCCGGTCAAGAGCCCCATCGCCCGTTATTCCTTTTTCTCGTAGGTCTTCATTTATATTATTTTTCCATCTCTTCTTTGGTCTTCCTCTTTGTCCCTCGACTGCAATTTTCTCAACTTTCTTACTAATGTAGTTTTCATCCCTTCAATTCACATGCCCATACCACTGTAGTCTCTTTTCTTGAATCTTCTTTGATATTTCCAACACTTTCACTTTGTCTCTAATAACTTCATTAAATAAATCACCTATAAATAATCAGGGAAATTTATGGTGTAGGAATTTTTTTACTTTCTATTGCCTGAAATGTATTTCACTTTCTATTATAACCTGATATTAAAGAATATAGGTAAAGAAAGTATTGATATAGGTTAAAATAATTCTGAAAATCTTAAAATAATCTTGAAATCAAGACTTTTAGAAATCTGTCCATACAGTGTGAATGAGTTCCTGGACATTCTGAAGGAGTGTCCCTGAATTATGAACCTTAAAGATGTTAATTCTCTTGTATTCATAAAATTTAATTTAAATGTTCTTTAGTCTTTAACCTTACCTCTTTTTTAACTTTTAATTTAACGTTGTGTACGTACATTTTTGTATACCATATTCACAATAAAACTTATTATTATCGTGATCGCTCACTTTTTTACAAATTGACCGGATAACATTTCTGGTTTTAATTACATTCCTTGTCCGCAGCACGCCCACAGGTCTGGAGGACGTGAGTTCGTATCCCGCCCTGTTCGCGCAACTCGTGGGCTCTGGCAAGTGGACCACAGACGATCTGAAGAAACTGGCCGGACTCAACTTCCTGCGCGTGCTCAAGGAGGTAGAGAAGGTGAGTGGGGAGCTGACATCAACTGGTAGTAGTGAGTCCAGGTAGTGCTCAAGGAGGTAGAGAAGGTGAGTGGGGAGCTGACATCAGCTGGTAGTAGTGCTCAAGGAGGTAGAGAAGGTGAGTGGGGAGCTGACATCAGCTGTTAGTAGTGCTCAAGGAGGTAGAGAAGGTGAGTGGGGAGCTGACATCAGCTGTTAGTAGTGCTCAAGGAGGTAGAGAAGGTGAGTGGGGAGCTGACATCAGCTGTTAGTAGTGCTCAAGGAGGTAGAGAAGGTGAGTGGGGAGC
The DNA here is from genome assembly GCA_024516035.1 of Bactericera cockerelli. Taxonomy (NCBI): domain Eukaryota; kingdom Metazoa; phylum Arthropoda; class Insecta; order Hemiptera; family Triozidae; genus Bactericera; species Bactericera cockerelli. The sequence continues at coordinate 47,005,188 of CM044956.1, forward strand.
TGACATCAGCTGTTAGTAGTGAGCCCAGGTAGTGCTCAAGGGGGTAGAGAAGGTGAGTGGGGAGCTGACATCAACTGTTAGTAGTGAGCCCAGGTAGTGCTCAAGGAGGTAGAGAAGGTGAGTGGGGAGCTGACATCAGCTGGTAGTAGTGCTCAAGGAGGTAGAGAAGGTGAGTGGGGAGCTGACATCAACTGTTAGTAGTGAGCCCAGGTAGTGCTCAAGGAGGTAGAGAAGGTGAGTGGGGAGCTGACATCAACTGTTAGTAGTGAGCCCAGGTAGTGCTCAAGGAGGTAGAGAAGGTGAGTGGGGAGCTGACATCAACTGGTAGTAGTGAGCACAGGTAGTGCTCAAGGAGGTAGAGAAGGTGAGTGGGGAGCTGACATCAGCTGTTAGTAGTGAGCCCAGGTAGTGCTCAAGGGGGTAGAGAAGGTGAGTGGGGAGCTGACATCAACTGGTAGTAGTTAGCCCAGGTAGTGCTCAAGGTTACAGTTGTTTGTAAGGGATACCTTCCGGTGCGCTCGTGTTGACCCAGCACCTAAATGGGAAGTATTGTGTCACTTCTCGGGATACTACGGGATGGGCAATCTAAAACACAGACCGCAAGCGTCTACAGTAGCTCCTGTTTCATGGCTACGAAATAAAAACGGTTGCGAAAAACTCATCTTTTTTAAAGAAGAAAATACCCACAAACTTAAGGGAGGTCCTTCCCCTTGGTCGAAATATCCACCTATCACAGCGTACCTCATATGAGGGACAGTCTTTTTCTGTGGCTCCGACCTCCGTGGTTCAGAGCATGGGTTGCTGACCCGGAGGTTGCGGGTTCAAAAACCGGCCAGAGCGGAAAATTATAACCGCTTTTTTCCGTTTCCGGAATGGCATAGATGTAAAGTTTAAGTAATACGAAGTAATACGAAAACGGTTCCTACCTTAAAATGTGGTAGTAGGAGTGCCTAAACCAACCAATTTAAATCGTATGGAAAAGGTTGACCAACGCCAACCCCAAGTAAGTTTGAGGAAAAGCAAAGTGAAGAAGAAGGTTGTTTCAGTTTCAACTATTTTTATACAAATAAAAAAATGGGATAACCAACCATTTTTCTTTAGTAATTATGACTACATTTAAAGGATTGCAATATCTGAAGGAAATTAAGAAATTTACAAAGCATCTCTATTCTTTGTTCTTTAAGTTGTTCTTTAAATATTCTTGGATTTACAACTTATCCTAATGATATTAACATTTGAAAATGAACATGTCTTAAAAAATCAAAATGATTTGTTCGTAGATTTGGCAATGTCTCTTTTACTCACTGCATACATAGGTGAGATATTTAGGAATGCTTATTTATTGTTCAAAGGATACAGAATATGTTCATAGAACCAGGGCCGTATCCAGGATTTTCGTCAGGGGGGGCCCAACTAGTATAGTAATAATTATGTTGTAATTTAGTTGGTTTTTACTGTTTATTGTGTTTAGGAATCAACACGTACGTATGTAGATATGTAATGTACCTAGAAAAAAATGCAGGGCAGGGGGGGCCCGGGACGAGAGCCTGCGTTCAAGTAAGAATTTCGAGGGAGGGGCCAAGCTCGAGGGGGGGGCCCGGGACCCCCCCCCCCTTAAAAACGGCCCTGCATAGAACATAGTTTATATAAAGAAAAAATACAAAGGATAAAGACAGTAGGTATTAAAAAATATGCAAAAAACTAGTTGATTATATAAAAAAAAAGGAAAAAGAAAATCAATTATAAAAAAAGAACATTAATTTGAATGAAGTTACAATTTTGTATTCAAATTCAAGTATTGGATCATTTTAAAAAGATAATTTTGTATTCAAATTCAAGTATTGGATCATTTTAAAAAGATAGCTAATTAAAGCCAAGGATATCACTGGTGTTCAGTAGCTATTCAAGATGGCTTGGATAGTGCTTCCTCAATCACAGGAGTACTAGAAAGAAACTCTATGACCTCAACTGTAATAGTGTCATTTTGAATGAAATGGTTATTTGGGTCAAACAAATGTGAGGCTTTTATGAATTTTTTTCTTCCCCAACCTGGAGTTATTTTATTAAAAGTATGTGGTGTTCCATATTTTACACTAACATTGTTAACATTCAAACAATCATGTGATATTAGAGTAATACGAGCAATAGTTGTATATTCCCAGTTTTTCTGTTCAGATGTACAGTTCAAGTACAAACCAAAATATTTCTCATCTGAAGTATTAGCCTCTGTTTCAGGCTGAGGAGGTCCAAGACTAATATTCCACCTAAGATTTTCACTAGAGAAATTCTCTGTGGATAAATAACTCTCTTTTTTCATAATGTCTTTTGATATACCACTAATGGTGAAAGTTTTGTTAAAACCAGAGTATTTTTTTCTTTTGACTTTATTTATAATATCAATCTTATTTTTCATACTCACTATGCTATTTTCATATTTAGCAAAGATGTCTGTTTCCTTAATATCAAAAAAATCCAACATGCTTATTCTTTCAAGCCGGATTTGTTTCAATAAGGTGCTCAAAACATTTCCAGAAAAAATTTCCACAACTCCTTGTGTGGTTTGCTTTGAACTTCTTTCTTTAATATCCACTACTTTGTCTTCCTTATCAGTCTTAACACTTTTTGTATTATTGGACATACTTGCGGTTTCAGTGATACATCTGATTTCACTATTTGTATCATCAACATTGACTTCACTAGTGTTTTGTTCATTCTGATTGTTTATATTATTTTCCTTTTTCACTTTTTCATCATCATTATCATCAAAGAGTTCAATTGAGAATTTGCTGAGGAAATGTTCTGCCATAGCATTTTGGAAAGAAGAATCAACTTCATTGTTGTCAACATGAAGATTTTCATCTATCTGAGCTTCCAAATCAATTATTTTTTCTGATGCAACAACAGGATCTATTATATTCTCATCATGCCAGTTGAGTGCTGCGCTGAGAATATCCTTTTCCTTGCAATACAAGAAGTCAGACTTCAGTAGATCAAGTAATATGTCATATTTTAGATTCACAAATGACTTGTGCTTAATTACTTCTTCTGTATGTTGGTAAACATAAATCTGCAGTTTGTCATACAAATGAAATAAATCATAGGTTTTTGAAGTATTCAGCAATGCTACTACTGAATTCACTTTGAAGCGTTTCAGTTTGGAGATATATACTTGAAGATCTTTGTGAAACTCATTGAGCTTGTACTCATTAGTAAGAGATATCATCTCACAAAGAACAACCTTACTTGTCAAAGTCAGGTTGATTTCCACTCCATGAATATAGCGGAGAATATTGAGGAAACTTTCATTGTATTTAACACCTGGGACCATAACCTCCTGATCTATGCAATTATTGAAATGCTCTTTGATCATAGAAGCAAATACTTCACTAGCAGCTGACATCACAATCTTGCAAGCATAATAATGTGTTTTGTTGACTACCAAAGTAACATCACTATGGTTTTTAGTGTTGAACATGGTCTTTGCTATATTGTCAAGGAACTTTTTCTTGTATATGATATTTGGCTTTGATACAGCCATGGTGGTGAATCTGAAATCAAAAATGATAATTCAGAATGTTAGAGATAATGTCAGTATATTATAATGTCATTGGGTGTATGTCAAATTTCATTGTAATTGACATACACCTGTTTTGTATTGCACTTAAAAAATAAATAAATTAAAATAAAAAAAAATTGTTGTGATAGGATAATGAAGGTTTGGGTTGTCCATCCTTCTAACACCATGATGTACCTCTTTCACAGACACTGAAGTAATATTGGTATTGGTATAAGTAGGGCTGTCGGCTACGAAAGCTCTTTGTCACTGCGACCTTAAATAGATCTTTTGTGACATGCCCCTGTAACTCTAAAAGAGATCAAAGTTACTAATGTAGCTTAAGATTCTTTTAGGACTGATTTCGGTAACTTCTTTAGGTATTAGAATCAGCCTTGAGAAGTACTTCAGTTGAGCGTGTGAGGCTTCTCCACATTCACAGAGAATGTGTTTTGCTGTCTCTGGGGCCCCTTTACAGAGACTGCATTTTAGGTCTTCAGCAATGTCCATTTGTTCAGACGGTAGGTGAGGCTACTGTGGCCTGTTAAGAAGCCAATAAGGATTCCTCTTTACTCAGACAGAGCATTTCTTTTCCCTCTTTTGGGCGAAAAAGTTTGGAACATTTTCGCCTGCCTGTGGCTTGGACTCATTTGGGAAGTTTGTCAGAATTACTCCCACTTTCAAAGACTTCAAAGCGTTTATAAAGCTTTGAGAAGCAGTTGGGGTTTCGAATGCCACCTCTGAACTATCTCTACAAGAGAGTATAATTGAGGTTGTTGGCATCTTCCGCCTCTTCTGCTCCATTAGCTTCTCACCCTGATGCTTTGAAGTGGTTTTTACTTAACAAGGCTTCTTTTTGGTGCTTTTTTAACTGGAAAGTGACTCTATGGCTTTGAGCAGCCATTCGAACTGCCTTCCAGCAGCTCCTGAGAGTTTTATAAAGATATCTTTTATGAAACTTTTCAACAGCTTCTGAGAGATGTTCCTAATAGTCACCTTTTACAACAGGGGGAACAGCCCGTGGTCTTATTCTTAGACGACAGCCACACGGACGCACTGAAGTAATAGTCAGTGATGGTGTTATTGTAATGGTGTGAGCCACACTGAATAGTTTTGATGGTCTCTGACCAGGCCAGTAAATGATAGTTTCAGCGTAATTTCATCACCTTTTGACATTTCAGAATTGTTAACAAATAGAATCCCAGTTCGTCCTATTTAACAAGATGTTTGACACATCTAATCCCAATTCAGCAAGCTAGTTAGGCTTTTTTTTTTTTTTTTTTTTTTCAACAAAATAATAACTCTTATTTATTTACATTTTTTGTTATTTACAATGAATGAAAAGAATATAAATATCAAAAAATACAAAGACAAAATTTTAAATCATAAGTATCCCATAGCCTAATGTACTTATTAAGTATGTGCTAGGATTTGATTACAGTTTGTTCCTGCTAGTCCTTGTACAACAGTGGGAACAGCTTGGTGGTCCTATTCTTTTCCTGGGTACCACATGGGTAATTCAGTGATATTATGGATTTATTGTACCTAATACTATAATATACTTACTCCAAACTCAAAGTGGTCAATAACTGAAACACAAAAAAATGAGGAATAACAAATTAGTTTTCCGTTTCTTAAATGCAGCTTAGGTGTGGCAAGAAGAGCAGGGGTCTAGGCAGTTAGCACAAGGGTAGGGTGACAAAGAGTAAAATATGATGTTACATGTTCCAACACCACAAGATACTGGATAAAGATTAACAATTTTATAGCTCAGCAAGGCTAATATTTGAACATAATTTAAGCAGTGATTCGCTGGCTATGCTATGCGACTGAAGAGTTAAATTTCTGACAGTGCAGTGGTAAATTTTCAATTTTCAATTCTCAGTGTTGCCCGATGTTAAAATTACTGTACGTTTTTGTGAAATTACCGTACATAAATTAAATTTAGAACAATACGGTACTGTCGCCAAATTAACTCTTTCTCTGTTTGAAGCATCATAATAATTAAAGGGCCAGATTAACCTTCTACGTGACCCTTAGCACTTGTCTGCGTGGGTCCTCTTGAGTCACAGTGGGTTCGGCATAGCTCGTGTCATTACCCAGAAGATTTTGCTATTTTGTTACGCCTTAATAGGTTTGTTGTGTATCTATATCTATAAAAGAAAGCTGTGTGTATGTATGTGTGTATGTGCCACTGTGACTACCTGACTACATTCTCGTAAGTTCAAGCAGAGTGAAGGATGTTCTGAGATGCAGGAGCATGCGCGGTGCACAATGTGAAACCGATCACATCATGGTCAAAGCGTGCATTAGAACAAAACTGAAACAAAAGTATAATACGAAAAAACAGGACAAGAATTTTAATATTGTGGATCTGAAATCTGAAGACATCCAAAAAGTTAGAAGTTATCCTATAATATAGATGAAAATGAAAATGATTCAGTTGATATGGTGTGGACCAAACTGAAAAACATACATACGTGCTGCTGAACATACACTACGGAAGCGAAAGAATAAACAAAGAGATTGGTTCGATGAATCAGATGAGGAAGTTAATGCTGCATTGCAAAAGAAGCAAGAAGCTCATCAACGATACATAGAGAATGAAAACCATAGAACACGAAAAGCATACCAACAAGCCAGGAGGGTGTGTCAGAGAGAAATAAGAAGAATAAAGCAAAAGTGGTGGGAAGATAAAATAAAAGAACTACAGAGGCTGAGAGATGAAAACGATACAAGGGGATTATATCAAGGTATAAAGGAGTTTGTAGGCCCTACAAAGAGATCTCTCAACTTGGTGAAATCCAAAGAAGGAGAAATGTTAAAAGAGAAGCCGGACCAACCACCAACTACAACGTTGGAGAGAACATTTTAACGAAGTTCTGAACCAAGAAAATCCTGTAGAAACTAATATTCCAGAGTTCGGCAACATCCTTGGAGAACCCATTTGTGACGATCCACCGAGTACTATTGTAGAGATATCAAGAGCTATAAATTTATATTAATGCATTAAAAAACCACAAAAGTGCAGGTGAAGACAAAATTGTTACCGAAATGATCAAAGCCGGAGGTGATAAATCTGTGCAAATCCTACACTCACTTTTGAATAAGATTTGTAGCGAGAAGATTGTACCTCAAGAATGGAGGGATTCAATGGTGGTATACCTATTCATAAAAAGGACGACAGTACAAACTGTTCTAATTGTAGAGGAATATCGCTCCTCTCGGTGCCTGGCAAGGTTCTTTCGAGAATCATATATGGTCGATTACTCCCGATGGCTGATGCATATCTTAGAGAGGGACAGTGAGGTTTTCGAAGAGAAAGATCGACAGTTGATATGATCTATGAAGTGACGACCTATCAACTCAGAGCGAGAAAGTTTCAGGCAAGGGTTTAGGCTTTCCTTTGACATATTGATCGCAAAATTCTGATGAGCCATTCTTGAGCTACGCCGGGGAAGAACAGAAAATAGAAGGGCGACAAAAAATATTCAGGTTTTTTTTCAAACCTAAATGACATTTTGTGTGTGTGTGTGTGTGTGTGTATGTGTGTGTGTTTTTTTTTTAAAACCTAAATGACATTTTGTGTGTGTGTTTGTGTGTGTGTATGTGTGTGGGTGGTTGTGTGTGTGTGTGTGTGTGTGTGTGTGTGTGTGTGTGTGTGTGTGTGTTGTTGTGTGTGGGTGTCGGTGTGTGCGTGTGGGTATGCGAGTGTGTGTGTAATTGTGGGTGTGTGTGTGTGTGTGTGATGTGTATGTGTGTGATGTGTATGTGTGTGGTGTGTGGGTGTGTGCGTGGGTGTGCGTGTGTGTGTACGTGTGTGTGTGTGCGTGTGTGTGTATGGTGTAATGTGTGGGTGTGTGTATGATGTGATGTGTGTGCGTTGTGTGTGTTTGATGGGCTGGCGAAGCGGCTGGTGTAACCCGCTAGTTTTTTTTTTTTTTTTTTTTATAAATTAACGTAATATATCCCGTGTAAGTTCCAAAAAGCGCGGGCCCGTAGCTCGTGTTACATTTTTAGATTTGATAATCCGGCCCTGTACTATAATTCTATTATAGCCAGATAATCCGGCCCTGTACTATATTTCTATTATAGCCAGATAATCCGCCCCTGTACTATATTTCTATTATAGCCTGATAATCCGACTCTGTACTATTTTCTATTATAGCCCGATAATCTGGCCCTGTACTATAGTTCTATTATAGCCAGATAATCCGGCCCTGTACTATATTTCTATTATAGCCCGATAATCTGGCCCTGTACTATAATTCTATTATTGCCAGATAATCAGTAGTGAGCCCAGGGTAGTGCTCAAGGAGGTAGAGAAGGTGAGTGGGGAGCTGACATCAGCTGTTAGTAGTGCTCAAGCAGCTCAAGGAGGTAGAGAAGGTGAGTGGGGAGCTGACATCAACTGGTAGGGCTGAATCCGCTGAGTTATAAAAAAATATTTCGCTAAGTTATAAAAATAACAAAATTTTATTTCATATTGTGGTTACAGTTGTTTGAAAGGGATACCTTCCGGTGCGCTCGTGTTGACCTAGCACCTAAATGGAAAATATTGTGTCACTTCTCATCCATCAGAGGGAAGACATAAATTACGAGATGTCCTTCAAATTTATCAAATCGCCGAGGCCCATTTGGCGCCCTCGGTTTGCACAAAGGTTACCCGGGTTCGATTTCCAACTGAGTCGAATTTTAGCAGTTTTTACGTTTAACGTTGCTTTCAACTGCATGGTCATATCACGACGGGGGTGTTACCCCCCATTCGCAGGAAACTCGCAAACCTGCTACCCAGATTAACCTCACCCAGCCTGGCTAGAATTGGTGGAAACCTATCCTAGGGGAATTGGAATTTTTCGGCTCTGAACTTTGGATCTCACAGGGTCCACACAAAAAGAAGTAAATGTTTAATGTGAGCGGAGACGAGTGGTGGAATTGTAAGAGAAAAAAAATAAGATATTAAATTAGTACTTATATTGTTTATTTGAAGAAAACTTGTGAGGAAATCAAAATCGAGATAAAATAATGCATAGAAAAATATGTTTTTTTCTTTATTCCTTGGTCGTTAAGGATCCACTTGGTTGTTAGGGATCCACTTGGTTGTTAGGAATCTACTTGGTTGTTAGGGATCCGCATCTCCATTCTTTGTTCTTTAAGTTATGCCACACAGCTTCTTATTCTTGGATTTACAACTTATCCTAATGGTATTAACATTTGAAAATGAACATGTCTTTTAAAGAATCGAAATTGTCTGTAGATTTGGTGAGATATTTAGGAACTTCTCTTTTACTCACTGCATACATAGGTGAGATATTTAGGAATGCTTAATTTATTTATTGTTCAAAGGATACAGAATATGTACATAGAACATAGTTTACAAAAAGAAATTAAAAAATATTAAAAAAAAAATATTTGTTTATAAGAAGAAAGAAAAAGAAAATTAATTATATTAAAAAGAACATTAATTTGAAGGAAGTTATAATTTTGTTATTCAAATTCAAGTACTGGGTCATTTTAAAAAGATAGCTAATTAAAGCCAAGGGTATCACTGGTGTTCAGTAGATATTCAAGATGGCTTAGATGGTGCTTTCTCAATCACAGGAGTACTAGAGGGAAACTCTATGACCTCAACTGTAATAGTGTCATTTTGAATGAAATGGTTATTTGGGTCAAACAAATGTGAGGCTTTTATGAATTTTTTTCTTCCCCAACCTGGACTTATTTTATTAAAAGTACGTGGTGTTACATATTTCATACTAACATTACTAGCATTCAAACAATCATGTGATATGAGAGTAATACGAGCATCAGTTGTATATTGCCAGTTTTTCTGTTCAGATGTGCAGTTCAAGAACATACCAAAATATTTTTCATCCGAAATATTAGCCTCTGTTTCAGGATGTTGAAGATAAATACTCCACGTAAGATTTTCACTAGAGAAATTCTCTATGGATAAATAATAACTCTTTTTTTTCATATTGTCTTTTGATATACCACTAATGGTGAAAGTTTTGTTAAAACCAGAGTATTTTTTTCTTTTAACCTTATTTATAATATTCATCTTATTTTTCATACTCACTATGCTATATTCATATTTAGCAAATATGTCTGTTTCCTTGATTTCAAGAAAATCAAACATGTCTATTCTTACAAACCGGATTAGTTTCAATAAGTTACTCAAAATATTTCCAGAAAATTTTTCCACAACTCCTTGGGTAATTTGCTTTGAACTTCTTTCTTTAATATAAACTATTTTCTCTTCCTTATCTGTCTTAACACTTTTTGTATTATTGGACATACTTGCTGAGTCAGTGATGCATCTGATTTCAATATTTGAATAATCAACATTGACTTTACTATTGTCCTGTTCATTCTGATTGTTTATATTATTTTCCAGTTTCACTTTTTCATCATCATTATCATCAAATAGTTCAATTGAGAATTTGCTGAGGAAATGTTCTGCCATAGCATTTTGGAAAGAAGAATCAACTTCATTGTTGTCAACATGAAGATATTCATCTATCTGAGCTTCTGAATCAATTATTTTTTCTGATGCAACAACAGGATCTATTATATTCTCATCATGCCAGTTGAGTGCTGCGCTGAGAATATCCTTTTCCTTGCAATACAAGAAGTCAGACTTCAGTAGATCAAGTAATATGTCATATTTTAGATTCACAAATGACTTGTGCTTAATTACTTCTTCTGTATGTTGGTAAACATAAATCTGCAGTTTGTCATACAAATGAAATAAATCATAGGTTTTTGAAGTATTCAGCAATGCTACTACTGAATTCACTTTGAAGCGTTTCAGTTTGGAGATATATACTTGAAGATCTTTGTGAAACTCATTGAGCTTGTACTCATTAGTAAGAGATATCATCTCACAAAGAACAACCTTACTTGTCAAAGTCAGGTTGATTTCCACTCCATGAATATAGCGGAGAATATTGAGGAAACTTTCATTGTATTTAACACCTGGGACCATAACCTCCTGATCTATGCAATTATTGAAATGCTCTTTGATCATAGAAGCAAATACTTCACTAGCAGCTGACATCACAATCTTGCAAGCATAATAATGTGTTTTGTTGACTACCAAAGTAACATCACTATGGTTTTTAGTGTTGAACATGGTCTTTGCTATATTGTCAAGGAACTTTTTCTTGTATATGATATTTGGCTTTGATACAGCCATGGTGGTGAATCTGAAATCAAAGATGATAATTCAGAATGTTAGAGATAATGTCAGTATATTATAATGTCATTGGGTGTATGTCAAATTTCATTGTAATTGACATACACCTGTTTTGTATTGCACTTAAAAAATAAATAAATTAAAATAAAAAAAAATTGTTGTGATAGGATAACGAAGGTTTGGGATGTCCATCCTTCTACCACCATGATGTACTTACCTCTCTCACAGACACTGAAGTAATAGTCAGTGATGGTGTTATTGTAATGGTGCGAGCCACACTGAATTGTTTTGATGGTCTCTGACCAGGCCAGTAAATGATAGTTACAGTGTAATTTCATCACCTTTCGACATTTCAGAATTGTTAACAAATATAATCCCAGTTTGTCCTGTTTAACAGCCCTTGTACAGCAGTGAGAACAGCTTGGTGGTCCTATTCTTTCCTGGGTACCACATGGGTAATTCAGTGATATTATGAATTTTTTGTACCTAATAATACTATAATATAGGTACTTACCCCAAACTCAAAGTGGTCAATGACTGAAGGGAACGAAAGTAAGAAGTAAAACACAAAAAAATGAGGAATAACAAATCAGTTTTCCAGTTTCTCAGTGCAGCTTAGGTGTGGGTAGGGTGGCAGAGTAAAAAAAAACTATGATGTTACAACACCACAAGATACCATTTTATATTTTTATAGCTCAACAAGGCTAACGTTTGAACAAAATTAAGCAGTGATTAGGTAGACCTGACTATGCGACTGAAAAGTAAAGAAGATTGAGTTGAAAACCGATAAGCCGAATGTGATAAAATGTGAAAAAAGATAAAATGTGAAAAAATGAACGGGTAAAAAAACACTTAAAACTTAAAAGTGACAAAAGATAAGATAAGAGATAAAGTAACGAACTTGTATTTGTAATTGCCATAGATTAAAAAAATCTATGGTATTTGCCCGATGTTAAAATTACTGTACGTTTTAGTGAAATTACCGTGCATCAAAATTTTGAAAAGTCCGTAAAATTTAATTTAGGACAATACCGTACTGTCGACAACTCTTTCTCTGTTTGAAGGATCATAATAATTAAAGGGCCAGATTAACCTTCTGCGTGACCCTTAGCACTTTTCTGTTGTGAGACCTCTTGAGTCACAGTGGGTCCGTCATAGCTCGTGTCATTACCCAGAAGATTTTGCTATTTTGTCTCGACTTAATAGGTTTATTGTTGAGTAAATTTTCATAAATTAACGTATTATATCCAGTGTAAGTTCCAAAAAGCGCGGGCCCGTAGCTCGTGCTACATTTTTAGATTTGATAATCCGGCCCTGTACTATATTTCTATTATAGCCAGATAATCCGGCCCTGTACTATAGTATTCTATTATAGCCGGATAATCCGGCCCTGTACTATATTTCTATTATAGCCCGATAATTTGGCCCTGTACTATAGTTCTATTATAGCCATATAATTCGGCCCTGTACTATGTTTCTATTATAGCCTGATAATCTGGCCCTGTACTATAGTTCTATTATAGTCAGATAATCCGGCCCTGTAGGAATTCTAGGTTACAGGAAGTAAGAATAATAGAACTATATAGTACAGGGCCGGATTGTCTGGCTATAATAGAACTAGTAAGTTCTATTATAGCCAGATAATCCGGTCCTATATTATATTTCTATTATAGCCAGATAACCCGGCCCTGTACTATAGTAAGTTCTATTATAGCCAGACAATCCGGCCCTGTACTATATAGTTCTATTATTCTTACTTCCTGTAACCTAGAATTCCTACTTTATTGAGATACTTTATAAAAAATATATTATTCGATCACTCTTCAAGTATTCACTCACTTCATTCAGACATCCATTGCTCTTCAAATTTCAGGTAAAAGACGATATGGCGAGATCAGGGGCCGAACCGTTTGAAGACAACATCGCCACCAAATACCTCAAGGGTCGCACCAACTGTACATCTGAGGACCCGTTCCAGAGGAAAAATTAGTCGTGTTGTCTATTTGAGGTCGAGTCCAGTTGCTTACTAAGTGTGCGTACACAACGGAGCCCTAGCCCCTAGGGTAGCCCCGGTACCACGCAGAATAATCTAACCATGATATTATGTAAGTGGCCTCAACAGAGTCCTGAAAATTGTCTAAAGCTTGGTGTAGGTACCAGGGTCAAGGGTCTAGAATAGGATGTTCCTCGTCTATATCTTGGTGTAGGTACCAGGGTCAAGGGTCTAGAATAGGATGCTCCGTTGTAGCCACCTACTTAGGCTCGGGTCTGGTTAACCATGCTGGTTATCTGGTCCGTAAAATAATTGAAACAGAGGAACGCGCTTTCAAATATTGACCTCTGGAAGGAAACGCTAGGCAAATCTTCACGTATTCAAGAGACTCTTCACATGAAATCAATCATGTACTGCCAGCGTCGATGGCGCGTTGAATGCACCGGTTCTCGTAGGATCACCGAAGTTAAGTGACGTCCAGAGAGTTGAAGACTTCCTGATGTTGGCATTCCAGCCTAACCTAGGCTGGGTGAGGTTGATGTGGGTAGCAGGTTTGTGAGTTTCCCGCGAATGGAGGGTCACAGCCCCGTCGTGATATGACATGCAGCTCTTCCAGCTGCATTGACCTTTTGCACTCCAGTGAAAAAAAATTGGAACTGCTCATACGGTCCAGTGCATGTCCCACATGCAACCATAGAAACGCCGCTACACTCCAGTATAAAATTCACAAGAACAGTCCTTAAGGTCCAGTGCATGTCCCACATGCAACTATTAATAACGCTCTTACGGTCCAGTGCATGTCCCACATGCAAGATTTCCCTCCACTTTATTCGATTTCATTTTATATTTTCCTTTAATTATCAGCCTATCAGATTTATTCTAGTCGATTCGTGATATTCCGTAGAATATTTACGAACAAGTCAAAAGTGTCTAAAATGTAAGCCAGCTGTGTAAACAAACATTATTATCAGTGCAACCTGCGGAAGGTTGGTTAAGTGTAGTACCTGTTCTATCGTCTTTATTTCTGTGATAAAAATGTCTAAAAGAAAACTGTATAGTTTTATAGGTAAAGAAGAAGCAAAGAAAATTAGAAATTTACTTTGTGGTAAGTAATTTATTTTCTGTATATGTTTATTTCAGGGTCAAAGATACCTCTGCAAAGTATATCTCTGTCTCTTTCTAGCACACTTGTTGACATGAGTTAGACAAAGATGGATGATGTGTGATACAGGGTGGCGTTGTTAGCATTGATTTCACGACCCTCTTCAACACATTGTCTTTTTGTACTTCCACTACCTACCTTTTTTTAACAGTGTTTTATACCTAATTATTTACTCATTTTTAGCTCTCATATCGCTAATTGGGGATCTATTGTTCTTTTTACAAAGTCAAAAGTTTGGGTCGTCTACAAACACCCGTATACGAGGTCTGTAATTTGAAAGAAAAAATCTACTGGACCGTAGCGCTTCTTTTCTTTCCGAAACAACTCGACCTGATGAGCAAACAAAACAATGCATGTGGGACATGCACTGGACCTTAAGGACTGTTCTAGTGAATTTTATACTGGAGTGTAGCGGCGTTTCTATGGTTGCATGTGGGACATGCACTTGACCGTAAAAGGTTAAACCTAAATTCAAAACATTATGTACTGATATCGTCCGTCTGGTAATCTAGAAGTCGCGGGTTCGACATCCAGCCGCGGTTTGACAAGTTATCTTTCCATTTAAGATTTTAACCATTTATAGTACACATACGTCTAGGGCTTACCGGTGGAATCATGGGACATGGGACTTATTAATTCTGGTTGGGCAGTATAAATAGGGCGATATAATAATAATTACTGATTTATGTAAAGTTGATAATTAACCGCTATATAAAAATGTGTTCATAATAATTCACGCATTAAGAATTCGGTGTAATGGCTTTTTCTGGGGATACTAATTTTAATTGTGAATTTATGTGCGCCTGGTATTTTAGTAGATATGCAATATGCAATCTACACTCTGTGTGTAATAGCTGTACTTCACATTTCAAAGAAAGCTGCCAGCACTATTCACCAGTCACAAGGTTACATTATTATTATTCAATAATAATAATAATAATGTACTTTAGAAAGGTTATTTCTAACATCACGAGGGTTCGAATTTGAATGGTCATCCATCCAAGTCCTGCCTCGCTGGACGTTCCCTTAACTTCAATGACAGAACTGGTGTATCCAACGTGCCATCGACACTAGCCAGAGGCTTTAACAGCGGCTAATTGGCTTGATTTCAGACTAAAGATAGATTTTTTTAAGATGAGTGTTTCACAGCCTTTTTTATTTCGTAGGCATGAAACAGGAGCTACTAAGATGAGAGCTTCATAGGCTTTTTTATTTCGTAGGCATGAAACAGGGAGCTACTGTCGTACATAATAATGAAACAGAATGTATTCACAAATGGAAATTCAGGAGGCGTCATTATTCATTAATTATTTTGTCAGCATTTTTTTTTTTTTTTTTATTAAGATGAGTGTTTCACAGCCTTTTTTATTTCAAAGCCATAAAACAGGAGCTACGGTAGACGCTTGTGGTCTGTGTTGTAGCCTGCCCATCCCGCAGTATGCCTCCCCTCTGATGGGCGAGAAGTGACACAATACTTCCCATTTAGGTGCTGGGTCAACATGAGCGCACCGGAAGGTCCCTTACAAACAATTGTAACCAAATTAAGAATACAAATGTTTTGTCGGCACGGGGATCGAACCCGGGACCTTCCGCATGGCAAGCGAGTGCTTAACCACTGAGCTAATCGCGCGCTGATATTTATGATATAGGTACATATTTCAAAAATTTAGGGCGAAATTAATAGACAAATTCTATATCACAAGTCTTTGCTAAGCGTCGGTTTTCCCTATCTTACACAGTACGCAATCCGTGACTTAGCGCCACAGTGGTATTATCGATTTGTCTTGATTTACTGAGTTTGTATAATTCAATAGTCTTTGGCGGGTTTGATGACAGAAAATGCTTGAAGCATTAACCTTTCCTAGTGGTTACCTTCCACTGAAGGGCTTACTATTATAATATCTGTATATAATTTATAACTTCTTCCATTACTCTTATATGTATTAATGAGGTAATAAAAGGTACCTCAAATCTAGTGAAATTAATTTAGTTGATTTTGAATCGAATTTACATTTCCTAATAATTTCTAGCAGCATTTGTAAAATACAAAGAAAATAAATATTGTAAAAAAAATGTAAATATTTTATGTTAAATATTAAATATTCTTTAGATTTAGAATTGAGGAATGTGTTAATTAATACTAACTAGCCTTTGCTAAAATGAATAGACTTCTGGCGTGAACATTTCTGAAAAGGATGTGAACGACACACCATTTCTAGTGCTTGGACAAAACATGGATAGTTTGAATCATGTAAGTTACTGATGGGTTTATTGTGAGTCACCTGTGGTATGAATCTGGTGACTCTATATACATTCACTGCCACATTCTGTATTTTTACTTTTTGTTATTGGAAAACATTTTTCTTTTGGTTATTAGAAAACAAATCCTTAATAGATTAAAAATAGTCAATACCTAACTTTATGAAAATATCAAAATGTGCGTAGATAATGTAGGTAAAATATACTTGGAATAGTTACCTCTGAAGGTATTTCATTTCGTTTCATAAAGCCAAGTCTTCTCATAGGTTATTCATACACCTCAGCCACATTGGGCCCTTTGTGTGTGGAAAAGCTAGCTTCGTTATCTAATCAAGTTTAAGCTTGCCAGATAGTTCGAGAAGCCTCTGAAGGTAACTATTAGAAGTACTTTATTTATACGAATTAAAACTAACCCATGTAGGACTAGAGTCCCATTTCGAATAACAAAGTATGGTATATATTTGACAAATAATAAATGCAAGGTACATGAAAAGCCAGCGTCGATGGCATGTTGAATACACCGGTTCCCTTCAGAACACCGAAGTTAAGCGACATCCAGCGAGGTTAAGACTTGGATGGGTGACCATTCAAATTCTAATTCTCGTGACGCTGGCTTTTCCCGGCCCCACTCAGGCTGGGTGAGGTCAATGTGAGTAGCAGGTTTGTGAGTTTCCTGCGAATGGAGGGTAAAACCCCCGTCGTGATATGACCATGGCAGTTGAAAGCGACGTTAAACCCCACTTAAAAAAAAAAGGTACATGAAAGTGGTGTAGAAACAAATCTGCGGGCCCTCTTCGCAAGCTAGTGATTATTCGAATCTATTTCAAGAGCCCTTAACCGGGGGCCCGTCCTTACCGCTTGAATTCTACGCCACTGATACCCGGTAATCTATTTCCATTGTCTCGGTGACAATAGTAGTCTACAGACCTCAGTAGCTTGATCAATAAGGCAGCGGACTTGCAACCTGGAGGTCGGCAGTTCAAATCCCGGTTTCCGCGTAGATTTAGTAAAGCAAGTTTGAGTAGTCGTGATATCACGAAACTGATTAACACAAATATGATAACTTTTTAATGAGAGTAGGTAGTTCATAAAGCTCACTCAAGATAAGTAGATTCTCAAGGCTGGCCTTGAGAAACGCACGCATTGTTAGTCGAGAGTTTTAGCGGGGAAATTGAGGGTGACCTGGAAATTCTTTAAACACTTTCCACTCTCATAATCTGCTTTTTTCCATTTCTACTCTCACACAACGCACTCTGATTGGTTAATTTGAACACAATTACCAAAGAGTGCCGTGTGTCACAGTTGAAACGGAGATTAGGGGATTTTGAGAGTGGAGAATGTTTCTGGAATGGGCTACTGGAAATTCTAGAAAGAAATGCAAGAACAGAGCTCATCACCTTGTAAATAATTGATACTGTCCAATCTGGATACATTTCCGGGTCAAATTTACCTCTCTATTAGGGAGAATGACCTGCTTATAAGAGAAATTCCGTTCTCTTGAGTTCTCTTATATCCAGGTTCCACTGTACACCTATCCTATTTGTGGCTTTTTATATGTAAATAAGGTAGAAAGAAAGTGAAAACTGGAGCTTTAGATTAAAATAAAATTCTATATGTGACCATCAACGATGCGTTTTCAATTCAGTTCTTGAAATTCTATTTCTTCTTTCCCTAAGTAGGCAGCCACAACGGGGCACCCTAGACCCTGGTATGTACAGCTTGATATACAGTATGTTTCAGAAAAGGTGGCCACCCCTTCGTAACTTTTGAACGCGACGGAATTTTTCAATTCTGTAAAATTCGCGGGGAAAAAAATGTAGGAAAAATGAAAAAATATGGCCTAAAAGCCGGAAGGGCCGACCGGGGCCTAAAATAAGTATGACCACAGGATGTGCCATAGGGCACTTCCTATCCTTGGAACTTTACAGAATTTAAAAATTCCGTCTCGTTCAAAAGTTACGAGGGGGTGGCCACCTTTTCTGAAACATACTGTAGATGAATTTCAGCACCCGTTGTAGCGCGCGCCCTACATCCTGATACCACGTAAAATAATGTAACCATGTACATTTTATCAAGCGAACAATTTCATAAATGAAACCGTACATTCAGTCTAAAATAATCTAACCATGTTATTAAATGTAAGCGGCCTCAACGGAGTTCCGAAAATCTTCTAAATCTAGGGATAGACACTAGCTTATAGGGTCTAGGCCTAGGATCCTCGTTGTGGTCCTACTAAGTCACCGTGGCCGAGGAGTTAGCGCGCTAGGCTTGTACACACGATGACCTGGGTTTGAATCCCCGCGGGATCGGAATTTTTCGGCTCTATATTTTGGAGGGGTCTACTCATACATCGTGAGGAAAAATGAGTAGCTGCTTTAAAGTGAACAGCGACCAGTGGAGGAATTATGGACAAAAATAAGATATTAGGATATTCCATAAAAGTCACAAAGAAACACATTTATTTAGTTCAACTCAGGCTGGGTGAGGTTAATGTGGGCTGCTGATTCGTAAGAATGGAGGATAAAACCCTCATTTCGAATGACCTAGATATTAGAGACGTGAAACTAAGAATAGAAAAAAATTTCCCTTTCTTCAAAAAAAAACTCAAATTATTGAAAAAGTAAAAAAAAAAACTGATTATAATATTGTATTTTAAACAAAATAAATGCTTATAACAAAATAATTATCATAAAGTTTAACAACCTGTAGATTATCAAGGAAATTATAGAGTGTAACAATACGTTCAGAAATTTATGCATGAATTTTAGCTCAGTTACGTTATTTAAGAATATAAAAAATAATAATGAAAGGATGAGTGTTTCATATCTTTCTTTATTTTAGAGCCATGAAACACTACCTTTTTAGTCACAAGTGGTCTGTGTTGTAGGCCACAACTTGTAGCCTGATCATCCCGTAGTGTGCCTTCCTTCTGATGAGCGAGAAGAGACACAATTCTTTCCATTTAGGTGCAGGGTCAACATGGGGCCACCGGAAGGTGACTCTTACATTGGAAATCAAATAAGAATACTCCAGGGTGGCGCGCGGGAGACGAATGTATTTGGTAGAGGCGCATGCGCAGCATTGGTCTGGTGGGGGGTTTATTTGAAAGAGGAAAATGGGAAATTTTGATTTGTAGCTAATCAGACGCCCCAGTGTTTTGGTCTGTGGAACATCGTACGTTTTGCGTTAAAGCCAACTTTGAGAATAGCCTTGCCACAGGCAATAACCCCGCCCTTTAGGTAGGACATTATTGTTATTTTCTTTTTTTTACTAATATATTTTGTCATTTGTTTGTTTGTTTTTTTTTATTTTCTTAATTTTATACTGTTACCTGTACTTTGTCCTCCTAATAAAGCTTTAAAAAAAAAAAAAAAAAACATGTGCGGTCGCCAGATTTGGCCCTTGCGATTTTTTTTCCTTTGGGTCTACCTCAAATCCAAGGTTTACAATGATCGTCCCAGGGCATTAGAAGGCCTCAACATCAATATCAGGGCCAACATCGCCAAAATTCCTGTGATTTCCACAGGAATTTCGGAAGAGTGCACGAAAACTTACAAAAAGGCGTGATCAGTATATTCAGAGTGAGGGTGCCCATGTAGCAGATACGCTGTTCAAAACCAAATAAATCTAAATTTCCAAGAATTTTTCATCTATTAGTTTTGTTTTTTTCATTTTATAATCCATCTGTCTCCCGCGCTCCCCCCAGTACTTTTGTTCGGCTCTGGGAATCGAACCAGGGACCTTCCGCATGGTAAGTGAGGATCTTACCACTGAGCTAATGGTGAGCTCATAATACCAGACTTGATTTTAATTTACTGCTTTCATTTTATTTAGATACTCAATTTTTTATCTTGTTTTCTAATTAAATGTATTCCTTGAACAAATTTTGCTAGTGATTGGTATAGTCGATTATTAATTGTTCTCAGTAGGATGAGAGAATTCGAAAATTCAATCATAACAAAATGAACTTTTTCTCTCACGAGATTTGAACTTTAAATATGTCTTAAACTAAGCAATAATTAATTAAATTGAAGTATTATTTACAATAATAGGAATTCTCCTGAACTGGATTATTGCCTTATCAGTATCACATAACATTTCTATATTATTTTATGTACTCAAAATTTTAACCATTTATTGCATGTTCGTTCGTGCCGATCCTCTCCAGGTCTAGATAAGGTGAAGGAGGTTGATACGTAAGTGAGTCCACTCAACTGGTAGAGTTCATTAGAGATGGTTTTGGGTCATTTGATTGTCGGTTTGCATTGTAAGTGTGACATTCGTTTACGATGTGACAAACAGACAGGGGATCACCACAGGTACACACAGGAGGAGCGGTCTTGGTGAAGATGAATGAGTGAGTCAGTCTTGTGTGACCAATTCTAAGACGTGTAAGCAATACCTCTTCGTATCTCGTTTGGCGTACTGAAGTTTCCCATATTCCATACCTTGCTTGAGACATTGCTGAGGCAAAATCTCTGTTAATAAATACGGATAATAGTCTCGGTAATAATAATAATACTCTTTAGTGGAAGGTTACCACCAGGGGAGGATAATACTCAAAGCATTTTCTACCACCTAACCCTCAGAGTCTTAGTATATGTGGTCAATTGGTCATATACTCAAATAATTGAGGAAAATTACCAGACTAGCGCGTCCAGGTATGTTCTGATATTCATGTACAATTGTACATCTAGTACAACTTCTCACTTTTCTCTTTATACTGACTACCAGTGCACTCAGTAAGGCTTGGTGAGGACAATCTCAGTGTTCACCTTGCACACGAGTCCCATAGTGGTAACCACTTGACTACCAGTGTAACATAGTGGTAACCATTTGACTACCAGTGTAACATAGTGGTAACCACTTGACTACCAGTGTAACATAGTGGTAACCACTTGACTACCAGTGTAACATAGTGGTAACCATTTGACTACCAGTGTAACATAGTGGTAACCACTTGACTACCAGTGTAACATAGTGGTAACCACTTGACTACCAGTGTAACATAGTGGTAACCACTTGACTACCAGTGTAACATAGTGGTAACCACTTGACTACCAGTGTAACATAGTGGTAACCACTTGACTACCAGTGTAACATAGTGGTAACCACTTGACTACCAGTGCACTCAGTAAGGCTTGGTGAGAACAATCTCAGTGTCCACCTTGCACACGAGTCCCATAGTGGAGGCCAGAGTCTTGAGCACCTGTATCTCCTCCGGGTGGAAGTCAGTAATAATAATAACACTCTTTAGTGGAAGGGATCCACCAGGCGAGGATAATACCCAAAGCATTTTCTACCACCTAACCCTCAGAGTCTTAATAATATGTGGGCATATGCTCAAATAATTGAGGAAAATTACCAGACTAGCGCGTCCAGGTATGTTCTGATATTCATGTACAATTGTACATCTAGTACAACTTCTCACTTTTCTCTTTATACTGACTACCAGTGCACTCAGTAAGGCTTGGTGAGAACAATCTCGGTGTCCACCTTGCACACGAGTCCCATAGTGGAGGCCAGAGTCTTGAGCACCTGTATCTCCTCCGGGTGGAAGTCCTGGGCCTCGCCTAGACTCTGTGTCTCCGCCGTCTCGCACATCTTGAACTCTCGCAGCGTCAGCTCCATGAGCTCCTTGAAGTTCACAAACTCCTCCTCAATCTCTTCCTCGGGAGGATCCTGAGGAACGAGAGATCAAACAAATAAGTTTTGAAATTTAAGCATTTTTTTTTTTTTTTTTTTTTTTTTTTTTAATGGTACTGTCTACACATGCTGGCATAGCAAGGTAACTACGCCAAAATGCAATAAATGAAACAAACCAATTCTTCCGATATCTATAGATATACTTAAGTTGACTGGAGAACAACACTCCAGAGAAACTGTAGAGAATCTGGTTACTTTTTTTTTCAGAATATAGAGAAAATATTTTAATTTTTTTTAACTTTGCTCCTTGAAGTTTACAAACTCCTCCTCGATCTCTTCCTCGGGAGGATCCTGAGGAACGAGAGATCAAAGAAATAGGTTTTGAAATTCAAGCATTTCTTTTTTCTTTTTCTTTTTTACACATATGTCTTCACTGGAGATGAGGCTGCAAGTATTACTACCTACAGCCATAATCCCCAGCAATAACTGACAATAATTGTTTCTCAACAGAAACAAACCAATTCTTCCGATATCTACAGATATACTTAAGTTGACTGGAGAACAACACTCCCCCCAACTGTAGACAATCTGGTAAAAAAAATTTTTTTTTTTCAGAATCTAGAGAAAGTATTTTAATTTTTTTAACTTTCAAGAAAATTGGTTGAATAGGCTAGGTTACTGGTTAGTGTGTGTTCCAGGTGGTAAGTTTCAAGTGAGTGGAGGAAAAACCCCGTCTCGAATGACGTAGCAGTTAAACAGGCGTTGAGCTAAAGAAAATGTTGAAATAATAATAATATTGCTCTATTTATACTGCCCGATTAGGACTATTAGGTCCCATTATTCCAGCAGTAAGCCCAAGACGTAATATTACGTGGTAAAAATCCCAAATGGGAGGATAACTTGTCATGCCCCGGCTGGGTTTCAAACCCGCGACCTCTGGAATCTCTGGATTCACAGAGTGCCGCCTTTACCACTGAGCTACCGGGACCTCACTCACCTGGATTTCTTGTATCGTGGCAGGTCGAATAGGCTCGTCCTCTTTGTACGGAATTCTACACGTGAACATCTTCTGACAGAGCTGCTTTAGCTCCTCCTTGTGTTTCTTACTCTGAGTCTCTGCCTGGGAATTCAAAATCAATGTAGATAACACCCAGCTCAAGCTCTAAGCTTATTGGGTGTGAATACCTGATCTTTAATTAATTTTATACAACACACATAATATATGTAAATTACTCAGTCCATAATAATGTAAAACTATACTTACTTTAATTACCTTTCTCATTATTATCATATTCATCTTTAAAAATTGTACTCTGTAATTATATCTACTTATTGTGTGACTTGTTAAAAAAAAATGTACCAAGCATTGGTGGTCAAGTGGTTCAGGCGCTAGTCTGGTGAGCAAGGTAGCGTAGGGATCCGTTGGTTCGAATTCCACCCTTCGCATGAATTTATCCTCATTAATTTGATAATTTGGCTATATAATGTTTTAGTTGTATTAAATAAACTTTAATTAAATTTAAAGAGTTCTTAAAAAACTCAAACGTAAAATTCTTACCAGCCTTGCATATTGATTTCTTTAGACTAATTCTTCACTTGCATATCAAAAACATTACAAAAAAGCACTCTTTATTCTTATTCAAATCAGGATAAATATTAATAACGATTTAAATAAATCTCTGATTTCCACTATTAATATTTCTGAACAAGTCATAACCTCCTGTCTCCTCTCCTCACTATTTGTTCTTTTAAGTCCTGTTCTATTTTATTCTATTATATGCATACTATATTCTATGCATATCATATTCTATTTTATTATATTCTATGCATACAGTAGTCACTGTGGCAGAGCGAGTTAGCGCGCTAGGCATTGCACACATGGTGACCTGGGTTCGATTCCCAGCGGGGGAGGATTTTTTCTGCTCTGTACTTGGATGTTCGGGGTCCACTCATACCTCGTGAGGAAAAATGAGTAGCTGCTTTAATGTGAAGCATTGACCAGTGGCAGAATCTTAGGCAAAAAATAATACAAGATATTGTAAATTAAAGTGGTAAAGTCCTATGATTCTGCGCTACCCACTAAAATTGTGACATAATAACACAAAGAAAAAGCATTATTATTATATAATATATTCTATGCATACCATATTCTATTTTATTATATTGTATGCATACCATATTCTATTTTAATCTATTCTATGCATACCAGAAGGAGTTCCTTGTCTATTTCGGCCAGGTCCGACGTGTTGGTAGCTAATCTACGAGCTGTCTTCAGTGTGTCCATAGCCGCCTCCCACTCCTCAAGGCAGTTCTGAGCTTTACCCCACCTGAAACGGTATATTGTAGTATTTATAGATGATAGATCGGTAGATTTTTTTTTTATATTACATATTATTATTTTTTTCTTCACAGCCTTTTTACTTTCCTTAACCTTTAGAAAGGAAAGTAATGGAATCACTCAAAATTTTCGAAAGTCATTTTTTATTTATTTCGTAGCCATAAAACAGGAGCTACTATAGACGGTTATGTTCTGTGTTGTAATCTGTCCATCCCGCAGTATGCCTCCCCTCTGATGGGCGATAAGTGACACAATTACAATTTTTTGACGGCGCTGGGGTTCGAACCCGGGACCTTCCGCATGGCAAGCGAGTATCTTACCACTGATCTATTTGTGCGCTCGATTTTATTTTGATGTTACTTCTACGAACTCAACATCTTGAAAATGATAGAATGACTGTAACATCTTGGAAAATGGTCAAAAAACTTGTCTGTGACGACGCCTGCACATACACATTAGCTGTGTCTATGCAGGCAAGTTGAGGCACAATTCACCTCAACTTGAACTTTAGGTTTCATTCATCCAACAATTCTGTTGTAAGTTGTTGACCCATTGATTTTAATTGTCCATTAAGTTTTTTAAATCAAGAAAGACCAAATCCTGAAAGCAGCCAGCGTCGATGGCACATTGAATACACCATTTTGTCACTGAACTTAAGCAACGTCTAGCGAGGTTAGGACTTGAATGGGTAACCATTCAAATTCAAACCCTCGTGATACTGGCTATTGCCGGCACCACTCAGACTGGGTGAGGTTCATGTGGGTAGCTGATTTGTAAGAATGGAGGGTAAAACCCCTGTTATGAAATGACATAATCCAGTTGAAAGTGACATAATTTTTTTCTCTGAAAGTGATATTTACAAATACTCACAAGAAAAACAGCTTCATATCCTTGGCTGCGCACTGGTTGGCATGCAGCAGAGCATCCCTAGCACATTGGCAGCAGCTCTGGTAGTCTTTCCTTCTGGTGTAGCAGACCATCAGGTTGCGGTACATTCGGCTCAGGTACGCCTCTAGCCTGTTGCGTTCCTCTAGCTTGCTCACCTCCTGTGTGTGTGCCATGTGAAATATTTAGACCAAATATGTAATTATAGAAGAAGAAAAAATACTAAAAAAATAAAAGAGAGAGAGAGAGAGTGCCTATGGGAGAAATGGTAAAATAAAATAAAAATGACAACAATAATAACTGGAATCACTGAAAAAGAATGATAGCTTAACTCTTAACAGGAATAAGAGCATTTCAATTTAGTAAATATAATATTTTCCTTATTATAGGATAATGAAAGTAAAAATCAGATTTTTCATCAGATTTTTGTCCCAAAGAAACAATTTCTGTTAGGTAGAACCATGTAAAACTTGAGCACAAACATTGAAATGGCCGGATGACCATGTCTCAGCATTTTCTTTGACAAACACCTTTGAATCCCTAGCATATTTTTCTATCATTCTCCATATTTCATTAGCTCAGTTCATTTCTATGGCATGTGTGTGTGTTACTTCAGTTGAATCCTGTTGCAAAGTACGGGCAATATAGCTAGTTCTATGTAAATAATAATAATAGACATTTTCTTTATACTGTCTAATTTGGACTAAAAAGTCTTTTTATTCCAGTTTATTTATTTACACTTTATTAATATAACATATTATATACAAAAACAAATAATTACAAATTAAATACAATATAATACAAGAAAAAAATATATACATAATATATGTCCTAACTAAAGGGCGGGGTTATTGCCTTTGGCAATCTCTTCCACCCAACCCAGTTGTTGTTTTGGTGTCCTTAATATGTGGTCAACATCTCAAACAAATGAGCAAAATGGTGAGCAAACTTCATGCATTGGGTGGTATTCGAATTAATGGATCCCTCTCAATTATCAGACTAGACCCGTACATGAGAAATAATGTACCTGGAGTTGGTTCAGCATATGCACAGCCTCTCTATATCGCCTCAATGCTCCGACCACATTCTCTCTCTGGAAAGCACTCTTACCCAAGTCACCTGGAGAAGAGAATTATTATTATAGACTGATTGGAGTTCCACAAGAAAAACCCTAATTATCACACCAATCTCTATTAGATTAATTGTGACCAGCTGTTTCTATTTGGTTTTATCTGATTTGAGATAGTCAGGACTGGGGTTTCACCCTCATTTCAATGAGAATAGTACCAGCTACCCACATTAACCTCACCCAGCCTAGGTAGGGCCAGAAATGCCAGCCTCACGTGTTCGGAAGGAACACAATTCAAAGTGAATTGTTTGAAAAGTGGTCAAAAAAAAGATGATAGTCATGTTAAAAAAAAAAACCATGAATAATGTGTTAATCACAATTGTGCTGTCAGTATTACTCAAATTCACTTTGACATATTTGACATACCTACTTGAGCCAGTCCCAAGTAAGTCAAATATTTACCAATAACCACAATCCTCCAGCTTACGAGTCCATCAATTGTTGATCAAGCTACTAATCTGAGCTAGGGCCAAATTGTGAAACAGATTAGAAGAATGGACACTATCACTTAACTCAGGCTATGTGTTGAAATTGGTTGAAAGTTAACACGTTAAGCGCCGCAGGACCCCATGGGGGCTTTTTCTATACTATCAACTGGTACCTAAACCCACATGGGGGCTTTAAAATATGACTTCAGTTTATGTACACTAAGCCCCTATGGGGGTGTTGTATCAATGTATTTCTTATGAAGGAATTATTGCCGTGGAACAGAGCTATAACGTGATGGTCTTGGTTCTGAGCAATCTTATTAGCTGAGATAGGTGATTTTGAAAATTGACCAATTTTTGCTTGGAACAGACAAAAGTTTACCTCAAAATCATGCGGCGCTCAACGTGTTAAGGAATAGTGTCCACTTAGATTAATCTTATCATGTCTCATGATTTGACCCTTAGTAATAATAATCAATAAATTCCCAGTCACTGTGGCCAAGTAGAGCAGCGCTCAAGGCTTGCAAGCAAAGTGACCATGCAATAGATACCAGATCTCACAGCCAACAATCTTTTTAGCAATTATTTGATACATTGACTTTATTTCACCCATGGAAACTTCAATTATTGCCATCTCATATTTTTTCATCATCAATTTTTGTCAAATTTGAAACCTTTTAAAGAATACAATAAAAAATAAACTTCCATTAGATACCAATTTGTGCTAACAAAAAAGTTTTTTTAAATCTCAAATGTATTTTATTTGAAATAATTTTAAACCATCTATTTCTCTTACCTAATTCTTGAGCCTGCTTCATGGCTTCTTCAAACGGGAGTTTGTGATTCCCGGAGAGAGCTTCAGACTTGGAGTTGGACAGAGATTTCACATCCAGTTCAGAGGTGAAATCAATCAAATGGATTTCAAATAGGAGATCAGCTTTGGGTGGTATCCTGGGAGGACAACCAAGCTCCCCAAAGCAAAGTTCATAAGATGCAAAGAAATCAGATTTTTCTCCTGGAAGAACATTTCAACAAGGATTTTTAGTAAAAAGACTAAATGTGGCAGTAAGTATATTCAGATATTTTGTTTAAATAATTCCTATAGGAAAGATAACAGCTGATATAATCTGTAATATCACTTATTTTATGTTTTTTTTTTTAATTTACAATGTTAACCCCCATTTTGTAAAAATATAAAAACAAAACAAACTATATAAAAAGTATAATAAAATAATGATAGTAAAACAAGGTTTTAAGAACTTGGTTCTTTAAAAGAAAAGTCCTTAATCTTTTCCAGTGACCAATGAAACAAATTCAGGCCAGCACTACTGATTAAATTGCCTATTTTTTCTATTCAATGTATAGAGGGGCATTTTCACCCAAATTACTTTTCCTTGCACAAAGTGAAAATAAATCATTAGATGTTGTTGTTTTTCTCTGGATTTTGATATAGCAATGATAATATTAAATTATGAGAAAACATTGAATATCAGGGATAAATAGATAATCCTCAACTTGAATCAAGATACTTACCCACCATATTTTTAATTTTTACTAAAAACCTAAAAATTACCTTTCTTCATAGATAGAATGGCATATTCCATGAAAACCATAAGGGATTCCTTGCCAAGTTGAAATTTCTCTGGTATATTTTTCCTCAAGTAGGTGATATCAATGGGGACTTCTTGCAGTTCACTGTAGTACATGTAATGAATCTTCACGTAGGATCCCGGGACTGGCTTATCCCCGGAACCAGCTTCTTTGACCTGCAGAGTAGAAATAATGTAAAATGAATATTTATAAGCAGTCATTTCATTCCTCTGTATATATGTTACTGAACTTCTTTGATGAAATGTTTGAATTTTTTAAAAGTATTTCTCAATAATTATTTTATACTTAAACAGCTATATCTTGGTTTTTTTTTTAAGATTAATTTTGTGGAAAAGTGTAGGAGAATCATTCATGAGGTAATAAATATCCTCCAATAAATGTTCAATAGCCATTTCTGAAATAAAATATATGAAAACACAAGTAGGAATTTTAAAATAAAGTGATTATGATTAGGTTTGAGTAAAAGTATTTATTGATAATAACTTATCACAAAATAAAATAGGTAAGAACACTGCAATAATAGTGATTTTAATTAATTTAAATATAAAACATTTGGATTATGAGGACTAAATAATTACCTTACTATTTACTGTGAAAGTTTCATAAAAATGCCTATAAGACATATTTTGGATGGACCCTAATAAATAGTATAATTATGTAAAGAAGTAAGAAGTTCTTCAATTATATTCATACTAGATTAATAAATGTGTGCAGGTACTTGTTTTTAAATATTACTGAGGCAACCAGTTTAGCTTGAACATCAGAACATAGACTCTCATGATTCTACAATTTAATAGACTTGCTTTGAGAATAAATTCCAAACCTTTTTCATAAGTTTGCCATCTTGAATATGCTCTGTACCATATGGAACAGGCACCATATCTTGTTTATATTTGTTCAGAGCACTGCCAGAGTCATCACATTCGAGCAAGTCTAGCTTAACAAACTTTTGGAAGTCATCAATATTATAGTCATGTTCAGGATCAAAAGAGTCAGCGTAATCCTCAGTTGTCTTATTAAATTCTAAAACTTGCCCCTTCTCAAGATCTCTGAAACATAAAGTTAATAGATTTTTTTTAAATATAAAAAAAATGAATATTAGAAAAAACTTTAAATAACCTATACTTGATTGTGATAGAAGGGTGAAAAGTTTGAAAAATCAACCATAAAAAGTATTCAAGTAGCCAGTGTTGATGATATGTTGAATATTCACTAATATAACCACGTTCATTACCGAACAGCCATATGTGGATGTTTTTGTGTTTTTCTTTGGGACCGAAAACACACATGTGGTTGTTATCAAAATTTTAACGAGGGACCGGACATCCATATATGGCCTTTTTGAGGTAGGTTGTTAGTATTAGAACAGATATAAGATCGATTCTTGTACAAATACGATGCCAAATATGCAACAAAAAAAATTTTGGTCCCCAGGATGCATCAGCAACATTACCGCCTGGTCCCTACTTAAGCATGAAAAAATTGGCTTGGTAACAAACGTGTTAAGTAACATCCAGCGAGGTGAAGACTTGGTGCATAGCTATTCCACAGCCCAGTCCAGGGTGAATGAGGTTATCCAGCCCAACCCAGACTAGCTGAAGTTTACAGTTCACAAATATACTAGTATCAAGTAATTCTGAGACATACATACCTTTGAGTTAAAGAGATTGGCTTTGCCAACTTTGAAGAGTTGCAGTTTATCAGTGGCATAGTTCTGAGATTAAATTAATATCACACTGAGGTCCTGATTCAAAGTATACTTGAGTGTCAACAATCAACAGGTTATGGGTTGAAGCAGTCAGGAAGTTCCTATTAATTCAGTTTACCATGGGTCAGACTCAGGTTACAATAGTACAATATTTTTCTAAATCCTTATCATCAACTCTTCCAAGAGTTGAATGAAAAACATAAAATTCAAAAATTCAAAGTGAACTGAAAATTAATTAGGGTTTTTGTATGAACAAACCCCTAAAAGTACGTCTGTACATTTAAATTATCGTACAAATACGGTAATCTTTACACGCAACACTGTTTTGAGGTACAACTCGTGAAATTTCACCATTTTATCTGAAGCACTATCACGTGTTGTAGACATGTAAACAAAATAGAACCACATTCCCACATTGACATTTTTATTTACTTCTTCCTTCTAAAATTTACAAAAGAGGTTTTTTTGTGACAAATTAAAAGATTTTTCCTTTTAAATTATATTGAAGTTGCTAGTGAGAGTATTGAGCTTGCCTATCATCAAGTTGAGTAAGTAAAAGTACCCTAAAATGTCCGATATTACCGCTGCCAAAGTCGAAAGACTTGAAGAAAAAGCGTCCATTGCTCACACAATACACCGTAAGAGAGCTGTCATGAAGGATCTAATGAAAGCCAAGAAAAAGAATAAAAAGGTGACCCGACTGCTTCGTCGGAAGTGCGGTGAGAAACCTCAAGTGCCGAAAACTTTGGAGAACACTCGTGAACCTGATGCAACTGTGCTGGATGAGAATGACGAAAATGGAGAAAGACTGGAAGAGGTGAACCGAGACATGGACACAGATGAATTCTGCAGCTACTTCAACTGTGAGTATGAGCCCAAGGTGTTGCTCACCTACTCCACCTCCATGCCCTCTCGCAAAACCAGAAGATTTGTCAAGGACCTAACAAACATCATTCCTAACTCTATGCAATTCTTGAGAAATGGTGCTGCCATCAAAAAGAACATCAACAAAGTTGTTGCAAATGGCTTTTCAGATATGATCATCATTAATGAAGACCAAAAGAAACCAAATGGCATGATTGTTTGTCATTTACCTAATGGCCCAACAGCATATTTCAGACTTAGCAGTGTTAAAACAACCAAGGATTTAAATATAAAACCAGATGAAGTTACTTCACATAGACCCGAGGTTATACTAAACAATTTCTCAACAAGATTAGGAAATGGTGTAGCAAGAATGTTGGGAGCCTTGTTTCATTATTCCCCAGACTTTAAAGGTAGGAGAGCAGTGACTTTTCACAATCAGCGAGACTTTGTTTTCTTTCGGCATCACAGATATCAGTTTGATAAACAGGGAAAAAGAGCTGCATTAAAAGAGCTTGGACCTAGGTTTACCATCAGACTTCAGTCTCTACAGAAAGGCACATTTGATACCAAGTTTGGTGAATTTGAGTGGATTATTGCTAATCGTAGACATGAAATGGAAACATCTAGGAGAAGGTTCTTTTTGTAAACATGGATATTTATTTGTTACATTTTTCCCCAATTATTATCAGAATCTTGACTGTCAAAAGTATGACATTAGATTAGCAAATATACCACTTGTGATGTATATTTTGCTCTTGAAATCTAAAGGATTTTTAAGATAACTTCTAAATCTATAAACTTCTTTGCTTTCAAAATAAATGGAAATCCTCTATCCAATGATTTGTACATTAAAATCTATATAATGTGTATTTTTCTATGATAAATATAACCTTCACTTGGTTGTTTTATTTGTACAGTTAGATTTGATAGATCCAATTTTTAAAATCTGTAAACAGCCAGTTTTATGCTGTGTTATGTGTTAAAGTACATGTTAATTTGCCAAATTGATTTCCAAAGTACTGAGAGACAGCACATAATAAATAGTGGTGGTTAATAACTGAGAAAGAAAATAAGAAGGTTATAAAAGCAATTTTACTTGTTTAAAAAGACAGGATTTATTCTTGTGTTAATGTTATCTTAGATGGTAATACTGTTTTTCTTGATCGGTAATATCACAGGGAGCACCTGACAAATGATCTTTTCCTCCAAAGCCCTTGGGAAATGCAATCACATCTCGGATAGTTTCTGTTCTACATAGAATGGACATCAAGCGGTCAATGCCTGAAACAGAATATAATATATTAAAAATATCTAATAGCATGTGCAAATTAAGTTTTTGAATTTCTAAGCCTTAAAAAATGATCATCACAAACCCTACAATTTATAATATAGGAATTATAAAAAATTGCAATTTTTTATAGTATCATAGTGATTCTTACTTTCCTTATCCTATAATAAGGAAAGTATTGTATTCGTCGAAAATTTGACCTACCCAGTTTTTCACATTTCTGAACGAATCATAGCCTCAGGATACCAAAAAAGTTGTTTTCAGCCATTGGTCCATGCGTCTGTCTGTCCGTCTGTGTGTGAACAGGATGTCTCTAGAACGGTAAGAGCTAGAGACTTGAAATTTGGTATGCAAATTAATTTTATACACCAGACGAACCATGAAACTTTTGGTTGAAATCGGCCGCAAATATTGGCCGCAAGCGCCGCTTCTATGAATTGGTTAAAGATACAAAAAACTTTTTGGACCTTTTGCCGGTATTTTGGGGGGGACCTGCTTTGACTAACTTTTTTACTATTCATCCTAGATGGCGATTGTGACATATCAAATCCAATGATTTTGAGATGCTGATTACGAATTTGACTTTGATTTTTAGCTAACTTTTGAGTCACCAGTGGCTTTTGGTCCTGTTCCCATTCCTAATATGATAAGGAAAGTCGTGTGATGTTTACACCAGATTTTTTCCTTTAGTTTTAGTGGCATAAAAGAGGTAAATATTTTAATCACATACCCAGTGCAATTCCCCCATGAGGTGGACATCCATACTTGAATGCCTCTATCATGTGTTGTAAACTTGATGGTTCTATGTTGAGAAGACGTAGCACTGATTCCTGTAATTCAGAGTTGTGGATTCGGATAGAGCCTCCACCTATTTCATTCCCATTTAGAACCAAATCGTAGTGAAGACCTCTCACCTAAAACAAAAACAAATAGTTTTGATTTATTCAAACAATATAACATTATTGCTATATTATCATTATACTACATCTTTTAGAAGAAAAAACTACATAAACTCTTTTTATCTCAATGGCCAGATCTTTGTCCATAAGTTTTTTTTTTTTTTTTTTTTTTTTTACAATTTCTATATGTTAAACTACATATTACACACAATATATGATGCATATAATACAAATTTAGTGATTGATCATAACACTATTAGGTACTGGAATAAATATTAAACTGAGGGGCAAATTCAAATCTTATAGCTTTCTCTGCCACCTAACCCAGTATATATTTGCATCTTCTGGTATGGCTAGGTCAATAACTTATTATTACCTCTAGGGGTTTGGTAAGCAGCAGATGTTGATCCTCAGGATGTGGCTGGGTGAAGGGATGGTGTGCTGACTCCATGACGTCATCTGCCCCGCCCACAAACAGCGGGAAGTCCACCACCCAGAAGATGCTGAATGACTTGGGATCTGCTAAGTCCAAGGGTTGGTGAGTCAGGGCCGCCATTTCAGTTTTGTGGAGATCTGCCCGGACTTGACCCAGTAGGGAGAGCTGTGGAACAAGATGGTGCCATATAATAACATTGGATTAAGAGAAAGATAAGGGCTGACCATATAAAGTTTGACATCCAAATTGTACATATTTTTTATTTTTATATTAATAATATGAGACTACTAGGATTAACTGTCTCATATTATTAATATAAAATATCTTGTCTTTGTTATAATGATCCACCCTAATAAGATAGTTAAAAAGAGCATTCAGTTGTAAAAAAGTTGAAACACAAACAAACAACCTTTACTAGACTAGTTTAGTAAAGTTATCATTTTTGTATAAATCATTTTCGTGATGTCACAATTACTACATTTACGCTGAACTTGGGACCAGGCACGGTCGTTGGGGAAATGTTATGGGGGTGCTGCCACATAAACCGGACTAAAATGGGATTAATAAAGTAGATCTTTCAGTATCTAAAGAGTTTTTTTTTTAACCATGCTAATAATATTAATTATGAATTAATTATTTATTCTAGAAATGTGTGATGATTTTCATTTTGTACGAGCTAGGACTTGGGAAAATTCTCTCTCTTTTTTTGGTCTGGGGTGCTGCAGTTTCGCAGCTCCTTAGCACTGGCCGCGCCTGCTTGTGATTCGAACCACCGATCCAGGTACTAAGGTCTGTTATTGGAACAGTTTTTACTACAATCCTTACCACATCCTGTTCACTTCCCCATGAAATAATTATCACATCATCATCATTCAGGTTTTCTTCGTCCCTCAGTTCTTCAACATTCAGACCAGGCACTATCTTGGCGAGTGTTTCACTCTCATCTGCTTTCACTGCAGTTATTTTAGTGTTTTTGTACAATTTCTTGGCAAGGTTTTTATATTCTTTGATCAGTTTATTTGTAACTCTATCAGAGGCATGAGGTAAGGTTAATATTCGATATTCCACATCATCAGGACTAGTGGTTGTATTTCCATTCGGAAGGAACTTGGTGATATTTTTTATCTGAAACAGAGAGAACTCAGTCAGATGCAGAAAAACAGTAGATTCTAGGGGCAAAATTAGTAGACAAAATTGATAACTCAAGTCATTGCTTAGCATCTGTTTTCCCCATCTTAGACAGTACACAATCCGAGACTTAACGCCACAGAGGTATTACAAAAACGTCTATTTATTCGGCCCCAAGAGTAGGTTATATAATCCAATGATGATAATGATTATTATTTTCAATCAATTTTACATGTAATAAGATAAGATAGTGTTAAAAAAAGTGTTGATGACCTAGTCAAAAAATCATAACTTAAAGGCATTTCTTTTAGAAATATAAAAATCACTGCAAAGCTCATTGTCTCATATTACTTCCGAATAATTTCTAGTATTACAAATCGGAAGTATTGTCTTCGTTTTTGTAATAAAAAATAAATATGATTGTCGTTAATATTCACAGGTAAATTGAATGGTACTCTTATGTAAATGATGACATAGGTTAGACTCATGTATACCTTGAATTTTCTTCTTCTTTTACTCTTTTACTTCGTCTTTTCCCGCTTAAGCAGGGTCGACGTCGTTCAACCTCATGGTTGAGGTTGGTTGGTTTTGGCACATTTTTACAGCTGGATGCCCTTCCTAACGCCAACGATTCTATTTGATTTGACATCCTGGATTAGGACGGGGGTTTTACCCTCCATTCGCTGGGAATCGTACCAGCTACCCACATTAACCTCACCCAGCATGCAGTTGAAAAACAACATTAAACTCTAATAAAACAAATAGCACTCACCTTACAATCGTATCGTAGGTCTGGCTTATCAGATCCATAGCAGCTGATAGCTTCCTTGTATTTCAGGTGGGGGAATGGACGCGCGGGGATATTGAGAGCGAAGCAGAGCAGATGTTCGATGAGACTCATGACATTCTCTCTGGTGGTGAATGAGAGCTCGATATCCAACTGAAATATTACAAAATTATTTATTTTATTTATTTATTTCAATATACGGGCGGACCCTAGACTCTAATTATAATTTTACCCTAACTATCAAAAAAAATAAACTAAAATTATTATTTATTAATAATAATATCACCTTATTTATAATAATAATAATAACACTCTTTAGTGGAAGGTAACCACCAGGCGAGGTTATTGCTCAAAGCATTTTCTACCACCTAACCCTCTAACACCCCACATACGTATGTATACATAGGTATACCTACCTACTGCACGACTACGAGTAATAAGTCCCATTATTCCAGCAGTAGAATAGAATAGAATATTCTACTGCTGGAATAAGGGGACTTATTACTCTTAGTCGTGCAGTAGGTAGGTATATTCCACCAGTAAGACGTATTATTATGTGTTGGTTTTCCTTATCTTACACAGTACGCAATTCGTGACTTAGCGCCACAGAGGTATTACAAAAATGTCTATTAATTTCGCCCTTAATGTTTTCATCTTCTTTTTTCCCTCTAATTACACTTGAACATGACATTATACTTATTTATTTATTACGACGTCTCCTTATTTTCTAGACATTTTACAATTTATTGATAGATTAAGATGGTAGAAAGGAACAATATTGAAGGTATGAAGAAAGAAGTATATAAGAAATACATAGGATCAGGGCATCCATAAAGTCTCACTATATTCTTAACACGTATGAGACGGGTCCTATTTTCTATAGTTTGTACACTGGGACGGCTTCAAATCTTAATATATAAATGTTAAAGTCACTGACTGACTGACCACTCACTGACTGATCATCGCTCTACAGCCCAAACCGTAAGTCCTAGGAAGCTGAAATTTGGTAGGTAGCTTTGTCTTATAGTCTAGATGTGCAATAAGACGGGATTTTTCGAAACTCCCACTACAACACCTGCAATTGGCGAAAAAAGATTTTTTGCTTTCACGGCCATGCCTCGGCCCGCAAAGCGGGC
Source organism: Bactericera cockerelli (assembly GCA_024516035.1). Lineage (NCBI taxonomy): Eukaryota > Metazoa > Arthropoda > Insecta > Hemiptera > Triozidae > Bactericera > Bactericera cockerelli. The sequence continues at coordinate 47,041,639 of CM044956.1, forward strand.
GACAGCCCGCTAGTTAGGATATGTGTTCCAAATATGACAACAACAACAAAAAAATTGGGACGGGCGAGTACAAAAATATATTAATTATCTGTGCCCACCTATGGGTCACGTTACAAGGGAAATTGAAAAAAAAAACCTGACCCACCGGTGGGCACGCCGTCTCATACGTGTTAAGTAACTTGGTTTACCTACCTGTGTAAACTCGGGCTGCCTGTCTGGCCTGGTGCTCTCATCCCGATAGCATCTCGCCACCTGGAAGTAGCGGTCCAAGCCCCCCACCATGAGCAGTTGCTTCAGCTGCTGAGGACTCTGCACCAGGCTGTAGAAGTGATCCTTCTGATGGGTGGGCACCACGAACTCGCGCGCTCCCTGGGTAGAAAATAATAATAAGTTTAAAAAAAAAGTTATCATATTTGTGTTTATTTATTTATTTATTTAGAAACTCTTTATTAGCAGAACATATATACAGACAAACACTGGTAAAAATTAAATATAAAATTGACAATATTAATAATATAAACAAGAAAATATTTGTGTTTATCACTTTCGTGATATCACATTTACTCAAACTCGCTTTACTAAATCTACGCTGAAACCGGGACTTGAACCACCGACCTCCAGGTTACTAGTCCACTGCCTTATCGATCAAGCAACTGAGGTCGGTGTAATAATAATGACCTCAGTAGCTTGATCGAGTTCGGTGGTTCAAGTCCCCGTTTCAGTGTAGATTTGGTGAAGCGAGTTTGGATAGTTGTGATATTGCGAAAGTGATTAACGGAAGAGATTGCCAAGGGCAGTATCACCACCTTTGATCAGACTTTGTTTACCTTTAATTAATTATACCCTTTCACTGTACCTGTATATAAAAAAATGTAAATAAAGTTTGATCAAAATTGTTGAATAATTAACACAAATATGATAACTTATAATAATAATAATAACATCGCCATATTTATACTGCCCGATTGGAACTAGTAGTTTTGTGTTGATCACAATAGTGACATCACAACTACTCAACCTCGCTTTACTAAATCTACGCTGAAACCGGGACTTGAACCACCGGCCTCCTGGGTAAAAGTCCGGCACCTTATCGATCAGGTTATTGAAGTTGGTTGGTTGGTTGGGTTTTTTAATTTGCGACCTCTGAATTTTTATGCCAAGTACTTTGGAAATGTTTATTTAACTGCATATCCAAAACCTTGGTCCTTGAGACGAAGGACAGACGCGCGGGGGAAATATTTCAGGCAAAGGTTTGGGTTCACTTTTCAAAGAGGCAATGTTGCCTCCCTCAGTGCTAAAATACACAGTACGTACTCCTGGAGTTCTCTTGAACAAGGTGGGAGTCTCAACTTCGACAAAGTCGCGGTGGTTGATGAGGAACTCCCGGGCCTTCATGAGAAACTTGGACCTGAACCTGAGATTGTGCTGCATCGCCGGAAACCGGAAGTCAAGGTATCTGTGCTTCAGTCGGAGATCTTCTTTGGCCTGAAACAGATGCGTACATAGTTAATACTTACAATGACGTACAAGACAAGCCAGACTTTTTACACTGTGAAAAAATAAAATGAAACCGCAAGTCAAGTTTGAACTAAAAGATACAACAGAATGAGTGATATTTTTATTAATGATTTTTTTAATGCTTTTAATTTTTTGAAGATTTTATTTTTCAATATATTTAAATTTTGATAAATTTTATTAATAGTTGGTGATAGTTCTATACTTTTTATTTGTAAAACCCTTAAAGCACCACATTGCCCATATACATTTATTAATATGTTCACTCAAAAAACAGAAATGATTTTATAAAATAGGACCGTTGGCGACCTCAGTAGCTCCATCAATAAGGCAGTGGATAATCTGGAGGTCAGTTGTTTGAATCCCAAGTATGGCAAATATTTAGTTAGACAAGTTTGAGCAATTGTGATTAACCACAAAAATGACTTTTTTAAAATATAAATTATAATATTAAGGATAAATAAAAAAAGGACAATTATAATTAAAGCTTTCTATGTCATTTAATTTACCTTGCTGTAGTTTCTTATATGAAATGGAATATTGGCATCAGCCTTGTTCAGAACGGATACATTAATTGCATTCACTTCAATTTCTCCAGTGGGAGAGTTCTGAAACAAACGAAGAGAAAGGAAATTCCACTATTATCTTCAGGATTATATTTTTCAAGATGTCACATCATATTTTAATCTAAGAAGTACATACTGTGGGCCTAGACAAGCTGATAATAATCTGTGTTAGTTATTTCCAAAATGCCAGCCTTTGTGGCATAACGGTTGTGACTACTGCCATAGTTCAGAGATCACAAGTTCGATTCCTGGTTGGAGCAGACTTTTTGAAGAAAATTCTGTTCCCTATGAGCACATGAGATTAGCATTTCCAGCCCTGCCCAGGCTGAGTGAGGTTAGTGTGGGTAGCTCGTTGGTATGTTTCCAGCAAATGGAGGGTAACCCCCATCTTGAATGACCTAGATTTTAAATAGACATTAAGCAACAAAAAAAAGTAAATTTGAGGAAATCAAAATTGGAATAAAACAAAAAAAAATTCTATGACCCACCTTTCTAATCTGATCTTCAGGCCTTCTGACAACAGTTCCTTCCACAAGAAGAACACTCTCCAGAGGTACTTCATTAAGCATACTTTTCAAATCATTTCTCTGAAACAAAATATATATATTTTTTCAATCATGTTTTTTTCGTTCTTTATAAAAATAATATTAATAAAAAGTATTATATAATAATAATAATATTAACTATTGGAATTAAACTTGAGGAGATATATTAATAAATTGTTGTTAGTGGTGCTGCTCCTTTAAATTCTAGCTTGTCCTAGCTCACCAACGCAACCATGAGACTAACCTTTCAGAAGAGATGGCTTTAAAATTAAACTAAGCTCTAGGCAGATAGGCTAGTTAGAGTTTTTTCCTGAAATTAGCCTTCTTTATTAAAGTACTAAGCTAGACAAGAGATTTATTATGTTTTCCTAGTTTGGAGTGATAGTAAATTGATACAGACCCCTTGATTAAAATCTGCACAGATAATATGTCCAATATTGCTTACATAATTCATTTTATTGAGGAATCTTTTTACTTCTGAGTATATCTAAAGATATTAGAAGTATTCTACCTTATCCACTACAGTAAGAGACAAAGAAATCAACTTACATCATGGGGTATAATAACTTGTACTTGCCCATAGGCATCTCTGAGTATGAAAAACATATTTGCTCTCTCATACTGCAACCAACCACACAGTGTGACAGTTCTATCCACATCAGATAACTTTAACTCTCCACATGTACATGATCTGATGGAGTAGATGTTTGTTTTAGATGCTGAAACAATTGGAATTTAATAACACATAGGTTTTTTTTCACAATAAATCTCATTAGGTTACAGTGTTCATTGAATAGAGTAGCTGCTAGAACCCTACAAATAGGTTAGATAATGAGAAGGAAAAATATAAGAGAAGGGTGCACTTATCAATTGTTGCATCAATGACTTATAACTCTGATGGAGTAGATTTTTGTCAAGTATTAAACCTTAATTTTAGTCAATAGTTAATTCTTGATCAGCTGATTAAGGCTAGTCAGAGATTTATCATTCTATTAAGTTAAGACACCCTAATATTGCCAAATTAAAAAAATAATATTTTCTAAAGATGGAGAAAAATCTAACTTGACAACAGTGTTGTCCAAACTTTACAGGCTTCAAAACTTGTAGTTTGGCTGAAGGAACATAAATCTTAAGATTTATGTTTGAATTATCTAACCTGGCTCTGAGGTTTGAATTATCTAACCAATCTCCCTTTTAAGCATCACACAATAATAATAATAATGATGATCTTTATTCTTTATCATTTACAATGTTAAGAAAAAAAAAATACAAAAATAAAAATTGATTATTTTTTATTTTTTTCATTATTATTCTTCACCCATCCACAACTTTTTTTTTTTTTTTTTTTTTTTTTTTTTTAACTTTGAGAAAGGCTACCATTCTATAAAATTAAAATCTGTAATAATTTAATGTAATAAATACATGGAAATTATTTTTAAAAAATCTTTATTCTTTATCATTTACCAATGCACTCTGATTGTTTATTTTGTTGAAATTAACCAATCAGAGTGTGTTGTGTGATGGTTGAAAGAGAGGTTTGGGAATTATGAGAGTGAAGGTACTTTCTGGAACAAGAACATGTCATAAGTCAACATTGCTACAAATCATTACAAGGACTGAAGTATTTTAGCAACTGATGCAATAACACTTTGAATTTCAAGTCAATGTCTACGGCAAATTGAATACATCAGATTTCCTTAATCACTGAAGTTGAGCAATGTCTGACAATGTTAAGAGTTGGATTGATGACCATTCAAATTCAAGTACTAGGGTGCTTCAAATTCAATTTCCAGACCTACCCAGGCTGGGTGAATAAATGTGAGTTGCTTGTTGATAAGTTTACAACAAAAGTAGTTTAAAACTAGGACCAACAAAACTAAGGTCCTAGAACTTTAAGGTTTTTTTTTTAATTTCACATGTTTATTGATTACCTGTGCCAGCATTGATGGAGCATAGAATGCACCAATTCTCGAAGGATAACCAAAGTTAATCAATGTCCAGCAAGGTGAAGACTTTTTGATGCTGGCATTCTGGCCCAACCCAGGCTAGGTGAGGTTGATGTGAGTAGCAGGTTTGTCAGTTTTCTGAAAATGGAGGGTAACACCTCCATTGTGAAAAAAAAAATTGATTACCTGTTACTGTGTGTTTCTCTACAGTAGAAGCCAATGTGTGCTGTAATTGGTGCCTTGGTAGTATTTGACACTGCATCAACTTGAAGCCAAGCTCTTTGCTAGATCTGATGAATCTCTGACAAAGCAATACTCTACTCCTCTGAATATATATGAGGGATCTTCCACTTTGAAACATTCTGTTCACATAAATACTCTCTGAAAAGCTAACACTCTGAAGAAATATATTTATTTGATGTAAGTGTTTATTGTTTACAACAGTTATAGATAAACTTCGATGTTTTCCATTTCTAGCATCTCACCCTTGCATTAAACGTTTTTAATTTTACGATATAATTATATTTAGAAGGTAAACCTTAAAAAAGTATTAAATGACGAGCATTACCTGTATAGAAATTTATAAATTTACTTTTGATAAATTATTGATAACAGAATTTCAAATTTTGCCCTAACCTAAAAGAAACAGATAAGAAGTGCAACAAGAAGAGAGGGGAAGTTGAATGAAACAGGGAAAAAATCAGCGCGAAATTTCAAATTTTGGTCAGTTCAAATTAATTTGCAATAATTTTACTCTTTTTAATTTACCTAGGTATTTTATTACAACCATTTACTTGGAAAATGTAATTTTGATTTTAAGATAAATATCGAAATATTGACCCATTCACCAACAAATTATTAGTACCTATCAAACTCTTTACATGGTGCTTAGGTACTATACTAAGCCAGAACCCCTCACTAGCCCAACAAGAATAGTCTGCTATTTATTTGTACACCTTTAAACTAGCCAGTTTGCAAAAATGTCAGATGAAAGTAAGTTGATTAATAAAAAAAATACTCATACAGATTTGATTGAAATAACTGTCAAAGAACAGAATGAAAGTCATTACAGTGATAGGTGTACAAGTATAGTGTACATAATATATGACTTCACTGTTTTCTTTATGTCAAATTTTATAAAATCTAGTTCTTATTTGAAAAAAATTAGTTTAGAACACTAATCCACAACAACTGGTGAAGTTACCATTCATAAATTTTATGGCGCCAAACAGATCTCCCATTCAAACCAAATGTAATATTTTTATTGTTTGATAAACTTGAGTAGTATCATAATTTTATCTGTTTGTAGAGGAAATATAATTTGGCAAAAAGTAAATAGATCTGTGTCTTAGAAAATGAAGAAGTTATTTTTAAAATAATATACCTGTATCGTGTATGATTTAGAAGAAAAATAGGGTATCTCATAAATAATAAATCCAAAATTAAGAGTAAAAATGTAATGTTAAAGACATGTTGAGCATTATTAAAAAATATTGTAGATTTTGTAAATAAATGTTTTTTTTTTAATTGGTGTTTATCACATTAGTAGTGAAGTTCCAATTAATTACACCAGCCTTTCTAAATTTTGCCAAACTACGGATTCAAAACAACAACATCTAGGTTTCAAGTTTTGTCCACTGCCTTAACAGTCAAGGTTGTTAAGGCAGTAGACTTAATAATACAAATCAACTACCTACCAATCAAATATTTTAGTAAAAACTAGTTTTATTTCTGTCTAACATATTTCTTTTGTCATTCAGGCTCAGAAACAAATCAGAACCATTACCATGAAGTAACAGAATACTATTCAAATATTCCTGCTACCATTGATGGCATGTTAAATGGCTATAGCAGTATTTCAGATGTGGACATTGAAACTTCAGAAGAGTTCTTGATGAGTTTGTATGGAAAGAAAAAATCCAGTCCTGGACGTAGCAGGGTGTTGGACGTAGGAGCAGGAATTGGAAGAGTATCAAAAAATTTGCTTTCTAAATATTTTGAAAAAGTTGATCTTCTAGAACAAAGTACAAATTTTATTCAAGAAGCTGAAAAAAGTCTGAAGGAGTCAAATAAACTGGATAAATGCTATAATGTTGGTAAGTTAATTTTAAATGAAATGATGATTTTATTGGCACATTCATAGCATTTTTAGCAATTCTATTCCCCCTTTCTAATGGCAACTATCAGGGAAAGAACTCTAACTAGTGAAGGTAGCTAGCCAATTTCCAAGACTTGAACAAAAAAAAAGGAAGATAAAATTATATAGAAAAAATTGTAGGCCAAGACTACCTAGAAATTGTCTGTGTTGTCAATTCATCAAAATGTGAAAATAGAAAAGGAGGTTTTTTGTGGAGGGAAAAATTTGCTGTTTCAAACACAGGTATATTTTTTTAGAGCCTGTGAAAGGATTTTGTACCCTCCCCATTTTTAAAACTGATTAAATAATTTATTTCTATTCTTCCAGGAATACAAGATTTTATACTTGAAGACCAGAGCATAAAATATGATGTTATTTGGATACAATGGGTGCTCATGTTTATCTTAGATGAAGACATTGTAAAATTTATCAATACATGTAAACAGATGCTCAGTAAAAATGGCATCATAGTCATAAAGGACAATGTCGCATCAGGATTGAAAAATGAATATGATGATGAGGACAGCTCTGTTGTGAGATCCCTATCACAATATTGTCTCTTGTTCAGTAAATGCAACCTGAAATGTGTCAAGTCTGAGAAAGTAACAGGAATGCCTAAGGCTTTATTTAAAGTCTATATGTTTGCACTAAGACCCAATAAAGAAAAAGATTCTTGAGACTCTTGAAAATTTCTTTTTTACTTTATGTTTATATCAATATTCTAATGTCTAAATACTCTGCATGAAAATGTTTCATTCTACATTGAAAGGTTGTCATTCATTGTAACATGATCACATTTGATGGTAGCGAGATTGATATTGCTGTCAGTGTTCCTCTGAACATTTTTCTTTTAGCAGCCATTTCCACGAAGTTTTCAAGTGATGTAGGTACTACACTAACACTGATGATGTCCTTTCACATTATTCTTGGTCATCCTCTTGATCCAGTTCCCTTAATTGTCCCCTCCGTCACATCCCTTTACATGGTTCCTTCTGGTCACCTCACGGTGTGTCCAGAAAAGGTTTGAAAAAACATTGATTTCATTACAAATAATTTTTCTGGATTTTTTTCAAAAATGATTGTTTTTGGTTACAATTGTTTGTAAGGGATACCTTCCGGTGCGCTCGTGTTGACCCAGCACCTAAATGGGAAGTATTGTGTCACTTCTCGCCCATCAGAGGGGAGGCATACTACGGGATGGGCAGGCTACAACACAGACCACAAGCGTCTACAGTAGCTCCTGTTTCATGGCTACGAAATAAAAAAGGCTGTGAAACACTCATCTTTTTTAAAAAAAAAAAAAAAAAATATATATATAAAAATATTGTGATGTTTATCACTATAGAAGTTGACATGCACCACTCTTATCGAATAAAAGATAGATGGATGGAATATAAAATATCAATGGTCCTACATCCTACCTGTATTGTGGCACTTTGTCACTACAAAAGGGGTTTTTTTTCTGTGGCTGGCATACCTTTGGAAAAAATACTTTCTTATTACACATACTGACCACCAGACATACTTTTGTTGAAATTTTCAGCCTCATCATAGCATTGACACAAGTAGTCACCGTGAACGAGTGGAGTAGTGCACTAGACTTGAACGCGCGGTGACCTGGGTTCGATCCCCAGTAGAGAAGGATTTTTTCTGTTCTGTACTTGGATGTTCAGGGTTCACTCATTATTAACACGATAAGCCTCAACTATCACACCAACCTCTATAACATACATTATATTATGACCAGTTGATTCTATTTAGTTTTAACGTCCTGATTTGAGATGGTCACGACAGGGGTTACTACCTCCATTCGCTGGGATTTATACCAGATAACCACACTAACCTCACCAGCTTGGGTAGGGCCGGAAATGCCAGACTCACGTGTTCGTATGAGCCATGACAGCCCAGTACGTCATGCCAAAAGATAATGAATAGACCTGATTCTTATGCATGCATGAATAGGCGTGACTGTAATGCCTGCATGAGTGTTTGTAGCAGAAAAAGATCACTAACATAAGTTCGTTTATTTATACAGAACAGCTATGTTCATGTACGTGTCTGGCCGATTTTAAAAGAGTTGGCGTTATAGGAAAAGGGCATTCAGTTGTAAAATATAGGAGGAATGTACCAGAACCAAAGCAATCTCAAACATGAGGAAGCGTTTGACCAATGCCAGTTTTAAGACATGCAATGGTGATCGTAATGGATAGAACGCTAGTCTGGTAATCCAAACAGCGCTGGGATTGGTTTCCACTCAATGCAGGAGTGTGGGAACCCATTCATCATATGAAAGAAAATTTCCATGATATATTTTCAAAACAGCCGCTGGATTTAGAGGACTTGTAAGTTCTAGCTTGGGATATGGTATGGTCACCAGAGCTGAAGATGAGAGTGAAGATCACACGACTCTCAAAGATGAGAGTCGTGTGACTATAATATTCCGATAGAAAAAGCCATAGGTAGTAGAAGATTCTTGTGGAATTTCATTTTCGAATCGTTATTCTAAAGTGAGTTAAGTGGCCCATCGCCAAATAGATGATACTATGTCTTCAGCGCCAAAAAATAATAACTCCGTCATTGCCAAGAATCGAACCCCAACTGGATTGAAGTTGCTAAAGTAGGGGAAGAATTCATGAAAATTGACTAGTTTCACACACTACTTTTTACAGCAGAAGCGCTGTCTACGACTCTGTCGTCTAGATTTTGAACTTCATTTCACTTTTCAAATCCCGAATAGTGCAAAATGCAAGTGCAATTTTTTTTAAATTTTGAACTTTTTTAAAATAACTCGTTAATTAATTGTTCTTGAAAACAATGTCCTTCAAATAATTGCGTGACAGTTCTGATTTTCTTCGTTTTATCCACTGATTTTTCTCTGTTCCCTTGCAACAAATTAATTTGACGTGTTTCGGAAGATAGGCTTTCATTGTTTCACTTCAAGCTTCTGCATCATCAAGGGGTTCTGGGTAATACACAGGAAAAATGTCAAAGTGATTTTGGCCTACCCATCTCTAGGACTGGTTTCGTGACTTTGTTTGATGGTCACTGGCTGATTTCATCTCCTACCGACCCCTGTGCCTGCAGAGAAATACCTAATGCATGCAGCACTCATTACTTTCTAGTTTAAACCTTGTAAAGGTAAGAGAACCTTAGGAGATATTGCTGTTCTTCACTTAGGCTTTCAACCAACAAATATTGCAATAGGCTGATAAGTGATAAGGACTTCTTCAAGTGCCTATCTGTCTGTGTGAAATCTTACATCATCTATCCCTTGAGTTGTGAGAGTTATTAATGGAGCAATGTAGAGTGAGCCATTGAAAAATTATCAGTTGACTGATATTGGTTGTATTGCTAAAAAAAATTCTAGTCAATGAACAACTGAGGGTCAAAAGAAAGGGGTGTGAAGCATTTGACACCACCTGTCAGTTCACTAGCAGGTCACCGCAAGAGAAAGTACTAGACACCAAAAAAATTGAATTTGAAGAAGAAATTTAAAAAAACGTAATCCTTTTCTATGATGAAATCCTCTCACTCATCAGAGAACTAGAGTAAAACACAATCTATCCCTGCCAGGCCATGAAACATATCCTCAGAAATAAGATAGCTACCCAGTAAAATGGTGCACTGGTAGTCAAGTGGTTAACACCCTAGTCTGGTAATCCAGGTAGCGTAGGGGTCCTTTGGTTCAAATCCCACTCAGTGCATTAACCTTGCCTGGTGGTTACCTTCCACTAAAGATTGTTATTATTATTATTAAAATGATATAATTTTTTGATAGATATCCAGCTAATGTAAAGTACTAAAAATTATAACTACAATAAGGGCTGGAGCTAGGTACTTATTGGTTTTTAATTATTATTTTTCCAGCTTTCTGTTAGGGCCAAATTACAACAAAGATAGTGAAGACTGTCATTCAGTTGGACTTTTCACCAATGGCATTGCAAAATAGGTACAATATATATTTATCTATTTTAAAGTCATTTCTTTTAATATGAGCAGTGACCAGTGGTGGAATTCGGTGCAAAATATGATACCTAGTAGATTAATAAAGGTACAGAACAGTCCTATATTTCTGCACTACTCACTAAAATTTTGATTTAATAACACAAAGAAACAGTGCACAGTATTTAGATTAAGGACAGTCTTCCCTAATCTTTGGCCCTTAATTTCATATGTATCCTGATTAACCTTCATTTATTAATTTTAAATGTCACTATGGTCAATAGCTCAAATCTGACAAGACTACCACCAATCACAGCACAGCATGCAGCCCCGTACTACTTAATTGATGAGAAGTCCTGGATTTAAAAAAAAAATCTTACCTAATATATAAATGTCAAAGTCACTGACTGACTGATCATTGCTCTACAGCCCAAAATGTAAGTCCTAGGAAGCTGAAATTTGGTAGGTAGCTTTGTCTTATAGTCTAGATGTGCAATAAGATGGGATTTTTCAAAATTCCCACTACAACACCTGCCATTGGCAAAAAAGGATTTTTTGCTTTCACGGCCATGCCTTGGCCTTCAAAGCGGGCGACAGCCCGCTAGTATATATATAATTACAATACAGGTAGATGGATATGCCCATCACCCAAATCAATATAACTACATGTCACATACTCAAGTAAATGAGGAAAAAATCCAGACCAAGCATTGGGTGGGATCTGAACCACAGATGATTTATCTATGCACTAGATTGTTTACATCATAAGTCTAGCACCATAACCACATTGACTACTAATGGTTGGTTTCTTTTGAGATAGTAGCTAGATTAAATAATGATACCTGACCCTGAGAGCCTAAATCTGATTAAGGTCAAACTTAATTTGGGTTCCATTTTCTTCCCTTGTAATGAAAATGAAACTTTTTCTTCTCTCACAATTTTTCCCTGTTTTCTTGTATGCTGAACACTCAACGTTCTTTCTCACATTTCAGATGGACAAGTTATTTATTCAAGACTTCTCCAAGCCCCCAGACCTCAAGACAGGTACAAACATACCTCAGACTTTATTCAACAGAAGTACTGGCAACTCTAAAAATGTACCCAAAGAATTACAGTACATGGCAGAAGAGGCTCTCATTATGAAATCTCACAAGGAATTTGTAAGTTTTTTTCCTGCTACTGTCAAATGTTTTAGTAGAGTGTTCTTGTAATATGATAATTAATAGCGACAACAATCAGACTTACAGAAACAGACACGACAAAAACTAAAACAGAAAAAATGGGTATAAACTCATCTATTCATTACAATGATCAGCTTACCATGTTCTATATCAAGCCTTTTATATTTCTTATCTTTGTCCTTCTCAAGCTTCCTTGAGATTAACACTACTTGACTCATCAGATTTTTGCTTTGTGTCTTATTCTTATCTTTAATTAAATTTTGTATGAAATTTAATTAAAGATAAGAATAAGACACAAAGTTTTATTTTCATGTGCCAAAACCAAAACCGTAAAAAATGTGCCAAAACCAATCAACCTCAACCCATGAGGTTGAACAACGTCGACCCTGCTTGAGCAGGATAAGGCAGAGTAAAAGAAGAAGAAGAATTAAATTTATCTGCCTTGGAATTTTCACGCATGAACTTAACAAACTTTATACACAATCAAACGGAATCAATCAAATTATTGTGCTAGTGATAATGGAATTAATATGTATTACATATTGTAAATTTAATTTATCACTTGTATTATTATTAATATAAAAAAACCTTGATGAGTCACTTACATGAGTTATAGATATTATTAATGTCAGTCCCCTCTCTACTTCTTCATCTTTTAATCTCACATTTTATGTGTAAAAAGGGACTATTTAGTTTCATTGCAGGAAAAATAGAGTATTTTATTGTATTGTATATTTATATAAATACATAATATTGCAGTTTTTAAAGTCACCTTACTAAATATATTCTTTGCAAAAAATACTGATAAAGGATATGTTCTTTTGTTCAAAATATATTTATTTTTTCCCCTTCTGTCTCATTTCAGCCTTGCAAATTACCAGATGTTCCCAGATCAACTTTTCTCATGGTCTTCAGTCCCGACGGGTAAGTGTTATAATATTCATTAATTTTTTAAAATATTTAGCACCAGTTTCATATTTTTTATCAATTAATTTTCAATGTTTAGACACTATTTTATTTCTGAACAAAAAACATTCTACACAATCCTGCTTATTTATATTTTCAGTACCAAGGTAGCATCCACTCATGGCAATCACAATGTCTACGTAACTGAGTTGACAAGCAAGCGTAATGTACGCACTCTCAGTGGTCATCCAAGAACCCCATGGTGCATTGCATTTCATCCCTCGTCTAATCAGATCCTGGCTTCTGGATGTCTCGGAGGTCAAGTCAGAGTCTGGGACTTGCATGTGAGTTGTTTTGTTTATTTTTTTTATCTACTTTAAGCTATAGGACAGTACATTACAATGGGCACACAAATATCTCGAGAAATAATTAATAATGGGAAAAAATCTGAGATGGTATGCATAACTCAAACAGAGACATGTTATAAAGTGGCCTCTGTCAAAAAAATTGAGCCTCCTAGCTATGAAGACTGTGTGTTGAATGAGTGAGTCTTTTATTATGTTTCAAGAAAATACATCAAAATGTGCTCTAGAGTAAGGATGTAGTTTTATTAAAATATTTTAGTTAGTTTCAAATGATAAAAAAAAATCTCCTAAAAGAAGGTGCAGGCAAAGATCCTAACACTATTTCCTCGCTGGAATGGCTAAAGCAATTCTTTCAACAAGGAAAGAGTGTGACCATGGTTCATAACTTGCTTTGTTTAAAAGTCTCCCCAACTTATTTATTATTATTATTATTTTTTTTTTTTTCAAGTACTGTCTACACTCACCAAATTGAAAACCATTTTGTCATGCAATAACTGACAAAGGGTTTTTGTGGTAGATATTAAATTCTTCAGAAATAATTAATTGTATCTTTTCTATTTTTTCATTGTATGTATAGAATCATAGCTAATGCGATGGGGGATTTGATATTCAGTTTTGGTGGTTCAAATTTAGAAAATTGAAAATATTTCTTATTGAAATATATTTCTTAGAAGCTTTAGCTTAGGAAAAATACATTTGTATATATTATTCCGTTTTTCAATAAATGAATAAGTTGAGAAAAAAATTATTTAGAAAATTGATAATCAAAAATATTTCTTTTTGCTATTTATTCACCAAAGGAACCTTTTTACACAATAGTCATAGTCTCCTACAACAAGATTAATTTTTTGTTATCAATTTGCACAGGGAGGCAGTGAGATCTGGATGACGAGAGCCAAACGGTGATCGCATCGCTTGCTTTCCACCCTACGGATCGTCTCCTAGTCATCGCTTCTTACAACGAGGTGTTGTTTGGGACTGGAGCTGCCCCGCCCCTTTGCCAAGTCCACCACCATCAACGAGAAGGAGAAAGTCAGGTAAGTCCATTGGTAAACCCCGTTAAACATGGGTAAACCCGTTAATTTGTAAAAAACAAAACAAAAAACATAGTCCAAATCAGTGAAAGAAACAACTTAAGTGTCTACAGTAGCTGCTGTTTCTCAGCTACAAAAAAAAAAGCGCTGTGAAACACTTTTTTTGTAAAAATAAATAAAAAAGGGAATTTTTAATAAAAAAGGCTATTATTACTCAGCAAGCACACGTTAAATTCGGTGCTAAAATACCCGTCCGCTTTGCAGAAGGTCCCAGGTTCGAACATCAGAGTTGGCAAATATTGTATTCAAAATTAGGTTACACTTGTTTGTAAGGGATACCTTCCACTGCGCTTAATATTTGTCACTTCTTGTCCATCAAAGGGTAGGCATACTACGGGTTTGGCAAGTTACACATGACCACATAATAATAAGACTGTGGGTTAGGCGATGGAAAATGCTCTAAGCATTAACCTCGCCCTAGGTTGATGATGATGACGGTAAACAATGAAAATAATGATTTGGTTGAAACTCGGACTTGAGTCACAGTCCGGGCACATTTTTATTGCTACCTTACCCAACGATTGAGCCTGGCCATTCAGAGGCGGAATGCAGCCAGTGTTGCAGGCTCATTCCCTTTCACATTCTATGTATGGTATATATTCTATGTAAATAAAACTTGATCAAATATGTTTAATAATAACATATGTGTGTATATATATTTATCAATTTATTCCTTTTTATTGTTCATATTGTTTCCACTTTTTTAAATTTTTCTAATCAGTATTTGTGCTGAACATTTGTCTTTTTTTTTTTTTTTAGATAATTTGTCTTTTTTTTTTAAATAATAAATATTATCTAATGTTAAAGTGCTTTACCAGAAGGAAAAAAAATATTATCTAATAAAGAATTTAATTGTGTTATAATAATATAGTTTATGTTGAAACAAAATGATATTGCGGGCCCTAACGACTCCTTCCCCCGCTCTGCCCAGGTTCGTGGGTTTCGACCCGCTGGGCCACAAGCTTCTCACCGGCGTCGCCAATGCGCCGCTCCGCATCGAGTCCCAGTGGAACCGGACGCCTCTGCCGCCCGCCCCGAGCCAGCCCCCGCCGCCCGCTCCCCCGGCGGAGGAGCCGTTCCAGAACGATTACGAGCGGCGGATCATCGTGTGCTACCGGTTCATGGTGCAGCAGTACGAGCAGCTGGTCCATAGGTACCGGCTCCTCATCCGTGCGCGCTCCGGCAGCTCATCGTCCATTGTGAGTTGCTTCTTTTTTTTTTTTTTTTTTCTTCTTTTTTTTGGCTTTCTTTAAAGTGGCAGGGTTCTCACATGTGAGCTCTTCCACTCAACTACTATAGAGAAAAGAAAGAAAGAAGAATTAAAAAAATAAAAAAAATTGTTCCTTCTCATGTTTCAAAGTATAAAGAAAGCCCTGTTTGTAATGTTTACTCTATTTTTTTTTCTTCAAAACTTTAAATATTTACTTTATTTTATTATTTTCCATGTTTTATTGAACATATACAGGGTGCGCCAGAATAACCTGACGAGTTTAAAAATGATACTAAACAAGCAATTTTAAGGTAGAACAATAATTTTTTGTGTTATTTGAAAGAGAAGACATGCGGATTTATTTTAACACATGATTTTTTGAATATTTGAATTATTTGTGAAAGATAATGTTGGTCAAATGTTTACCTCCATTTCTGATACACTCGTCAATTCTGGTCGAAAAATTGTCCATGACTTTCTCAAGCATATTCAGGTGTATTGCACGAATTTCTTGAACAATTAGTCTCTTCAAGTCATCTACAGTCCTTGGCTTATGCATATAGACTTTACTTTTGAGGTAACCCCAAAGAAAATAGTCACAAGCAGAGAGATTTAATTCGGTAGTGAGTCCGAAATTTTCTCCGAGTAATTGCCACAGAATCACCACTTTTAAAAAATGTCTCTACAACAAAAGCACGATGCGCATGTGTCCACGACTCCATTGTAACTAAATCCGCTTTTATTGGAAACAAAATGACACTAACATCAACCATCTACGACAAGATATGACTTGATAGTTAACATTTTAAACTCGTCAGGTTATTCTGGCGCACCCTGTATTATGTAGGTTTATAGTAATTTGTTGCCCGAAGTAAAAAAAAAAATCGTCATATTTGTGTTTATAAACTACAATCGTGATATCACAATTACTCAAACTCGCTTTACTAAATCCACGCTGAAGCCGGGACTTAAACCACCGACTTCCAGGTTACAAGTCCGCCGCCTTATCGATCAAGCTCGGCCTCTAGCTAAGATCAAAGCTGAGAATCTGTTGCCCGAAGTATTGTATAATCAGTATATCAGTATAAACAGAAAAGTGAGAAGTTGTATTAGATGTACATGAATATCAGAATATACCTAGACAGCTGTTTCGAGCTTATTTGCTCTCCTCAGCAGGTAATAGTTCTGAATATCCATGCCATCAACTAACCTCTCTACTTTAATCAGTATAATCTATTTTAATCAGTAGTCACCGTGGCAGAGTGAGTTAGCGCGCTAGGCATTGCACGCACGGTGACCTGGGTTCGATCCCCAGCGGGGCAGGAATTTTTCTGATCTGTACTTGGATGTTCGGGGTCCACTCATACCTCGTGAGGAAAAATGAGTAGTTACTTGTATGAGTAACGACCAGTGGCGGCATTACCAGAGTAAAAAGAAATAAAATTAATGTAATATGTAGAGTAATTCGAAATGTGAAGGAGGCTCTTAGTAATGCTGCGCTACCCACAAAAATTGTGAAGAGGCCTTGTGCTTCACCACAAATAAAATCATACATATTCTATTTTAATCAGTATAATTGTTTATCTGTATGTGTTTTCGTTCCCCCCAGGCGGGCAGTAGCTCCAGTGTTCTGGGAGGGGGAGACGCCCCCCTCTCCGCCGCCGTACGCCGCCCACCCCGGGCTCCGGAGCCCGCACCATACGCCGCTTCCGATCCAACCACCCCCTGCCCACGCGGCTCACACAGTTCCAGCTGGCCAGGTGAGACCCAGACCACGCCCAACCCACGCGTCACTTTTTTTTATTTTTTTATTAGAAGAAGATAGAAAATTTAGATATACAGGGAAAAAGAAAAAGAGGTAGACCCAAGAGAAAATGGATAGACTGTATCAATAAAGACCTAAATGGAAAAGGAATATCGAGTAATTTAGTTCATGATAGAATATTGTGGAGAGGACTGACTCGAAATGCCGTCCCCGTTTGAACGGGAAAAGGCAAAGAAGAAGAAGAAGAAGAGGAGCAGTCCGGCTGATAGATGTGTTCCTCAGTCCAAAAAACGAGGAGTGGGGGTTGCATGACGAATGTTGAATTTGGCTGTTGTGGTTGACGGTCCTTGGTCGAGATCCTTGGTGTTGTCCTTGAATCCCGAGTAGACCCGGTGCAGAGAACCGATCGTCGTGGTCGTGGGGTCCTTCAATGTCCAGAGTCTCGAAAATACTCTCACTCTGAAATTCCCCAAAATCTTCCTTCCAACCGTCACATTTTGTTGAAAGTAGGAGGCTGAGGGTTGGGGGCAAAAGATAGAGAAGCTCGAAGCGCACCTTTTAACTATAATATGTTGAGCCTCGGATAAACGAGGCCAGAGTTATGTTTATTTTGTATTTTTTCTTCTTATTGAGTATTATTGACTGTAAATATTTTCATGTATTACTGTATTATTGGGTTGCTGACCCGTCAAATAAATAAATTAAACTAAAAAAATCGAGCTTAACTTTATTGAACAGACTTTGTACATCTACTGAAGTGTGTTGTTTAACAGTTGAAAGGGTGATTTACGGTGCGAATGACCATCGATGTTAAAGCACCATAATTGAAAAAAAAAGGGTGATTTGGGGATGATTTAATCAATAATAGCATGGTTCATACAGTTTTCTATTAAAAGGCAATGAACTAATAATAATATAATAATGATATCGCCTTATTTATACTGCCCGATTAGGACTATTAAGTCCCATTATTCCAGCAGTAAGCTCAAGACATATTATTACGTGGTAAAAATCCCAAAGGGGAGGATAACATATCATGTCCCGGCTTTGTTTCGAACCCACGACCTCTGGAACCTGTGGATTCACAGAGTGCCGCCTTTACCACTGAGCTACCGGGACAGACTTCCTTCTTCCTTCCTTCCAACCTTCCTTCCAACCCTCTAATTTTGTTGAAAGTAGGAGGCTGGGGGTGGGGGCAAAATATAGAGAAGCTCGGAGCGCACCTTTTGACTATAATATGTTGAGCCTCGGATAAACGAGGCCTGAGTTATATCAAATTCGAGTTTAAATATATCGACCACAGTTTTTACATCTACCAAAGTGTGTTAGCAGTTGAAAGGGTTATCTGGGGATGATGTCCTTATCAAAAAAAGCATTGCATGGTTCATACTGTGAGAGTATAGGGACTTTTTAGTCTCATTCTTGCAGGATAAACAGAGTATTGTATTGTACACAGTTTTGTTTTTAAAGGCAATGAACTAAAGTGTCTAGTTTTCCTCCAGGTTGAGGCCGGCTGTGCTGAGGTTGTCGGAGAGGCGGGTGCCAGGCAGTCTGTTCTCTTCACGAGTGAACCGCGGCGTGGTCACCAACCCAGGTAATCCTGTTTCCTTATGTACCATGTGCACTGGTAGTCAAGTGGTTAACGCGCTAGTCCGGTAATCCAGGTAGCGTAGGGATCCGTTGGTTCGAATCCCACCCAGTGCATGAATTTTTCCTCATCAATTTCAGTTTGTGAGCACATAACAATAAGACTCTGAGGGTTAGGTGGTAGAAATGCTTTGAGTTTTAACCTTGCCTGGTCGTTACCTTCCACTAATAGTATTATTATTATTATGCTTGTATGATGTACGAAGTACTTAGATAACAATAAAATAATCATGGGAAGGCTGTACCTTCTTAAAAGAATGGGTTTAACGTCGTTTTCAAGTGCATGGTCTTATCACGACGGTAGTTTTACCCTCCATTCAGAGGAAACTCACTAAACTGCTACCCACATTAATCCCAGCCTGCGTTGGGCCGGAATTCGACGTAATAGAGTGCAATCTTTTAATATAATACAGTTTAAACTTGTAAACCGACCTCAGTAGTTTGATCGATAAGGTGGCGGTCTTGTAACCAGGAGGTCGATGGTTCAAGTCCTGGATTCAGCGTAGATTTAGTAAAGCAAAATTGAGTAGTTGTGATATCGCGAACGTGATCAACACAAATATGATAACTTAGGTTATTATTATTATTTAACACTCTATTAATATGGACATTTATACAACACAGAAAATTAAATTTTAATATACAATATAAGAAGAAGTAAAAGGAGAAAAAAGTGAAGGAAAAATAAATAAATATATACCTACATAATATATGTCCTAACTAAAGGGCGGGGTTATTGCCTTTGAGAAACTCTTACGCCCAACCCTATAAACTTCTACTGTAATTGATTCATGTAAACCTGTTTAACCCTTTCGTGCTACCTGTGCTCGTGTGTTCCCAGTGGCGGCCGCTGGCTCGCGGGACCCCCGGGGAGGAGACGAGGCCGACGGCAGCATGCTGCACCAGTTCGAGTCCGAGATCACCGAGTCCCTGGCGCGGCTGCATCGGAACATTCGACGCATGCGCATTCACATGCCCTGGGAGAGTGAGCACCGGGATGCGCGAGCCTCCTCCGCGTACGTAGCTTCAGCTAGATTTCTTACCTTCAGCTAGATTGTTGTTGTTGTTGTTGTAGCCAGCTTGGTTACAGCTGGAGGGGTGAGTGATGGTCTCCAACCAACTTTATTTCAAAGTTGGCTCGTCCTGAACCACATATTTCTATGTGCAATCAACCATCGTGAGGACTTTGATTTTTCTTTATAAGCCATTAAACCCTTAGGAAACTGCAAGCTAGCCTGGCTTGTAAGGGTTGGCTAGTCTGTTCTCTGTTTATAGTCCTCTAGCGAGACACTGGTCTTCTCACTGTTTAATGTCCCCCAGCCAGACAGTTATTTATTTATCTCCAGACGGCGCCCAGCGGTCTGTCCCGGTAGCTCAGTGGTAAAGGCGGCACTCTTTGAATCCAGAGATTCCAGAGGTCGTGGATTCGAAACCCAGCCGGGACATGACAATTTATCCCCTCATTTGGGATTTTTACCACATAATAATATGTCTTGGGCTTTCTGCTGGAATAATGGGACTTCATAGTCCTGATTGGGCCGTATAAATAAGGCAGTATCATTATTAATAATTATTACGTTAATGCGCTAGTCTGGTAATCCAGGTAGCGTGGAGATCCGTTGGTTTGAATCCCACCCAGTGCATGAATTTTTCCTCATTAATTTGACAGGGTGTCTACTGGTCAGGGAAAACCTGGAATTGTCAGGGAATTTTTCGAGACCAAAAAAGTCAGGGAAAAGTCAGGGAATTTCATGAAAAAACACCAAAAGTCAGGGAATTTTGTGAAAAAACACCAAAAGTCAGGGAATTTTTTTCAAGATCCAATTTTGTCATGAAAATGATATATAAAAAAAAATTCGCCTGCGGCGCCACTTTAATCCTGGCAGTGTGATAATGCTTTTTTTTATTTATTTATTATACAATATACGGATAACAAAAGATCCTTTTCTAACTATTACATTAAATCCCTAGCTAATGAAATTGTAATTATTCTATCTTATTTTAATATAATAAATCTAAATCTAATGAAAATGATGTACTAAAGTTAAGGTATGCTTGGCATGAGAAAAAAAAATATTGGTGAAAAAAAAAAAAAAAAAGCATATAGATAATATATAGACTAGAACGAAGAGGAACTTAAAGTTTGTAGTGGAACTATATTAGACTAGAAGATAAAAAAAAAAAAAGATTAAGAAAGGTATCTATGAGGAAACGTCAGTAAAACATTGATTATTATAGAATAACCTCACTTCTTGTGAGGAAGTGCAGAAAAAGTCAATGTGGTCCTTGATCGTGTTAGCCGACCGCTGGAATCTTATCATAGGGCTGTTCTGTAAATAATTAGTTCGCGCGAAAGGAGGTCGAAATGGGAGTGAGGAACGCGTAGCATAGCCAGGAACATTGATGTTGATAGATTCCAGTAGGTCAGGAGTATCTAGTTTAGAGGTAAGGATATTATGGAAGTAGATCATGTCGTACATCTCCCTCCTCACGGATAAAGGCATTAAATTAGCAGATTTTTCGAGATTGCTATAGGATAGGTCACTTACTCTCATTTTTCTCCCCAAGGTTTTCAGAGCCTTATGCTGAATAGTTTCTATTCTCCCAGAATGATATTTATACGAAGGATTCCATACAGTGGAAGCAAATTCCAGAACACTCCGAACCAACGAACAATATAGGATTTTGAACGACAGATGATCAGAGAACTTTTTTGTCGATCTAGTAATAAAACCAAGCATTCCTGAAGCTTTTTTGCAAATAGCGTCAACGTGGGGTATAAATGAGAGTTTAGAATCAATGAGTAAACCCAAATCTCTGATACAAAAAGAACGAGGAATTTCACAAGAAAATACTTCTTTGGTAAGAAACACAAAACACTCTTAATCTGAGGCATAGTATTTAAAACAGCGTTCAAATTTCCCCTTTGGATCGACAAAGATATTTTGTGTCTAAAGAAGGTGCCTGCTCTGTTGTTTCCTGTGTGGTCCCACATTTTTTGATATCAGTGCTTTGGCTGCGGGTCCAAACGTACCAAATGTTTCCACTGCAACAGGGACGAACTAAATGTTGATATCGTAGAACGTACCAGAAAACTCATTTGATTTAGAAAGAATGTCTGATTAGGTGGCGGCGGGCTTGCAAAAAAATAGAAGGCAGATTGAGGTCTTATATATTTAATATACATACTCGTATAATGTATCATAAAAAAGTAGACTGGAAAAATAGTCTGGAAAACCTGGAAAAGTCAGGGAATTTTACTTTGATCATTTAGTAGACACCCTGATTTGAGTTTGTGACCACAATAATAAGACTTTGAGCGTTCGGTGGTAGAAAATGCTTTGAGCATTAACCTCACTTGGTGATTACCTTCCAGTAAAGAGTATCAATATCATAATAACTTAAATTTAATGTTCCTAAAAAGGTTGAAAAAATAGGGTATTCTTTTTAACATTTTATTTATATATTAACAATATTTGATTTTTACAAAGGTTCTTTTCCTAAGCTAATGATAAAAGCTTCTAAGAATGGTAAAAGCTTCTAAGATTGGAAAGTATTTTTTTTTTTTTTTTTAAAGATGAGTGTTTCACAGCCGTTTTTATTTCGTAGCCATGAAACAGGAGCCACTATAGACGCTTGTGGTCTGTGTTTTAGCCTACCCATCCCGTAGTATGCCCCTTCTCTGATGGGCGAGTAGTGACACAATACTTCCCAATTAGGTGCTGGGTCAACACGAGCGCAACTGAAGGTAACCCTTACAAACATTTGTAACCAAATTAAGAATACAAATTTTTGTCAGCACGGGGGATCGAACCCGGGACCTTCCGCATGGCAAGCGAGTGCTTTAACCACTGAGCTAATCGCGCGCTCTGTATGGAAAGTAATAAGTTAAGTTTCCATGTCTCCCCCCTCCCTCAGAATGAACACCCCCCTCAACGCGATGTACAACACCTCGGACTCTGACATCGACATCGAGAGCTTCGGCCCCACCCAGGCTGGGGAGGTGGCTCCTCGCCCCCCTCCCCCCACAGCGCCCGCATCACTGTCGTGCCCAACCCTAGCGGCGCCCACTCGTGGAGACAGCGAGGTACGTGCCGCCCCTCCCCCCCCCCCCCCTGGGGGTGTTTCTCTTCTTTCATTTTTATATTTCTTATTCATGAAGGTCGAAATTAACCTGAAGTATTTTTTGCGTAACCTGAACGAAATTTGCGTAGTATTAAGGGTGTTTTTCTTCTTTCATTTTTATTCATGAAGGGCGAAATTAACTTGAAGTATTTTTTGCGTAACCTGAACGAAATTTGCGTAGTATTAAGGGTGTTTTTCTTCTTTCATTTTTATTCATGAAAGGCGAAATTAACCTGAAGTATTTTTTTTTTTTTTTGCGTATCCTTAACGAAATTTGCGTAGTAGCGTAGTATTAACGAAATAACCATTGAGGCGAAACCTGCACCTTAGTAAATCTCCGTTTCAGGTAAATGTTGTTAAAAGTATTATTTTTTTTAATTTATAAAATTGAGTACATATCTGATTTAATTTTCAAATTAATGCTAGGTACAAACGTACAAAGTATTTTTACACTTACCTGTATATATCAATGAACGGGTGTGAACATCACACGATTTTCTATTACCTATAATCTATTAGGTACCTCATTCAAAAGTAAAAATTGTCATTCTAAGCAGCTAATAATTGTCATTCTATAACAGTCACTCTATGCAGCGAACAAGTTTATCAGCATTTTTTAATACTTTTCTCAATTAATGAACCTTTCAACCCTCCCAGTTTGATTAATGAAGAAAAGCATTTCGGGAGATGTATTTTTTGTAATTTGTAATTTATTTGCATTAATAATTGTACATTATAGGTGTAATAGGTAACATATATTTAATGTGACTACCCCACACTAAGGGGATATACAGTCCTCCTGTTTTTGTGGGGTAGTTTATACGAATACTAAAATAAATGAAAAAAACATACATCCTCTTTTGCAGACCCATTCAGCTATACGCCCGGAGTTTTGTACTAATACTAAAATAAATGAAAGAACATACATCCTCTTTTTCAGACCCGTTCAGCTATACGCCCGGAGTTTTGTACTAATACTAAAATAAATGAAAAAAACATACATACATTCTCTTTTGCAGACCCATTCAGCTACACGCCCGGAGTTTTGTACTAATACTAAAATAAATGAAAAAAACATACATACATCCTCTTTTTCAGACCCATTCAGCTACACGCCCGGCCGCAACACTTCCTCGCTGGGCGAGAGGATCCGCAACCGCAGTCACCAGAGTGAGCTGCGGCGTCTCTATCTGCGGGCCAACCGCTTCCCGGTGTTCGGGCCTCCGCGGAACTCGGGGCGGCCGCATCGCAACCCTGGTGGAACCCTGAATCGCGCCCCTGGAACCCTGAATCACGCCCCTGGTGGAACCCTGAATCGCGCTCCGGGAACCCTAAATCGCTCTCCGGGAAGCCTAAATCACAACCCTGGTGGAACCCTGAATCGCGCCCCTGGAACCCTGAATCGCGCTCCGGGAACCCTGAATCGCTCGCCTGGTACTCCCAGTCGCTTGCCCCCCGGATCCCTGACGCACACCATCGACACCAGAACCCCCCCGGAGGAGCAGGCCGCCCCGACCCCGCCCACAGACTACGAGTCTCTGCAGTCCCTCCTGTCGGAGCTCAATTCCGACGCGGCCCGTGGCTATTGGGCCACGCGCCGCAACGGGGAGGTAATTTTTTTTTGTAATTTTGACTTTATTTATTTTTTCAGGTTTGTACAATTTTTCCTTAATGCTAATATAATAACAGACGAATAAAAAAAGGGTTGGGTGGAAGAGATTGCCATAGGAAATAACCCCGCCCTTTAGTTAGGACATATGTCATATATTTTTTTTTTTTTTTTCTTGTTTATATTATTAATACTGTCAATTTTATATTTAATTTTTACCATTGTTTGTCTGTATATACAGGGTGTCCCACCAAACTTGGACACCTCAAATTACTCGGCCCCTGAAAGAGTTTTTGAAAAATAAAAAAATCTAGGGTACATGTGCTAATTAT
Organism: Bactericera cockerelli; assembly: GCA_024516035.1. Classification (NCBI taxonomy): domain Eukaryota; kingdom Metazoa; phylum Arthropoda; class Insecta; order Hemiptera; family Triozidae; genus Bactericera; species Bactericera cockerelli. The sequence continues at coordinate 47,066,524 of CM044956.1, forward strand.
GCGGTTTCAGTTATGAATTTTTTTTTATACAGGGTGGTTCAAAAGTCAGAAATTGAGGTGTCAACTTACGATTTTTAAATGGATCGACCTGAATTTTATTTGATAATTTTACTTCTAAATGATTCCTGAGTACTTTTTTAAACAAAAATATTACATACAGGGTGGTTTTTTTTCGACCATTTTTTTTCTTCTAAATCTTGAATAACTCAAGTTCGGTTAATTTTTTCGATAACAAGAATAGAAAGTGTTTGTGCAACAAATACACGCACTTTTAATTGGCATCAAAGAATTTTATACAGGGTGGTTCACAAGTGAAATAATGACTTGATTTTTTTTAAAACCGAGTTTTTTTAATTTTTTATTTAGGATTAATAATTCTCGTCTAATTTTACACATTTTTCGTTAGTCATATCGAAAAACAAAATTAAATGTTGTACAGGGTGAGACATATTTTTTTTGTAACACCCTATATATGGGTAGTCAAAGAGATGCAAAATCTCTATATATAAAACAGAAAAAAGGACTACCTACCTACCTACCTACCTACCTACCTATGTTTGTTTGTTTGTCCGGAGTTGTTTAGCCAAAACGGTAAGAGATAGCGAAAAATGTCTTGGAATTGACCCCCCCAAAACCATTATCGCTTTGTCCAGAAAAATTATAAAAAGTTCAAAAAGGCATTGCTGTCCAGCAGTACGGCCATGCCTTAGTAAATTTGAAATTTAGTCCCGTTGCAAAGCACGGGCAAACGGCTAGTTAAATATAAAGACTAAATATGCAAGAAAAACTTTGATTTTTAATTAAACTAAAAAGTTATGGTTTTTTTAACTAATATTGTCGCATGGACCACCCTGTAGATATTTAAGTCTGGCTGGGGGACTATAAACAGGGAGTAGACCAGCATTGGCTTGGTTCTGGGGCCCTTGTCAAGTATTAGCCTCCTTGTAAAGACAGTGGTAGAAGTGCTGAGTCATTCCTTCACTGTATGGCTACCATCGTTCACGATGACGTGACGCCACCCTATGATGATGATTTTTTTTTTTTCTCTCGTCTTTACAGACATCTTCCTCTATTTTTAGTACCCACGTATTGTTTTTTTATTATGATTTATAATTTCAGTAGTTAAGTTAAAGTTATCATATTTGTGTTAATCACTTTCGTGATATCACAACTACTCAAACTAGATCAAGCTACTGAGGTCGGTTTTATAATTTCAGTAGATATTCTTTAACTTTTTTTTGTTGAACATTTTAGGTGATGGGCTATCAGCCGCCAGGCCAGGACGAGGTATTGTCGGCCAACCGGCCGTCTGGCTTGTCGGCCGGGGTGGCCTCGCTGGCCGGGGTGGCCGCCAGTAGTGGGCCGCGGCGGAGCTCGGCCGAAGTTTCGACGACGGAGACGGGAGACCCCGCGGTCACCCTCGAGTCTATGCTGGCCAACGTCGGGTCTGCCTCTAGTACAGGTAATGGTGAGATTGTCTAGTACAGGTAATGGTGAGATTGTCTAGTACAGGTAATGGTGAGATTGTCTAGTACAGGTAATGATGAGATTGTCTAGTACAGGTAATGGTGAGATTGTCTAGTACAGGTAATGGTGAGATTGTCTAGTACAGGTAATGATGAGATTGTCTAGTACAGGTAATGGTGAGATTGTCTAGTACAGGTAATGATGAGATTGTCTAGTACAGGTAATGGTGAGATTGTCTAGTACAGGTAATGGTGAGATTGTCTAGTACAGGTAATGGTGAGATTGTCTAGTACAGGTAATGGTGAGATTGTCTAGTACAGGTAATGGTGAGATTGTCTAGTACAGGTAATGGTGAGATTGTCTAGTACAGGTAATGATGAGATTGTCTAGTACAGGTAATGGTGAGATTGTCTAGTACAGGTAATGGTGAGATTGTCTAGTACAGGTAATGGTGAGATTGTCTAGTACAGGTAATGATGAGATTGTCTAGTACAGGTAAGTGGTGTGAATAGATTGTCTAGTACAGGTAATGAATGAGATTGTCTAGTACAGGTAATGGTGAGATTGTCTAGTACAGGTAATGATGAGATTGTCTAGTACAGGTAATGGTGAGATTGTCTAGTACAGGTAATGATGAGATTGTCTAGTACAGGTAATGGTGAATTGTCTAGTACAGGTAATGATGAGATTGTCTAGTACAGGTAATGGTGAAATTGTCTAGTACAGGTAATGATGAGATTGTCTAGTACAGGTAATGGTGAGATTGTCTAGTACAGGTAATGATGAGATTGTCTAGTACAGGTAATGGTGAGATTGTCTAGTACAGGTAATGGTGAGATTGTTTAGTACAGGTAATGGTGAGATTGTCTAGTACAGGTAATGGTGAGATTGTCTAGTACAGGTAATGATGAGATTGTCTAGTACAGGTAATGGTGAGATTGTCTAGTACAGGTAATGATGAGATTGTCTAGTACAGGTAATGGTGAGATTGTCTAGTACAGGTAATGGTGAGATTGTCTAGTACAGGTAATGGTGAGATTGTCTAGTACAGGTAATGATGAGATTGTCTAGTACAGGTAATGATGAGATTGTCTAGTACAGGTAATGGTGAGATTGTCTAGTACAGGTAATGATGAGATTGTCTAGTACAGGTAATGGTGAGATTGTCTAGTACAGGTAATGGTGAGATTGTCTAGTACAGGTAATGGTGAGATTGTCTAGTACAGGTAATGGTGAGATTGTCTAGTACAGGTAATGGTGAGATTGTCTAGTACAGGTAATGATGAGATTGTCTAGTACAGGTAATGGTGAGATTGTCTAGTACAGGTAATGATGAGATTGTCTAGTACAGGTAATGGTGAGATTGTCTAGTACAGGTAATGGTGAGATTGTCTAGTACAGGTAATGGTGAGATTGTCTAGTACAGGTAATGATGAGATTGTCTAGTACAGGTAATGATGAGATTGTCTAGTACAGGTAATGGTGAGATTGTCTAGTACAGGTAATGATGAGATTTGTCGTAGTACATGGTAATGGATGAGATTGTCTAGTACAGGTAATGGTGAGATTGTCTAGTACAGGTAATGGTGAGATTGTCTAGTACAGGTAATGATGAGATTGTCTAGTACAGGTAATGGTGAGATTGTCTAGTACAGGTAATGATGAGATTGTCTAGTACAGGTAATGGTGAGATTGTCTAGTACAGGTAATGATGAGATTGTCTAGTACAGGTAATGATGAGATTGTCTAGTACAGGTAATGTGAGATTGTCTAGTAAAGGTTTTAAATATGAGATTGTCTAGTACAGGTAATGGTGAGATTGTCTAGTACAGGTAATGGTGAGATTGTCTAGTACAGGTAATGATGAGATTGTCTAGTACAGGTAATGTGAGATTGTCTAGTACAGGTAATGGTGAGATTGTCTAGTACAGGTAATGATGAGATTGTCTAGTACAGGTAATGGTGAGATTGTCTAGTACAGGTAATGTGTAGTATTGTCAGACAAGGTAATGATGAGATTGTCTAGTACAGGTAATGATGAGATTGTCTAGTACAGGTAATGGTGAGATTGTCTAGTACAGGTAATGTTGAGATTGTCTAGTACAGGTAATGATGAGATTGTCTAGTACAGGTAATGGTGAGATTGTCGAGATTAACAGGTAATGGTGAGATTGTCTAGTACAGGTAATGATGAGATTGTCTAGTACAGGTAATGGTGAGATTGTCTAGTATAATGTCATGAATGAGATTGTCTAGTACAGGTAATGGTGAGATTGTCTAGTACAGGTAATGATGAGATTGTCTAGTACAGGTAATGGTGAGATTGTCTAGTACAGGTAATGGTGAGATTGTCTAGTACAGGTAATGTGAGATTGTCTAGTACAGGTAATGGTGAGATTGTCTAGTACAGGTAATGGTGAGATTGTCTAGTACAGGTAATGGTGAGATTGTCTAGTACAGGTAATGATGAGATTGTCTAGTACAGGTAATGGTGAGATTGTCTAGTACAGGTAATGATGAGATTGTCTACAGGTAAGGTGAATGTTGTAGTAGTAGTTGTCTAGTACAGGTAATGGTGAGATTGTCTAGTACAGGTAATGATGAGATTGTCTAGTACAGGTAATGGTGAGATTGTCTAGTACAGGTAATGGTGAGATTGTCTAGTACAGGTAATGATGAGATTGTCTAGTACAGGTAATGGTGAGATTGTCTAGTAAGCAGCGTAATGATGAGATTGTCTAGTACAGGTAATGGTGAGATTGTCTAGTACAGGTAATGATGAGATTGTCTAGTACAGGTAATGGTGAGATTGTCTAGTACAGGTAATGGTAGATTGTCTAGTACAGGTAATGATGAGATTGTCTAGTACAGGTAATGATGAGATTGTCTAGTACAGGTAATGGTGAGATTGTCTAGTACAGGTAATGGTGAGATTGTCTAGTACAGGTAATGATGAGATTGTCTAGTACAGGTAATGGTAGATTGTCTAGTACAGGTAATGATGAGATTGTCTAGTACAGGTAATGGTGAGATTGTCTAGTACAGGTAAGATGAGATTGTCTAGTACAGGTAAATGTGAGATTGTCTAGTACAGGTAATGTGAGATTGTCTAGTACAGGTAATGGTGAGATTGTCTAGTACAGGTAATGATGAGATTGTCTAGTACAGGTAATGGTGAGATTGTCTAGTACAGGTAATGGTGAGATTGTCTAGTACAGGAATGATGAGATTGTCTAGTACAGGTAATGGTGAGATTGTCTAGTACAGGTAATGATGAGATTGTCTAGTACAGGTAATGGATGAGATTGTCTAGTACAGGTAATGGTGAGATTGTCTAGTACAGGTAATGATGAGATTGTCTAGTACAGGTAATGGTGAGATTGTCTAGACGTGAAGCAGTACATATGATGAGATTGTCTAGTACAGGTAATGTGAGATTGTCTAGTACAGGTAATGGTGAGATTGTCTAGTACAGGTAATGGTGAATTGCTGTAGAATGTGAGATTGTCTAGTACAGGTAATGGTGAGATTGTCTAGTACAGGTAATGGTGAGATTGTCTAGTACAGGTAATGGTGAGATTGTCTAGTACAGGTAATGGTGAGATTGTCTAGTACAGGTAATGGTGAGATTGTCTAGTACAGGTAATGGTGAGATTTTTTTTTTAAACTTTAATCGCCAACAAGTCGCCTTTTTATTAAACAACCCAGAGCAGTGTATTTATACCTCAAATGTTATATAGTTTTTATTTATATGTAAAACAAGGTGTCATCTTTCTTCATTGGAAGCACTGACAGTATGCTTCCAGCATTGCCTCTTTGAGTGGCAATGCTGAGTCGCCTTTTTTATTTACAATTATTGGACAAACATGAGTACATAATATACAAAATAAACAATAGAAGCTGAGTTGGAGTATAAAAAAACAATAGAAATGTTACAACTTACTACAAATAAAAGAATAAGAAGAAAATAAATGTTAGGAGTCAATTACAAAATGTTACAAGTTATTACAAAATGTTTCAAGTCATTACATAATTTACAGTATCAGATTAACTTGAATAATCTGATTACTCAATGGGTGGGAATGAGATTTTTTTAAAGCATAATTAATCGATCTCGAGAGAGAGAAAAAATACCTTTGTAAATTATTTTAACAGTCGAACCTGGATGTAAGAGAACAAATGCCAGTTCCAATTTACCTCTATGTGAAGTAAAATAACTTCATGTAAGAAAAACCTGGATTTAAGAGAAAATAATTATAAAATAAGATTACAACAAAGATAACGACGGTAGATCATATCATTAAGGCAAAGTTGAAGAAGAAGTTAATTTATATTTTATTGTTAATTTGTAATATATATTTATTTGTTTTTTCTTTTAAGTACTTATCTTGAATGTTTTCTAAGTAATTTGTTATATATTGGCATTAATAACTGTACATAATAGGTATAATAGGTAACATATATTTAGTGCGACTACCCCACACTAAGGGGATACAGTCCTCTTGTTTTGTGGGGTAGTTTCATTTCTTAAAATAGTTTTCTTTTATATCCAACCCATAGTGGATGAACAATGAAAAAGAAAAAAAATCGTTTCTGCTAAAGGGTTGGGTGGAAGAGATTGCCATAGGCAATAACCCCGCCCTTTAGTTAGGACATATGTTTTCAAATATTTTCTATTCTTTTTCATTTTTATTGTATAGTTTTTTTTTTCATTTTTTCACTGTTAAAATTATTGTTTGTATGTACATAATGTCCTTTTGTATCTAATAAAGAGTTGTATAGTAATACAATTAGTAAAAGTAAAGAATTTCGAAACTTGATTTCCTTCGCAGGTAACACGGGTTCGTTGACCTTGTCCGAATCCGAGGTGACCTTGAACCCGGTGCTGAACCAATCAGAGGACGCGCAGAGCTCAAGGTCAGCCGTGGTGAGTGTGATGGGCGTGGCCGCTCGTCCCTACACCTCCTACCCCGCCTCCAGGCTGGTGGATCTGGCCGACTACTGTGAGTATTTTTTTTTTAAACAATTTTTTATAGATGTATTTTACAACAAACTGTGAGTATTACTTCCGAGAAATTTCTACTATTAGAAATAGGAAGTATTGTGTTCGTTTTTGAAAATAAAATATTTTTTTGCTCCGATTTCAATTTTTTTTTTTTCATATTTGAAACATTTTGTAATAATTTGTAACATTTTGTAATTCACTCGTAACATTTATTGTCTTCTTATTCTTTTATTTGTAGTAAGTTGTAACTTTTCTATTGTTTTTATACTCCTACTCAGCTGCTATTGTTTATTTTGTATAATATATACCTATGTGCAAATATTGTAAATAAAAAGGCAACTTGTTTGCGATTAAAGTTTAAATGAAGGATGTTTTCTCCCTTGCAGTGGCGACCACGGAGGATGTGCTGGAGCCCACGGGACCCTTCCTGCGAGCCACCACGTACAGTATCCGCCAGTTCTTCGGCAACATGCAGGCTACCTACAATGTCATTGCTGTGAGTATGGTGCGGTCCTTGAGTTCGAATCCCATGTCGTAAAAGAATTATTATTTTTATTAGCATTTATTTTTTTTATTAAATTATTTCGCAAACATTTTTGCCTTTTATTAAAAAAAATCAGCTATAAGAATGTTTTGTCAAAGTTGTCAAACATTATTTTTGATTTTTTATGTTTCAATTTTTTTATCTCTCAGAAATCGGATGTACAATTACAGTGCAACCTGGATATAAGAGAACTTAAGGAACCTGGATATAAGAGAACTTTAGGAACCTGGATATAAGAGAACTTAAGGAACCTGGATATAAGAGATCTTAAGGAACCTGGATATAAGAGAACTTAAGGAACCTGGATATAAGAGATCTTAAGGAACCTGGATATAAGAGAACTTAAGGAACCTGGATATAAGAGAACTTAAGGAACCTGGATATAAGAGATCTTAAGGAACCTGGATATAAGAGAACTTAAGGTTAGGTTAGGTTTTTTTGCCTCTAATTAACAGGTTTTCCTTATTAATAGGTTATTTTCTATTATATAAAGTTAAATTTGACCTACAACTTGTTCTCTTATATCTTGAACCTTATATCTAGGATTGACAGCATTTTCTATGTGTTATTGAAATTTTTTTGGGGGGGTTCAACGTCGCCAACTATTACCCTCCTTGTAAAGACAGTGGTAGAAGTCCTGAGTCATTCTTCCACTGTCTGGCTACCATCGTTCACGATGACGCCAGCCTATGATGATGAAAGAAAATCCTGTTTTGTTTCTAGTCTGGTGGCGTGACGTCACTCAGTATTGAACGTCTGGACTTCCTGCACGAACACTACGCCTCCAATCGGTCCTTCCAGTCCATTGTGCAGCTAGCTCGCCACCTCTACCATGCCTCCATCATGTGCAGGTAATAGAATAGAAATTACCTTGTTTATACTGCCGAGGTGAGACTTAAAAGTCCCCTTATTTCAGCAGTCTAAACAGGTCGTTTTTTTGGGGGATTAGGATATTAAAGATTCGAAAAAGTCCTATTATTCTGCTCTGCCCACTTAAATTGTGTGATATAATAATACAAAAAAACAAATTTATATAACCCCGCCCATTAGTTAGGTTAGGACATATGTATTTATCTATTTTTTCCATTTTATTATTTATATTGTTTCCATTTTTTTTTTTTTTTTTTTTTTAATAATAATTATTTGTACTGTGCATTTATATGTCTTTGAATCTAATGAAGCATTTAATAATAATAATAATTTATTATTCTTCCTCTACTTCTTTTACTTTGCTTTCTTATTTACTTTACTTTCCGTGTCCATGATAAGTGTTCCATGGTGATGGAAGGATTGATGGGGGTATTATAACCCCTGTGGACGCCCAGAAGCAACTTTCTGGGTTCCTACCGTGTCTTGTGGGTGGTGTATTGTGTAGTGTTGTTCGTGTATTAAAATACCTACTTATCATTCACATTTTTTTAATTGTATTATTTGTATTAACTATTATTGTTTGTACTTTTGTGTATTATTGATGTCAAATACTTACTTACATCCATGGCCACACTTGCCTCAGTCGGCATTTGGCCTCGCCAACATTGTGCCTTCATTTTAAACGGTCGTAATACACTATTGCATATTATTACAAAAAAAAAATACCTTCTTAAAATCAGTGGTATCATTCTACATTTGTGCCAACTATTTCTTCTTCTTATTATTATTAAACATGTTGGATCAAGTTTCATTTACAATAAAGTAGGTACATAGAATATTTACATAGAAATTGAAATGAAACAAAATTTGATCAAGGGCGGTGCTAATGCCAACGGCATTCTCTTTTTTTTTAAGCTTTATTAGGTAGAACAAAAAATATATACAGTAGAACAGAATGAAATATAAAGAAAAACAAAAAGATTAAACAAATATACAAGAAGGAGAAAAAAGAGAGAAATGTCCTACCTAAAGGGCGGGGTTTATTTATTTTTTTAGAAACTCTTTATTAGTAGGTACAGACAAATAATGGTAAATAAAAAAATAGACAATATTAATAATATAAACAAGGAAAAAAAAACAAAATATATACATATGTCCTAACTAAAGGGCGGGGTTATTGCCTATGGCAATCTCTTCCACCCAACAATCTCTTCCTCTTCCCCCCCCCCCCCCCCCCCCTCAGGGCCCGATTTCTCGTGGTGAAGGCGGCGCATCTGGACCGCCCATTTCAAACGGTCGTAACACACTATTGCACATTATTACAAAAAAAATACCTTCTAAAATCAGTGGTAGCATTCTACCATTTTTGCCAACTAATTCTTAATAATAATAATAATACTCTTTAGTGGAAGGGAACCACCAGGCGAGGTTAATGCTCAAAGCATTTTCTACCACCTAACCCTCAGAGTCTTATTATTATGTGGTAACAAACTCAAATTAATGAGGAAAATTCATGCACTGGGTAGGATTCGAACCAACGGATCCCTACGCTACCTGGATTACCAGACTAGCTCGTTAACCACTTGACCACCAGTGCACGTTGCAATTCTTCTTCCTCTTCCCCCCCTCAGGGCCCGATTTCTCGTGGTGAAGGCGGCTGCTCTGGACCGCCGCTGGGCCGGCATCCTGGCGCAGCTCACCCGCTACTCGGCCTTCGCCGTGACCCCCGCCAACACGAGCCGCGCCGAGGCCACAGCCGAGTTCTTCTCCGACCTGGACAGGAACGGCCGCCTCCTAGAGGTGTGCTTCGGCGCCCTGGCCCAGGGCTCCGGCCAGGAGTACGACCGCAACATTTTCGGTGAGTTTTTTTTTTTATTCTTTTTTTTTAAGCTTTATCAGGTAGACCAAAAAATATATACAGTAGAACACAATGAAATATAAAGAAAAACAAAAAGATTAAACAAATATACAAGAAGGAAATAAAGAGAGAAATGTCCTACCTAGAGGGCGGGATTATTGCCTGTGGCAATCTCTTCCACCCAACCCTTCTTCTAATTAGGTATAAAAAGTTATAAAGTTATTTGTGTTATTCACTTTCGTGATATCACAACTACTGAAACTCGCTTTACTAAATCTACGCTGAAACCGGGACTTGAACCACCGACCTCCAGGTTACTAGTCTGCCGCCTTATCAAGCTACTGAGGTCGGTACCTTCCACTAAAGAGTCTTCTAATTAGGTACTTAACCCATTGCCAACCAAGCCATTTTTATGAAACTTGCCCTGGGAACCTAGGGTATTTTCCTCAAAATCACTTGTCTAGCATATATGTGCAACACGCGGTCCCCTAGACAAAAAACACATATTTCCTTGTCACTAGGGACCGTGTATTTGTCATATGCTATATGCTATACATATACATGGTACCCAAGAAGGTTCAAACGTGTCTAGTATATATGCAACCCCGGTACCCCAGGCAATACCAGTGTGTTGCAAATGTGCTACCCATGAAAGGCAATGGGTTAAACACTGTATGTCACGACCGGTCGTTCGTGTGTCGCTAGAGGACTTTATTTATAGTATTAGATATCATTCATAACAACCTGTCTTCCTGGTGGACGTTAAACAGGGAGAAGACCAGTGTCTCGCTAGAGCACTATAATGGTTCTCGCGATGGTTAATCGCACATCGAAATATATGGTTTAGGACGAGCCAAATTTAAAATATAGTTGGCTGGAGACCATCATTCCCCCTCCAACTGTAGCCAAGCTGGCTACAACAAGAAGATACTATGTTATGTTATAGATATGTGGTTAATGTAGGGCGAGTTTCAATTCCTGTATTCCAGACACTTGCTGGATAAACTGCGCTCCGCATCATTCCCCCCAACAACAACACATGGTCAAGAACATAGCCTAAACCACTATTTGTACTTATTATCTAATAAAGAATTTAATATTAATATCTCTCCCGCACGGTGACCTGGGTTCGATCCCCAGCGGGGCAGGATTTTTTCTGCTCTGTACTTGGGTGTTCGGGGTCCACTCATACCTCGTGACGAAAAATGAGTAGCTGCTTTAATTTGAGCAGCGACCAGTGGCGGAATTATAGGCAAAAATAAGATATTAGGATAACAAAGATACGGTAAAGTCCTATATTTTCTGCGCTACCCACTAAAATTGTGATATAATAACACAAAGAAAAAAATATAATAATGATAATAATAAAAATTATTATTATGATTATTATATTTTTTTTCAATTCAATTAATTTCAAAATTTAATTAATCAAGCCTCACATCTCTCGTTTTTAAATTAACACTTCTTTTTTCAATGTAAATATGATATTTTTAATACTGTGAAGCATTTTATTTAACATTAATTGAATTTATAAAAAATGAAGAAATAGACCCAAACACCAGCTTATTTGCTGAAATGGGTCTATAAAACTCATTATTATTTATCTATAGGTACAAATTTTATTAATTGTATGTATTATTTTCATTGACTGTTATTTGTTTTACCAAATTTAAAATTAAATATATATTTGAGTATGTTGAAAAAAAAAAAAAAAAACATATTTATTATTATTTACTTATTATCTAATAAAGAATTTAAACACAATATCTCTCCCAGACGCCGCCTCGGAGGTGCGCGGCTACGAGGACGCGGCGCGTCGCCTCCAGCGCGTGCTGCTGCGTCACCTGCGCTGGACCTCGCGTCGCCTCGACCTGTGGGGCGCGTCGCCTCAGCTGCCGCACCTGGGCGACGTGGCCGAGCTGGACAGCGTGCTGCGACGCGAGCTTCTCGCCCTGGACGTGATGAGCCCCGAGCTCACGCAGGCGAGCGTGCGAGCTGTGCGCGATCAGTTTGTCGAGTGAGTAGAAGAGTTTTTTTTTTTTTTTTTTTTTAGTTACATTTTATTAATAGAACATATTATATACAACACAAATAATTACAAATTAAAATACAATATTATAGAAGAAAAAAAAATAAAGAAAAAATAATAAATATATACATAATATATGCCCTAACTAAAGGGGGGGGTTATTGCGACGCGAGCTTCTCGCCCTGGACGTGATGAGCCCCGAGCTCACGCAGGCGAGCGTGCGCGCCGTGAGGGATCAGTTTGTTGAGTGAGTAGAAGAGTTTTTTATTTATTTTATTTACACTTTATTCATAGGACAAATCACCGTGGCTAAAGCAACACCGCCTAGGTCGCATTTTTTTTTTTGTTGAGATTTTTGTTTTAACGAATAGAAATGACCGTATTGCACCTTGTGACGAAGTTTTTTTCTCTCAAAAATTCCAAAAGATAGCGCTGTAGTTTCATTTAGTATCTCCGCACATCTGATTTTGGCTACCAACACCGCCTATCATTCAGTTCTTATTGCCTCCTGTAAAATTGCAAAAAATTAGATAGGCGGTGTTGCTTTAGCTACGACGATATTATATACAACACAAATAATTACGAATTAAAAAACAATATAATAGAAGAAAAAAATAAAGAAAAAATAAATAAATATACATATACATAATATATGCCCTAACTAATGGGCGGGGTTATTGCGACGTGGCCGAGCTGGACAGCGTGCTGCGACGCGAGCTTCTCGCCCTGGACGTGATGAGCCCCGAGCTCACGCAGGCGAGCGTGCGAGCTGTGAGGGATCAGTTTGTAGAGTGAGTAGAATAATTATTTTAATTATTTTATTTGCACTTTATCAACACGTATGAGACGGGTCTTATTTTCTATACTTTGTACGCTGGGACGGCTTCAAATTAGGGTATGTGTTCCAAATATGACAACAACGAAAAATTGGGACGGGCGAGTACAAAAATATATTAATAATAGCATTATCTGTGCCCACCGGTGGGTCACGTTACAAAGGAAATTGAAAGAAAAAAAAACGTGACCCACCCCACCGGTCACGCCGTCTCATACGTGTTAATAGAACATATTATATACAACACAAATAATTACAAATTAAAATACAATATAATAGAAGAAAAAAAAAAGAAAAAGAAAAAAAATATACATAACATATGCCCTAACTAACTTATGGTGACGTGGCCGAGCTGGACAGCGTGCTGCGACGCGAGCTTCTCGCCCTGGACGTGATGAGCCCCGAGCTCACGCAGGCGAGCGTGCGAGCCGTCCGAGATCAGTTTGTAGAGTGAGTAGAATAGTTTTTTTTTATTTAATAATAATAATAGAAAATCTTGTAAGGGCAAAGTTTTATAAGTAAAGCTATTAAGCCCAGAACTTTTATTTACACTATATTAATAGGACATATTATATACAACACAAATAATTACAAATTAAAATAGAATATCATTGAAGAAAAAAATAAAGAATAAATAAATAAAAGTGCAAAAGGTAGTCAAGTGGTTAACGCGCTAGTGTGGTAATCCAGGTAGCGTAGGGATCCATTGGTTCGAATCCCACCCAGTGCATGAATTTTTCCTCATTAATTTGAGTTAGTGACCACATAATAATAAGACTCTGAAGGTTAGGTGATAGAAAATGCTTTAAGCATTAACCTCGCCTGGTGGTTACCTTCCACTGAAGAGTATTATTATTATTATAAATATATACATAATATATGTCCTAAGGGCGGGGTTATTGCCTTTGGCAATCTTTTCCACCCAACCCTTTTTTTTCAATTCAATTCTAACTTTGTTTTAGTAAACAAAACAGTCAAAGCTGTTTCATTGAATTTGTATTTGAATCCCACCGAGTGCATGAATTATTATTATTATAATAATAATTTTATTTATTTATTTACACTTTATTAAGGACATATTATATACAACACAAATAATTACAAATTAAAATACAATATAATAGAAGAAAAAAATAAATAAATATATACAACATAATATATGTCCTAACTAAAGGGCGGGGTTATTGCGTTTGGCAATCTCTTCCACCCAACCTTTTTTTTTTTCAATTCAATTCTAACTTTGTTTTAGTAAACAAAACAGTCAAAGCCGTTTGATTGAATTTGTGTTTGAATCCCATCGAGTGTATGAATTATTATTATTATAATAATAATTTTATTTATTTATTTACACTTTATTAATAGGACATATACTATATACAACACAAAAATAATTACAAATTAAAATACAATTTAATAGAAAAAAAGAAAAAAATAAATGAATACATAATATATGTCCTAACTAAAGGGCGGGGTTATTGCCTTTGGCAATCTCTTCCACCCAACCCTTTTTTTTCAATTCAATTCAACTCGATCTTTGTTCTAGTAAACAAAACAGTCAACGCCGTTTGATTGAATTTTTATTTGAATCCCATCGAGTGCATGAATTATTATTATTATAATAATAAGGAATTTCCGGCCCTACCCAGGCTGGGTGAGGTTAATGTGGGTAGCTGTTACGATTCCCAGCAAATGGAGGGTAAAACACTCGTCCTAATTCAGGACGTTAAATCAAATAGAATCATTGGCGTTAGGAAGGACATCCAACCTTAAAAAATATGCCAAAACCAACCAACCTCAACCATGAGGTTGAAAAACGTCGACACTGCTTAAGCGGGATAAGACAGAGTAAAAGAAGCAGAATAAGGAAGAGCATTACCTTATCAGGCATTACCAAGAACTGATCTAGATGAAAGCTGTTCACACAACCACTCAAGAAAATCATTTCACTTTTTTTAAGCTTTATTAGGAGGAAAAAGTACAATGGTAACAGTATAAAATTAAGGAAAAAAAAAAACAAACAAATGACAAAATAAATAAGTAAAAAAGAAAATAACAATAATGTCCTACCTAAAGGGCGGGGTTATTGCGTGTGGCAATCTCTTCCACCCAACCCTTTCACTTCGTTAAATCACTACAACATCAAATATAACTCCATTCGTAACACTGATATTGTAACTAACCAAGGAAGAGAATGCCGTTGGCATTAGCACTACCCTTGATCGAGTTTTGTTTTGTTAATTTTACTTTGTAAATACTCCATGTATGTATATTATTTGTTATATATAAATGTTATTAAATTTATTTATAATAACATATATTTGAATCTTGGCAGAATGAGTTAGGCATTGCACGCATGGTGACCTGGGTTCGATTCCCAGCGGGGCAAAAAAAATTCTGCTCTGTACTTGGATGTTCGGGGTCCACTCATACCTCGTGAGGAAAAATGAGTAGTTACTAGTATGAGTAACGACAAGTGGCGGCCTTACCAGAGTAAAAAGAAATTAATGTAATAGAATTCGAAAAGTACAGGAGGCTCTTAGTAGTGCTTCACCACAAATAAAACCATACATACATAATAAAATTGTAATCGGAATGTGGGCAACGGAAGGTAGGTCGTGTGCTCTTGACCAATAGGATTGTTGAATATCGCCTCTCATGACATTTCGGCCAAGGGTGAAACTTAGATGATCCATGATTGGATAGCTCTCCTCCCCGATGCCCACATATATATTTGAACAATTTACTTGTCATGTATTTAAAAAAATATATATATATATATATTGTACCCCCCTTACCCCTCCCAGCACCCTGATCCAGGATCTCTCCCCGCCCATATTCGAGGACACCCTCATCACCTGCATCCGTCGCTTCTCCTCCCTCTCCTCCCGCATGGACGACATCATCACCTCCGAGCTGAGTAGCTTGCCGGCCATGCCTCCCGACCCTTCGGCCATGCCTCCCGACCCTGCGGCCATGCCTGGGCCTTCCCGAGCCGGTGAGTATTGTATTTGTATTGTACGAATTTCTTTGTGGTGAAGCACAAGGCCTCTTCACAATTTTTGTGGGTAGCGCAGCATTACTAAGAGCCTCCTTTACATTTCGAATTATTCTATTACATTAATTTCTTTTTACTCTGGTAATGCCGCCACTGGTCGTTACTCATACAAGTAACTACTCATTTTTCCTCACGAGGTATGAGTGGACCCCGAACATCCAAGTACAGAGCCGGTGAGTATGTTATGTAATGCACTAGAGCAAATCAATCTCTAATATAATTATGTTAGGTGCTCATAAGAAGTAGAGTCTAACAAGGTACCCTATGTAAGATAATAAAACTGAGCTCAATAGGTGTAGGTAAAGCACATAAATGATAATAATAATAGTAATGTTTTTTCTTTGAATTATTACATCACAATTTTAGTGGGTAGCACAGAATCATAGGACTTTACACCACTCGAGAGACAATGCCGGGAAACCATTATTGCGCCCATATTGGGCATTGTATTTTGGAATATGTTTTATTATTTCGCAAACTCAATTGCCTTTTTTTATTTTAATCTGTAGCCCGGGTTTGAACCGATTGGTCACATGCCTCCTTATAAGGAGAGGCCTCAGATACCAATCTCTTTTTGTACAACTTTATTGTGTTTTATAAATTTATGTTAAAATGTGTAAATTTAATTGTACAAATAAAGGCTATTTAGATTACATTACATTACAAAATAATTGCCTTTTTTTAGTATATCATCAAAGACATACTTAATTCTTCATGTACCGACGTATTCGTTTGAATATGATAATGCATCTGGATCTTTGACAGTGTAAAGTTTTCTCTGGCTCCAGAGAATGCCTGCTGTACCAATTTATTCGATCTGTTGAATGAAAAGAAGCATAAAAATATATTTTTATGCTTCTCAGATGTTAACATTTGTTCTTCTCTTAATTCAAAACATTCTTGGGGGTGCCCAGAAGGTTAGGGGCTGTTTTTATTATGTAAAATAAAGCATTTTTATATTCAAATCAATTCAGGTGTATTTATTATTATGTAAAATAAAGCATATTATATTCAATTCATTTCAAATTCCTAGAATTTGTTGAAGATTAACGATGTTTTTTTCCTCGCAAGCTTTTCTGAAAGACTATTGAAATTCCTTTTTTTATTGACCATCTGTAACATAGTATAAGGAACCTTCATCCATTGATCTAATCCTGCCAAGACTTTCCGGTACATAATTATGAACAGTTATATTACTGCGCGTAGCGAGACACAGGTTAAACATAATATAATTGTATTTTTGGAGTAGTCACCGTGGCAGAGTGAGTTAGCGCGCTTGGCATTGCACGCATGGTGACCTGGGTTCGATTCCCAGCGGAGCAGGAATTTTTCTGCTCTGTACTTGGATGTTCGGGGTCCACTCATACCTCGTGAGGAAAAATGAGTAGTTACTTGTATGAGTAACGACCAGTGGCGGCATTACCAGAGTAAAAAGAAATTGAAGTAATAGAATGATTCGAAATGTGAAGGAGTAATGCTGCGCTACCCACAAAAATTGTGAAGAGGCCTTGTGCTTCACCACAAATAAAGCCATACATAATTGTATTTTTGGTGTTCTTGAAAGAAGTTTTTCAGGACTTACAGTATTATAATAATAATGCTTTTTCTTTGTGTTATCATGTCACAATTTTAGTGGGTGGCGCAGAATCATAGGACTTTACCACTTTAATTTACAATATCTTGTATTATTTTTTTGCCTAAGATTCTGCCACTGGTCGCTGCTTCACATTAAAGCAGCTACTCATTTTTCCTCACGAGGTATGAGTGGACCCCGAACATCCAAGTACAGAGCAGAAAAAATCCTCCCCCGCTGGGAATCGAACCCAGGTCACCATGTGTGCAATGCCTAGCGCGCTAACTCGCTCTGCCACAGTGACTACTCGCTCTGCCACAGTGACTACTTGCCACAGTGACTACTTACAGTATTAAAAATGGAATATATTACAAATTTAATGTTGTTCGGGTAGAGGGACTTAGTGTTACAGATCTCTCTGACCGATAGGAATTCTAAAAAAAGATTTTCATAATCATCATAGGGTGGCGTCATCGTGAACGATGGTAGCCAGAGAGTGGAGGAATGACTCAGCACCTCCACCACTGTCTTTACAAGGAGGCTAATAATTGACAAGGTCGTCCAGAACCAAGCCAATGCTGGTCTATTCCCTGTTTATAGTCCCCCAGCCAGACTACTGGTCTACTCCCTGTTTATAGTCCCGCAGCCAGACTGCTGGTCTACTTCCTGTTTATAGTCCCCCAGCCAGACTGCTGGTCTCCTCCCTGTTTATAGTCCCCCAGCCAGACTGCTGGTCCACTCCCTGTTTATAGTCCCCCAGCTTTGCACATTAAAAATGTGAGAATGTTATTTTTAATCGGAAGAGAATGCCGTTGGCATTAGCACCGCCCTTGATCAAGTTTTGTTTTGTTAATTTTAATTCCTATGTATGTATATATTCTATGTTATTTGTAAATAAATCTTGATCAAATATGTTTAATAATAAAAAACTGTTGTTTTACTTGTTCACAGGATCTTCCGCGGCCATGTTCTCAGAGGACGAGTCCAGCGCCTCCGAGGCTGAGGTGAACCCCTACGATGACCTGGGCGATGGCGCCACCATGGCTGACGTGCTGCACACTAGGCCTGGCTTTGAGGGCGTTGACCCTTTACTTGACACTACTAGACCTGGCTTTGATGGATTGGACCCGTTACCTTTACTTGATAATGTGAACAGTAGAGCTGGCTTTGAAGGTGTTGACCCTTTACTTGACAATGTCAACCCTGGACCTGACTTTGAAGTTGTTGATCCTTTACTTGATAATGAAAACGCTAGGCCTGGTTTTGAAGGTGTTGACCCTTTACTTGACAGTGTAAACCCTAGACCTGGCTTTGACGGTGTTGATACTGTCGAATACGAGGCGAGAGGCTCGCTTGGAACCAGTAGAACTAATAGATCCATTGGACATGACATTCGAGGCAATAGATCAGTTGGAGATGATCATCAAGTTCACATACCTATTGGAGATAATAGAAGCAACAGATTGATTGAAGGTGATGTTGAAAGAATTGGATCAGTTGAAGATACAAGTGGCGCAGGTGTTCGAGATATTTATAACATGTCGACGGGCGAGGAAAGTGCCGACATCAGCTACATGGAAGAAATCTTAGCCAGAAGCAATAGGATAACAAGAGATGTTTCCAGAGACATGGAGAGCACTAGCAGTACGGGACAGAATGTGTCTACCAGATTCAATAGAACGGGAGATGATGCTGCTGCGAGCAATGCCGGAAGCCATGGACGAAATGCATCCGCTAGAAACAGCAGAACTGACGGAGACAGTAGAGCTGGTAGCAGCAGAATGGGGACCAGCAGAAGTAGCAGACTAGCGGACGACAACAGAAGTGGATCTACGAGAAACAAAAGAACATTTGGAGAAGCCTCTGGAAATGGAGCTACAGATAGGGCTGATAACAGAAGTGGAGCTAGAAGACCGAGTGATGAGAACAGACATGGAGCGAGGAGTACCAGATCGGACAGTGCCAATCCTGCGCATAGGAAACTGTTGAGGCGGTCCAGACAGCAACGCCTGAGACCTGCTTACAGAGTAGCCTCGTCTTCATCCAGGTAAGTGTTGACGTTTTGGTCAAGTGGTTAACGCGCTAGTCTGGTAATCCAGGTAGCGTAAGGACCTGTTGGTTCGAATCCCACCAAGTGCATGAATTTTTCCTCATTAATTTGAGTTTGTGACCACATGATAATATGACTCTGAGGTTTAGGTGGTAGAAAATTCTTCGAGCATTAACCTCGCCTGGTGGTTGGTTACCTTTCACACCAATTATTATTTTGGTTTCAAATTAAATCAAAATATATTTATTTATTTTAATTTTTCATAACAAATTTTTGAATATTGTCAAAAAATATATAAAAAATTCATAAAATATGCAATCCAATAGGCAGGCTCATTGCTGCGAATGGAGGGTAACACCCCCGTCGTGATATGACCATGCAGTTGAAAGCGACGTTAAGCAAAAAAAAAAAAACAACTTTACTGTAATATTTCTTCAAATAAATTTTCAGACATTGAGTTTTTTAGGTTTTGATAAAAAAAAAACAAACTATTCAGATACATATCACCAAACTGTAGAAAAACATGTGGTTGAATGGCATTTTAAACATTAAATACGCGTAGAAAAGGACGCAAAAGATTACTTTAAAGTAAACCCGAGAATAGTTTAAGTTCAAAATTGTTCAACTGAAGTTTGTTCATGGTCTCGAGTTGACAGTCTAAATTAACCACTACTATGCTATACCATACCACACTATACTATTATAATAATAATAATAATAACAACAACAACTCTTTATTGACAAGAATAATATTGACAAAGGACGTGTTTATTGCCTGAGGCAATCTCTGCCATCAAACACATACTATACTAATTCTATACATCAAACACTATTCGTCCACTATCCCATAAAATATATAAGACCTGTTTGACTGCTGGAGTAAAAGGACTTTTCAATCTTACCTCGGCAGTATAAACAAGGTATATTCTATTCTATTCTATACTAATTTTCTTTTCCATGTTTCAGCGAGGATGAAGCCCCTGTGATAGAAATCAGCGACACAGATAGTGATAGACCCAGTGCATCGTCCACTTCAGATCTGTTGAGAAGACTCAAAGCGTTAGCCCACACAGTAAGTGTTACTTATTTACTCTTATTCCCATGGCCACCTCGCCTTTAACCTCGCATTATACAAGCATTTAACCTCGCCTGGTGGTTAACTTCCACTAAAGAATGTTGTTATTATTATACAAGTTTTCGATAAATAAAAAAAATTAAAATTGTGCAGAAATAGTTGGGGGGTTTTCTTTAAAGTCACCCATTTTCAAATGTTTTCTGTTTTGCCTCCTCAGAAACCTTCCACTAAAGAATGTTATTATTAAACAAGTTTTCGATAAAAAAAAAAAAAAAAATTGAATTGTGCAGAAATAGTTGGGGGGTTTTCTTAAAAGTCACAGATTTTGAACTGTTTTCTGTTTCGCCTCCTCAGAACGGGTCAGAGGCGACCCCCACCAGAGCGCCGCCGCCCAGACCCCCATGCGCCCTCCACCTCCACTGCCCCACCCCCCCTCTCCTCCGAGTCCTCCCTGAGCGACACAGACAGCGACCCGCCCGGCCACTCCTCCACCTCAGATCTGTTGAGGCGGCTCAAGGCGCTAGCCCGCACTGTGAGTGTTAATAATAATAATAACAACTCTTTATTGACAAGAATAATATTGACAAAGGGCGTGATTATTGCCTGAGGCAATCTCTGCCATCAAACCCATTGTAGTTTTAGTTTTGTAGAAATAAACGGGTATCCCATTTGTGGTGTCACGTAATCCCTATAAAAGAAGTTGATAGAAAGAAAAAGTCGTCATATAGAATTTGTTTCCGAGTAATAAGCATAGAATTTGTTTCCGAGCAATGAGCATAGAATTTGTTTCCGAGTAATAAGCATAATCATAATATCGCCTTATTTAAACTGCCCGATTAGGACTATTAAATCCCATTATTCCAGCAGTAAGCCCAAGACATATTATTATGTGGTAAAAATCCCGAATGGGAGGATAACTTGTCATGTCCCGGCTGGGTTTCGAACCCACGAACTCTGGAATCTTTGGATTCACAGAGTGCCGCCTTTACCACTGAGCTACCGGTCAGACCATAGATTTGTTTCCGAGTAATAAGCATAGAATTTGTTTCCGATTTCACAGACCAGTTCGGAGTCCACCCCCACCAGAAGACCGGTGGACCCGAATGCCCCCTCCACCTCCACAGCTCAGACCCCCCTCTCCTCCGAGAGCTCCTCCTTCAGCAACATCATGCAGGTAATGTTGCCTCTCACCAGGCAATCAAGTAATGTAATTTAAAGTAATAAAAACATATAAAAAAATTACATCGTTTGGACGTTTGTTTGAACTCTAGTTTATTATAGTCAAGGTAGTTCCATTTCAAGGTCATTAATGGGTCACGGTCGTTTTAGTTCAAGGTCAGTACATGTCAAGGTCGTTCCAATTCAAGGTCGTTCCATTTCAAGGTCGTTTAAGTTCGAGGTCATTTACAGGTGACGTGAAATGAAAATGACCTTAAAATAGAACGACCTTGACCTGTGATGATATTAAATTTGAACGACCTTGAAATGGAACTACCTTTGCCTGAAATGACCTTGAAATGGAACTACCTTTGCCTGAAATGACCTTGAAATTAAACGACCTTGACCCTTAAATGACATGTGTTACAAATTCTATTTTTTCCCCCAGTCCGTTCGCGAGTTCATCACGCAGCTAGAGACCCTGGTGGGGCCGGGCCGCAATGTCGCCTCCCCCGGCCGCCATGCGCCCGCGCCGGGCCGCAGTTCTGCCGCCACGGGCCGCACTGGCCGCACGCGGGCCTCGGACATATTCGACATCTTTCCCTCCTCCTCCGCCTCTTCCTCCTCCACTCCCTCCAGCACCTCCACCTCGTCTCTCAACACCTCCGCGGCCTCCACACCCGAAGGTAAGAGCCTCTTGTTTTAACTCAAACATAATAATAATAATATCGTCTTATTTATACTGCCCGATGAGGACTATAAAAGTCCCATTATTCCAGCAGTAAGCCCTAGACATATTATTATGTGGTAAAAATTCTCAATAGTAAGGAAAAGGGGACACGGAGGACTGTATAAAAGCCGTGGCCTTTGGATAGTTAGATTTTTGGTTTTGAGCAATGGACTAATAATTGGACTAATAATACTTGAGGAAGGTCAAAGCTCAAGGACGGTTTGGAATTTTGGACTTTTGAAAGTTTGGGCCCTGGTATCGTACAGCAATTTTATTTGGGGTCATCTCTCATCAATTTTTTGCTATCTCTTACCGTTTCGTCTAAACAATTCCGGACACACAAAGCCACAAAGATACTCCGAAAGATACAAAGCCCATCCATATTTCTCATTTACATTTAGAGATGTACAAATAAACCCTTTATCTATTTATTTATTAATGAACAAATAAACTATCTATTTATTTATTAATGAACAAATAAACTATCTCTCTATTCATTTATTAATGAACAAATAAACTATCTCTCTATTTATTTATTAATGAACAAATAAAATATGTCTCTATTTATTTATTAATGAACAAATAAACTATCTCTCTATTTATTTATTAATGAAAAAATAAGCTATCTATCTATTTATTTATTACTGAACAAATAAACCATCCATCTATCTATGTATATTTATGACCCTCAGCACCTCGCACCCCCTCGGCCCCCCCCTCCTCCTCCCAGGCGTCCCTCCTCCGCTCCCCCCTCTCCGCGTTCATGTCGGGGATCCGTCGCAAGCGCAAGCTGCCCCCCCTGTCTTCCTCTGAGGCGACGGAGCCCCCCCCACCCCCCCGGCGACGCCGTCGGCACGTTGAGACAGAGCCCTCGCAGCGAGGTGAGCGAATTCCAAGATTTTTTTTTTATTAGTGTTTCACAGCCGTTACCGTGTAGCTCAGTAGCTTGCCGACCTGAGCAGCTTGATCTGGTGATTTTACGGATGTTTGGCAGTATGATGGGGTTTTGTTAATTCACAATTATTCGTATACGTATATCCAAATTTCAAGTCTGTTTAGTGTGTAATCTTACAAAGAATTAGCACACAATAAAGGGTTGTGCTGGATGTTTATTTTTCCTCACCGACCTCAGTAGCTTGATCGATAAGGCAGCGGACTTGACACCTGGAGGTCGGTGGTTCAAGTCCCGGTTTCAGCCTAGATTTATCAAAGCGAGTTTGAATAGTTGTGATATCACAAAAGTCTTAAACACAAATATGATAACTTTTTTTCTTACTTTTTACATTTATATTTCAGAGCATGACGAGACGTTCTCTTCCACGCAACCGGACGAGTGTTCCTGTTGGTTCCGGGCGGCGGTGGACAGTAGTACGCCGACCGCCGGTGGCTCCCACCAGTCTCCTGGCACCGGTCAGTCCGCCACTGCCTGTCCTCTGGACAAGACACAACCGACCGCCAGTTGTGATTCATCTACCGCTCAATCAAAACCGGGTTGTTCATCCTCCAATCAACCGAAACCCGGTTGTAGTTATTCATCTTCCAGTCAATCAAAACCTGGTGTTGATTCATCTTCCAATCAATCAAATCCAGGTGGTCGGGGCGAGCCAAACCTTAACCGGTATTCAAGTCAGTCCTCGCCGGACAGTAAACAATCAGCTATGTCAGGTGGTCAATCATCTAATGCTACGAGCGTCGCTCATGTTGCCACTTGCTCGAATCAAGCCGCCCAGTCACCCAACCCCTCTAGTTCTAGTCAAGCGTCTTCCTCTTCCACCATCCCGCCACCCCTGCCACCCCCAGTGTCTGCTACACAGCCTCTTGATCAAGACGTGACGTCATCCAATCCTGCTGACCAGCGCACGTCACCTCCTGCAGCCGTCTCGGAAGGAATCTTCACCCGATTCCTGACTAGATTTGAGCGCCTACTTGAGAGCGACAGAGCGCCCGCTCTCAGAGATGAGCCGACGGCAGAATCACCGCGTGAAGGGCCACAACAATCGGAGAACGCTTCGGCAGAAGAACCTCCTTTCGGCCACGCGTTTCCTCCTTTTCCATCGGCAACCACGCCTACACCGCCTGAAGCTCAAGCACGACGGACACAAGCCACGCCTGCTCCGCCGCCAGCGCCTCGTAGTGTGTCGCAAGCCCCTCCTACTTCCTCGCAAGCTCCGCCCACCTGGGAGAGCGTGCGGTTCCTGCGTGTCCCCCGCGCCCGCCCCTGGGAGTCCTGCAGCTTCTCCTCCCCCAACTCCCGCGTCCCCTCCCCCTCTCGTATCGTGGATGTGGAGATGCTGCGGGTGCCCAGCCTGAGCCCCTGGGAGCTGCCCCTCCGCCCGTCCAGCCACGGCGGGCGAGACTTCGCCTCCAGTGCGGCGCGCGCTTCCAGATCCGCCGAGCGCGGGAACAACGCGAGCGGCGCCGGGTACGGGCGAAATATTTTCACCGAAGAAGGTGCTAGTCAAAGTCAACCGGGCGGTAGAAACAACGCGAGCGGTAGCGGCAACCCGACCGGACCGAATAGAAGTGAACCCAATGGACAGAGTGGTGCCACCAGCGGCGGTGGTCTATATCTCCTGTCGCGATTCCTGAGCCCCGAGCTGGCGGCGGGCGGACCCAACGGTGCCGAGGGCACGCCCACCTTCTCCTATCTCGGACGAAGTCGGGATCGCTCGAGAACGAGGGAGCGGGATCGTGATCGCTCGAGAAGCAGAGAGGATCACTCGAGGCATCGGTTTGATCGTTCTCCCGAGGACACGGAAATATCGCGGACAGGCACACCTGTAGTCCCTGCTACACCCTCTGAATTGGTAAGATTCTTATTCAAAAATAAAATTGAATTATTTTCAGTACATCCTGGAAACAAGAAAACGATTTCCAGGTCAAATTCACCTCTGTATTAAGGAAATGAATAGCCTCTTTTTAAAAGAAACCTGGGTATAAGAGAAAAAATTCTGGTCCCTTGAGTTGTCTTTTATCCGGAAGAAAAATTAATAATAATCAGGAAGAAGCCAGCGTCGATAGCTAGTTGAATGCACCGGTAGAATCACCGAAGTTAAGCAACGTTCAGCGAAGTGAAGACTTCGTGATGCTGGCATTCCAGCCCGACCCAGGCTGGATGGGGTTAATGTCAGTAAGAGGTGATTTTCTTACGAACAGAGGGTAACACCCCCGTCGTGATATGACCATGCAGTTGAAAGTGACGTTAAACTCAAATTAAAATAATAAATAAAAAACAGGAAGAAATATGTCTATAGAATAGAATAGAATATACAGGGTGGACCAAAAAAACGTTTACACCCGTTAATGGTAGATTACTGATGACATTTCTAGGACAGATCTGCAATCCGTTTTTTTCGGATTCGCCTTTATAACTGCACAAAGTGATTTTTTGCAACTTTCTGAAAAAGTCCGACTTTGGCTTATTCTTCAGGTCAGAACTTTTTTCCTGTTTAAGATGAGTTGATTCTGAACATTTCTGCAGAAAGCCAACAAAATTTCGATGTTTATAGCTACACTACTTTGTTTTTTACGGTTTGGTTTGGCATCTTTTTTGACACCTGAATAGAAAAAAAATTCTCATGTAAATTTTTTACACTTTGAAACACTCAAGATTTGCCCGAGCAAATTTTGGCACAGACATGGGCAAGTTTGATAAAAGTTGGCGGCCAACCCAAGGATGCTAAAAAATAATTTTACGATTTTTTATCACGTGATCTTCTGGGTAAACAAACCAGGTAAGTCTCAAAAATTGATGTTCAAAATCTTAAAAGTGTTGACCGTGTAGGGTCGTCTTGTACTCAAAGAGTAATTAGCTATTTATGTTTGATAATTTATTATTTTCCTTCGAATTAATGAAAGGCCAGTCAAATGAATGATTGTTTGTTTCTCGATGATAGTTTTCAAGCATATTTTTCTGCATTCTATGAAGTATTATTTTTAAACTTCTTGAGTTTTTTTAGTACAAGTTACATTATTATAATTCGGATGCTGAAATGGCAGATACGCATTTAGCATAATGGAGTTCCTAACAGGAACATTTGGGATCACGTGAAAAACATAGTTTACGAAATCTGGTAGCAAGAATCCTGTTGGCATTCGATGACCTGACAGAAAAACCTGGAATCTTCCGCAACATTCGACGGAACATGATGAAGAGGTTCAACCTTTGCATCCAGGAAGGTGCTGGACGCCACTTCCAACAGTTCCTCTAAGGGAATTGAGAAGGGAGAGAGAGAGAGAGAGAGGCAAAGAGAGAGAGAGAGAGAGAAAGAGAGAGAAAGGCAAGAAGGTTGTCCCTCTACCTTCTGAGTTAGAACTAAGGTACTAAAGTCACCATTGGTTTCAAAAATTTCTGTGAGGAGAATCCATAGTGTGTACTATGGCTAAATAAAAAATGGCAGCAGCCTTTTATTTTGTAGTCATGAATTTTTTGCTGGCTCTGGCGTTCGGACCGGGTGGACTAGCTTACCACTGAGCTAATCGTGCGCGTCTAATCGTTTCTCATTGAACATACTAACACAAAATGTTTTTTTAAATACCTTTTTGTTTATATCAAAATAGTATAAAACATAATAAAGACTGCAAAAGTTTATTAATTTTACAAAATATTATCTTGTTTTTTTTCAAAACTTCTATTAAGAGTTGGCAATCGGTAAATATTTGTTAATTAATTAGTATTGTTTATGATAGAAGAACCTACCTACATATTTACCTGGATTTATTTCATAAACTCTATTTTCGTTTGGGAAATTCGCTAGTTTTTTTTTCTCTCGTAGGGAAGCATAAGAAAAACCATCCTTACATTATCAAGGCAGTCTCTCAGGGGCTTACATGAATAATAATTATGTGTATTGTGATACCAATAGTATTTGATATAATTCAATTTACAGATGGTATTACCCCCAAAAAAAACCATAAGTTGTTGGTGTTACAACAGGTCAGATACAGGTATGAATAAAATATTCCATCAGATTTTTTTGATAATTAAAATAATATTGACCGTCGAGAATTGAACCTCGGTCATGCGTCTTACACTCTTAGCACTACCACATTTAGCTAACACCACTGATAATCTGAGAAGCACGAAATTTATCATTTGAATTTTCCTAAACTGGCTGATGAAGGCATGTGAGACCGCGGTATTCAAAAAAAGCAATGTAAACAATTTTTGTAAACAATACAAGACGCCCTTACACAGTCTACAGCTTGAAAACTCTTAGTATTTTTGAAGAGTTTTTGGCAAACATCTAATAATTTTTCCCAGAAGATCACGTGATAAAAAATCGTAAAATTATTTTTTAGCATCCTCAGGGCGGCCGCCAACTTTTATCAAACTTGCCCATGTCTGTGCCAAAATTTGTTCGGACAAATGTCGAGTGTTTTATTTAGTAAAAAAGTTTTTTTGGTTGTTTTTTTTCTGTTCAGGTGTAAAAAAATATGACAAACCAAATCGTAAAAAACAAAGTAGTGTAGCTAAAAACATCAAAAATTTGTTGGCTTTCTGCAAAATTGTTCAGAATCAACTCATCTTAAACAGGAAAAAAGTACTGACCTGAAGAATAAGCCAAAGTCGGACTTTTTCGGAAAGTTGCAAAAAATCACTTTGTGCAGTTACGAAGGCGAATCCGAAAAAACGGATTGCAGATCCGGCCTGGAAATGTCGTC
The DNA here is from genome assembly GCA_024516035.1 of Bactericera cockerelli. Classification (NCBI taxonomy): domain Eukaryota; kingdom Metazoa; phylum Arthropoda; class Insecta; order Hemiptera; family Triozidae; genus Bactericera; species Bactericera cockerelli. The sequence continues at coordinate 47,094,437 of CM044956.1, forward strand.
AGTAATCTACCATTAACGGGTGTAAACGTTTTTTTGGTCCACCCTGTATATCTGTTTGTATTTAAAGACTGCTTTCCATCCTATTGTACATCTCCTTTTTATTTCTGCCCATTGACCATTTACGCTAAGCATGTGTCCTAGATAGATAAATGCTTCTTCCTCTTTGATTTTTTCCTCTTTTAGTGTCAACTCCTCCTCTCCGTCTAAATATGTCTATACGAATGCTAATTCCGAGCCCAGGAAACATTTTTTTTTTATGTTGATTTTTTTGTAAACAATATGTAGTACACCTTGGTGTTGTTCATCCCCCCCCCCAGGTCGGCCCAGCAAGGGCCACCCCTAGTTCGGCGAGGCGAGAGTCCGAATCAGTGTCCAGAGCCCAACTGCGCACCATGATCAAGTCCCACCGCATGGGCGGCGGTGGCACCACCCCCTCCCAGGGTGCCACTAGTGGCACTCGACGTTTCGACACACCACAGAGAGTTGATTCCACCCACAGACCTGATGGTCCGTCCAGAAGTGGTAATTATAATCATTGTAATTATTGTAAATTATAAAACTTTATTTTTACAACTTTATTGTTATATGTTTATAAAAAAATAAATGATGAAAAAGTATTTAAAAAAAAACAAGAAAATCTTCAATTCTTTTTTTCTGACGAGTCATTTATAATTTGTCAAATAAAATAAATATGACCATTATTTGTCAAATAAAATAAATAAAAATACAATACAATAAGTATCTAATACAAGGTAGACATTTTTACAGGTTGAATTTTTTTACAAGACATTTTTACAGGAATTATTAAAGAAGAAAAAAAAGAACAAGTGAAAATGTACAGGTTATGGTGACTCACGCTAAAAATTGTAATAATGTGTTTCTTTGTGTTATTATATCTAAATTTTAGTGGGTAGCGAAGATTTATAGGACTTTTCCGTATCTTTTAATATCCCAATATCTTGTTTTTGCCTATAATACCGCCACTGGTCGCTGCTAACAGTAAAGCAGCTACTCATTTTTCCTCACAAGGTATGAGTGGACACTAAAAATTACATTTGATGTGGACTTTGTTTCGTGAGTCATACTAAGGGCAAATAGACGTTTTTGTAATACATGTGACGTTTTTATTTTTGTCGTATAGCGATGCTAAGCAATGACTTAAGTAATTTATTTTGTCTATGAATTTCGAACCAAGTTTCTTGTATTTTTTTTAATTCTAAATATTTTAATTGTGCCATTACACGAGATATTGGTGTCTGTAGATGTTTGGAGCTTGTACTTATTTGTCTGTTTGTACTACAATTAAATGTTAAAAGACTGTATCAAACATAGCTTGATAGATAAGGCGGCGGACTTGTAATTTGATGGTCGGTGCAATTTTTTAGTAAAGCGAGTTTGAGCAGTTGTGATATCACTATTGTGATCTACGCAAATAGGATAACTAACTTATGGCGGAATTAATAGACAAATTATTTATCACATGTTACTGCTAAGCATTGGTTTTCCCTATCTTACACAGTACACAATCCGTGACTTAACGTCACAGAGGTATTACAAAACCGTCTATTAATTCCGCCCTTATTCTTTTATTTTTTCTTTATCTTCTTAAGGTACACACCAAAGAAACGATCCCACGCGTAGAGCTGACGGTACCACGAGACTTACTCTGAGAACGGATTCCAGAAATGCCAGCAACGAAAGAAGTGACGCAAACCGAGGAAGTGCTAACCAAAGAGAGGACACACCGCAGAGGACTGTCCAAAGGTTGTTGCATAATCCACGCGTCAGGTCGACTGACATGCAGTGGCCGCACGAGCGGGACGTCCGTTTTCCCCAGCCCTGATTTGAACCTTTCTGTGTCCATTGCAGAGGTAAGATATATGTAAATGCTTTATTCTTTATACATACAAATACAGCTCATATATACATACAAATAATTTTAAACTAAATATAAAGTAAATAAAGAAGGCTATCGAACAGTGACAATTAAAATAAATAAATAATAAGCAGGATGGGTTAGCTTAACCCAAATATGGTATCTAGTTATCTACCCAAATATATACGGTTAGGTAAAGCTATGGTTAGGTAAAGGTAAAGTTAGATTAGGTTAGGTTATGTAGACAATACAGCCAACATCCGTGGCTCAGTGGTTGAGAGCATTGGTTACTGACCCGGAGGTAATGGTTTCGAATCGCGGCCGGAGCGGAAATTTATGACCAAAATTATCCGTTTCCGGAATAGCATGGATGTAAAGATACAGTGCCTTGAAGTAATGAGAAAGTGGTTCCGGGGCACACTAAAAGTAATATCAAGAGTATTCTTGGTTGCAGGCATCTCGTCTCATCGACCACAGTCTGGTGTGTCTGCGGAACAGCGCCGCCCCCCGTGACCCCTCCTCCAGCAGCGCCCACCGGCCCGACACCAGCAGACACCACGGCTTTCTAACCAGAAGCTCGCCCCTCAGCCGACCCCTCGCCAGAAGCTCGCCGCTCAGCCGACCCATTCCCGCTCGAGCCAACAGCTCGCCCCTCAACCTAGCGCGAGCGTCGCCTCTGAACCGACCACTGTCGAGATGTTCGCCCCTGAATCGACCGATACCGAGAAGTTCGCCCCTCAATCGCCCCCACAGCTCGTCCCTGAATCGGCCCAATCGCACCAGTCTCCTGAGCCGCATCCACGCGTCCGGCAGCTTCATGAGTCGGGCCGCCCTCGGGCGGGCTCACTCGCCCAGCCGCACCACAGACCTGTTAGACGCGGGCCGCGATGTGGGCCGCTCTACCTATCTGATGAACCAGCGTCGCCGCATGCTGATTGAGAGAAGAAACGCGATGCTCAGAGGAAATGCTGCTCCATCTACAGGAAATGATGCCAGTTCAGTGGCAGAAGGGAATGATGCTACCGAGGAAAATGCGGACACACACCGCAAGACGGGTCTGCCAGTAGTAGCACACGACAAGGACCGTTCACACCGAGAGATGACGCCGCGGAAAGTGGAACGCACCAAGGCGCGTTTACAGCTCAGTCGAGGAGCGATAGGGCGCGCCAAAGCGCGGCTGATAGCAGGACTCGAGCGAGGCTCGTCAGTTTAGCCAACCTCGCCAAGAGCAGAAATTCGAGACGCCTGTATGCGATGTTGCGTAAGTTCTTTTTAGATAATAATAATAGTAATAATCTTTATTTGTTTTCATATTCATTTGGATTAGGAGGACAAAGTACAGGTAACAGTATAAAATTAAGAAAAGAAAAAAAAACAAACAAACAAATGACAAAATATTAAAGTAAAAAAAAAAAAAGAAAATAACAATAATGTCCTACCTAAAGGCGGGGTTATTGCTTCTAAACTTGGGAACTCAAATAAGTTTTGTGTCTGCTTTCTCTCGTTCCCGAGTAGGTCCGGAGATGGGCGCCTCTAGCAGTGCCGCCCCGACCCCCGAGAGGCCCCCGCCCCCTCCGCCCCCCGCCTCCACTCTCCCCTCCACCAGTAGGAGTTCCCGTGCTTCGCGTCGTCGCCCCGCCAACACGTGAGTAGAGTGTGGCCTTCGCTCAGGTTCATGACAAGTAAATGGTTCAAATATATAAAACAATGACAGTTTACATAATTCATAATATTTTTAATGAGCTATTGGATTTATTTAATAGGAGAACTTTAACTCTAGGACCATGGTGCATTGAGGCCAAAAAGATTGTTGAATACATTGGTAACAAACTGACAATGATAACGGGCAGCTCCAGGGCCAAAGTGTACCTGAAGCAACGGATTTCCCTCGCTATTCAACGAGAGAATGCAACATCGATTTTGGGTACCCAGCCTGGTGGGAAATCTTTGGAAGAGATATTTCTTATTGACTAGTGGTTGATTTATTCTATGAAATACATGCTTTACATTTTGAATCGTAAAAAAAATAGATCATTTATGTATTATTATTTTGTTTGTTGCATAACATGTCCCATAAAATATATAAGACCTGTTTGACTTCTGGAGTAAAGGGACTTTTCAGTCTTACCTCGGCAGTATAAACAAGGTATATTCTAACATCTCTAACATGGGCCGTATTATGAAACATGATTAGTACATCCAAGCCGAGCCTTAGATTTTATTAGCTGACCGATCGGTATTTTAAAATAAGATTTTCCGTGACGAAAGCTGGCCACAGCTACTACGTTACGCCACACATCCTAGCCATGATGCTGCGTCACATCTCCTCCTTCTCATTCTATTACTTATTCTCATTCTATTACCTATTCTCATTCTATTACTTATTCTCATTCTATTACCTATTCTCATTCTATTACTTATTCTCATTCTATTACTTATTCTCATTCTATTACTTATTCTCATTCTATTACCTATTCTCATTCTCACAGGAGCTCGAGTGATCCGGAGAGGAACCGCATGATGAAAGCCCGCAGCCAGGCGCGTCACATCCTAGCCATGATGCTGCGTCACATCTCCTCCTTCTCATTCTATTACTTATTCTCATTCTATTACCTATTCTCATTCTATTACCTATTCTCATTCTATTACTTATTCTCATTCTAATACTTATTCTCATTCTATTACTTATTCTCATTCTATTACCTATTCTCATTCTATTACTTATTCTCATTCTATTACCTATTCTCATTCTATTACTTATTCTCATTCTATTACCTATTCTCATTCTATTACTTATTCTCATTCTATTACTTATTCTCATTCTATTACTTATTCTCATTCTATTACCTATTCTCATTCTCACAGGAGCTCCTCCAGTGATCCGGAGAGGAACCGCATGATGAAAGCCCGCAGCCAGGCGCGTCACATCCTAGCCATGATGCTGCGGCACATCTCCTCCTTCTCATTCTATTACTTATTCTCATTCTATTACCTATTCTCATTCTATTACTTATTCTCATTCTATTACTTATTCTCATTCTATTACTTATTCTCATTCTATTACTTATTCTCATTCTATTACCTATTCTCATTCTCACAGGAGCTCGAGTGATCCCGAGAGGAACCGCATGATGAAAGCCCGCAGCCAGGCGCGTCACATCCTAGCCATGATGGTGCGTCACATCTCCTCCTTCTCATTCTATTACCTATTCTCATTCTATTACCTATTCTCATTCTATTACCTATTCTCATTCTCACAGGAGCTCGAGTGATCCGGAGAGGAACCGCATGATGAAAGCCCGCAGCCAGGCGCGTCACATCCTAGCCATGATGCTGCGGCACATCTCCTCCTTCTTCCAGAACGCCAACCTGCTGGACCTTCCTTCCCAGCAGGACCAGCAGGAGAGCTTCTTCTTCCACGAACGGGTCTACAGTGAGTTGTGCTTTTCTTTTCAGAATGTTAACCTTAATTTTCAAATATTAAATCAGTATAAAGTGTCGGAACCATGATGTACAAGAATATAAAAGAAACTGAAAAGTGCTCTAGTTCTGCACTACCCACTAAAATTGTGATATAACATAAAGAAACATATTTATATGTTTCCAAGTGGAGTGTTTCACAACCTTTTTATTTCGTAGCCATGAAACAGCAGCTACAGGAGACACTTGTGATTTGTGTTTATTTATTATTTACAGTATTTTTTAGAGGGTCATTTATATTTATATTGTTATTAATTGCATTATTAACAGGATTATTTATAGGATTATAATATGATCTTTATATGTCTGTTTCAGATCTACATAGGCTTTTGCAGCTGGCTCTACATCTCACGGAACTCCTGTACGCTCAACTTTCGCTCTCTAGGTGAGTGTTGTTATCAGTGTATACTACTTTCTCTCTCTAGGTGAGTTGTTGTTATCAGTTTATAATGATAACAACAAAATTGAAAGTTCCTAATTCTGATTTTTAAGAAATATTTTTACTCGTGAGTTTTTTTTATACATAAACAACACTATACAATACACCACACACAGGACACCCCATCAATCCTTCCACCACCATGACACAACCATCATGGACACGTAAAGTAAGTTTATACTGATACTGGTCAGTTGTTATGGATGTACCACTTGTATCAGATATCATCTATAACAACCTGTATGGCTGAGGGACGTTAAACAGGGAGAAGTCCAGTGTCTCGCTAGAGGACTATAAATGGAGAACTGACTAGCCAACCCTAACAAGCCAGGCTGGCTTGCAATTTTCTAAAAATCTAATAGCTTATTATAACAAAGTCCAAGTCCTCACGATGGTTGTATGCTTAGATTAAGTAGTCAGTAACAAAAGTACCTTTACAAAAGGACTAAACTTTTCAATAAACAAATGCTTGATCGCACATAAAAATACGTGGTTCAGGACGAGCCAACTTTAAACTAAAGTTGACTGGAAACCATCACTCCCCCCGCCCCCATTTATTCCAGACACTTGCTGGATAACCTTGCAATTTTCTAAAAATCTAATAGCTTATAATAACAAAGTCCAAGTCCTCACGATGGTTGTATGCTATGCTTAGATTAAGTATTCTGTAACAAAAGTACCTTTACAAAAGGACTAAACCTTTCAATAAACAAATGGTTGATCGCACATAAAAATACGTGGTTCAGGACGAGCCAACTTTAAACTAAAGTTGGCTGGAGACCATCACCCCCCCCCCCCCCCCCTCCAGCTGCAGTCAAGCTGGATACAACAACAAGATACTATGTTATAGATATGTGGTTAATGTAGGGCGGGTTTCAATTCCTGTATTCCAGACACTTGCTGGATAACCTGCGCTCCAGCCTCAACTCCGTGACCAGACTCCAGTCCCTGCTGGAGCACAGACACCCTGTATATACTGTACTCGTATACTTTAGATATGTGGTTAATGTAGGGTGGCGGGTTTCAATTCCTGTATTCCAGACACTTGCTGGATAACCTGCGCTCCAGTCTCAACTCCGTGACCAGACTCCAGTCGCTGCTGCGACACAGACAGGCGTCCAGCAGTCTGCTTCACTTCCCCGCTTTCCGGCCCTCGCGAGGCCCAATTCGTCTGACGCGGGAGTCCTCGGGTAAGTTTTATTTTAAGTAAGTTTTAATGAGTTTTAAGTATTAAACGTTTATATGTACAAAGGTACTCCTAAGCCTTGAAGCGCTTCTAAGAGAAGTGAGTTTTTCGCTGGGAATCGTACCAGCTATCCACATTAACCTCACACAGCCTTGGTTGGGCCGGAATGCCAGCATGACGAAGTCTTCACTTCGCTGGACGTTTCTTAACTTCGGTGATCCTACTAGAACCGGTGCATTAAATCTTTAAAAATAAGAGTTGTTGGATGAATTAAAACAAAAATTCAGTTCGCCATCGAGTACCTTTTTAAAATATTTTTACTTGTTTTATTTATGTTTGAAAATAAAAAGTAGTTGTGATATATTAGTTTACAATTAGACCTGTCTTCCTGTTGCAGTCCCGATCACAGTGCAGAGTTCCCGGCACTCGGCGGGGGACGCCCCCGGGTCCGGGCGGGGGGCGGGCGACCTGCCCCAAGTTCACCTGAACGACCACCCCCTCTCCTCGCCCCCCACGCTGCCCGCCCCTCCCCCCCTCCTCTCCGCCCACCCCCAGCTCGCCCCCGAGCCTCAGGGGCGCCCGCTTCCTGCACCCGCGTCACCACGGGGGGGCGTCCCAGGCTGGCCCCTGGGATGAGGGGGAGGAGAGGGGCGGGGCGGCGGCCCCTGGTGGGGGTCTGGGCAGCAATGTGTTCCTCATGCGGGGTGAGTACCTATACTATATACTTATACTTATCTAATCTATAACTCACAATTTGTTTCATAATTCGGACCTTAAATTATATAACTATTTAAGGTCCGATTTAATTCACAATTTGTTTCATAATTCGGACCTTAAATTATATAATTATTTCAGGTCCGATTTAAAAAAATAATATATATCTATGTTTTTTATATAATATTTATATTGTTTATTGTTTGTGATTAATTTTTTAAATACTTCTATACAATACATATACATTCAAAAGTACTCTATATTCATAAGTACTGGTTACCTTCATTTTATTTCATTTTCCGGACGGGAGATTAGAACTCCGTGTCCTCGAGACGGGCACGAACTCAGGACACGGTGGGGAGGTGAGAGGATTAGGTTTGTGGATGCCCTGCTGTGTTTGTGATTTCCAAGTCTTTATATTTATACACAAAAATTAAATTAAAACCCCATCTTAATTTATCCATAATTATAAAATTTCAAAAACGAAAAAAAATTTCACACAGCTCTTCAAAAGTGGTTAAGAGCATTGGTTGACCCGGAGGTTGCGGGTTCGAATCCCGACCGGAGCGGAAAATTCTGAGTTTTCCATTTCCGGAATGGTATGGATATAAAGGTTGTGTGCCCGGAAGTAATGCATGCGTTCCAGTTCACCGGTTCCAACTACTTTTTTTTTTTTTTTTTTTTTTTTTTTAAAAGCTATCCAAAAAATTAGCTTTGAATTTGTTCCAAAAATGTCCCATTTTAGATAGGTAGTCGAAATGTATCCTCGTGTTAGCGATTCTTGAACCAATTTCATCAAGTAAGGGATACCTTCCGGTGCACTCGTGTTGACCCAGCACCTAAAGGTAAATATTGTGTCACTTCTCGCTTTTCAGAGGGGATTCATACTACGGGATGGGCAAGCTACAATTCGGAACACAAGCGTCTACTACAGTAGTTGCTGTTTCATGGCTACGAAATAAAAAGGCTGTGAAACACTCACCTTTTTTTCTTTCTTTATTTAAAGGAAGAAGAAAAAAATTTCAATCTCTTCCTCTTGTACGTACGAGTATATTAATTTATGTAAACTTGAATAATAAAGGTTTTTTTATATCTCCAGGTGCATATGGTCCAAACTCCATTCTAGTTCCCGACTCCTACTATTCCCCTCACCATCGCATTCAAGCCTGGGACTTTGCGCGCTCCAACATTCCCGACATCTGGAATGGTATGTCAAATAAAACGAATTACTTTTCTTTCACTTTTCCTATGTTGAAAAAAAAAAGTTATCATATTTGTATAAATCACTTTCGTGATATCACAACTACTCAAACTCGCTGTACTGAATCTTCGCTGAATCCGGGGCTTGAACCTACGACCTCCAGATTACAAGCCCGCCGCCTTATCGATCAAGCTACTGAGGTTTTTTGTATTTGTATTTATTTATTTATTTTATTTTCAACAGGTAGGTACATACATTACAAGGTTAAAGCCTCTATTACAATATACCCTACCTATTTAAAGAATAAACTATTTAATAGTTTGTTACAAGAAAAAGAAAAAACAAGGTTGTTCTCTTTTTTATGTAAGTATATTATATTCATAGCATATTCACAACTTAAGTTGTATTTTTATTTTACAAAAATACAAATAGGACAACAATGTACAAAAGAAAGATGAAGAAATTATGTAAGTATATGAACCGTCCTCAGTGGCTTGATCGATAAGGCGGCGGACTTGTAATCTGGAGGTCGGTGGTTCAAGTCCCAAGTGAAGCAAATATTTAGTAAAGCGAGTTTTAGTAGTTCTGATATGTCACGACCAGGCAAGATTAATGCTCAAAGCATTTTTTACCACCCAATCCTCAGAATCTTATTATCTTATTATTATGTGGTCACAAATTCGAATTAATGAGCAAAAATTCATGCACTGGGTGGTATTCGAACCAACGGATCCCTACGCTACCTCGATTACCTGACTAGCGCGTTAACCACATGACTAACAGTGCACGTTGATTATTTGAGGGTTAATTCGGAAGAAGAGCGTAATGTTGTGTTTATACTGACGTTAAAGTGCACGTTAACCACTTGACCACCTTTGTCTACAGCTCAGAAGAACATTGTGGTGAAAGAGTGCAAGATCCACAACGATGCCAGCGTCGACATTTCCAAAGACGGACAGATCCTCGTCACCCTTCTGCCCTCCGGGAGACTCAGTGTCACCACCATGCTGGGTAAGTCTAGACTCAGTGTCACCACCATGCTGGGTAAGTCTAGACTCAGTGTCACCACCATGCTGGGTAAGTCTAGACTCAGTGTCACCAGCATGCTGGGTAAGTCTAGACTCAGTGTCACCACCATGCTGGGTAAGTCTAGACTCAGTGTCACCAGCATGCTGGGTAAGTCTAGACTCAGTGTCACCACCATGCTGGGTAAGTCTAGACTCAGTGTCACCACCATGCTGGGTAAGTCTAGACTCAGTGTCACCACCATGCTGGGTAAGTCTAGACTCAGTGTCACCACCATGCTAGGTAAGACTGAAAAGTACCTTTACTCCAGCAGTCAAACAGGTCTTATATATTTTATGGGACTGTTATGCAACCCAAATAAAATTAAATAAATCCAATAGCTCATTTATGTGTTATAGGATAAATATTTTAAAATTAATATATTTATAAAACCATGTTTATTGAGAGAAAAAAAGCTAATAATCGAATGAACTATCGGATTCCAGGCGTGTACAGTCTGCACTGGGCTCGTGGAGCAGTGTCTTACACGACGAGCTTCGAGCTGAACGGGTCTCCGTGTCTCTCTCGCCACCTCCCGCCACCTCATAGTGGGGCTGGCCTCCCGGCGCGTCTCCCTCAGCTCCTTCGCAGTGTTGGTGTGTGTGTGTGTGGTGGGTGTGTGGGTGGGTGTGTGTGATGTTGGTGGTGGTGGTGGGTTGTGGGTGGGTGGTGTGTGTGTGTGGGTGGGTGGGTGGGTGTGTGGGTGGGTGTGTGTGTGGGTGGGTGTGTGGGTGGGTGTGGTGGTGGTGTGTGGGTGTGGTGGGTGTGTGGGTGTGTGTGGTGGGTGTGTGTGGGTGGGTGGGGGTGTGGGTGGGTGGGTGTGTGTGGGTGGTGGTGTGTGTGGGTGGGTGTGTGTGTGTGTGGGTGGGTGGGTGGGTGGGTGTGTGGGGTGGGTGTGTGTGGTGTGTGTGTGTGGTGTGTGTGTGTGTGGGTGGTGTGGGTGGGTGGGTGGTGGTGTGGGATGGGTGTGTGTGTGTGTGCGTGCGTTGTGTGTATTTGATGGGCTGGCGAAGCGGCGTGTAACCCGCTAGTTATGTATAAAAACCATGTTTATTTGAGAGAAAAAAAGCTAATAACCGAATGAACTATCGGATTCCAGGCGTGTACAGTCTGCACTGGGCCTCGCTGGGCCAGTGTCTCTACACGACGAGCTTCGAGCTGAACGCGGTCTCCGTGTCTCTCTCGCCCACCTCCCGCCACCTCATAGTGGGGCTGGCCTCCCGCCGCGTCTCCCTCAGCTCCTTCGCGTGTGGGGTGTGTGTGGTGTGTGTGTGTGTGGGTGTGTGTGTGTGTGGTGTGGTGTGTGTGTGTGTGTTGCGTTGTGTGTATTTGATGGGCTGGAGAAGCGGCGTGTAACCCGCTAGTTATGTTTAAAAATCATGTTTATTTGAAAATAAAGCTAATAACCGAACTCACTATCGGATTCCAGGCGTGTACAGTCTGCACTGGGCCTCGCTGGGCCAGTGTCTCTACACGACGAGCTTCGAGCTGAACGCGGTCTCCGTGTCTCTCTCGCCCACCTCCCGCCACCTCATAGTGGGTCTGGCCTCCCGGCGCGTCTCCCTCAGCTCCTTCGCGGACACGCACACCATCGCGCAGATCTTCCGCCTCGAGGGCGGAGTGGCGGGCCCGCCCGGCACCGGTGAGTAGGATATATTTTAATAATATTTTATTCTATTTATTTAATACATAACAAGTAAATGAAGAGGCCAGGGGAAGAAAGATGAATGTCCATTTTTTTTTTTTGATTTCGAGATAATTCAATTTTAAGTTTGCAAACTTTTGGACTCTCATCTTTCAAGATCATGGACTCTCATCATCTTTCTTCCCTACAAGCGATGTGACTCTCATTTTTCTTCCCCTGACCGCATGATTTCAAATTTTTATTTTCCAGTATGCTCACCCTCAACCTTATTCCATATTTTTAACATGTCTACGTATTTTTACACTATCAAAGGACTTTAATCCGTATCTAACTGAATTTTCGAAATTTTGGACCTTCATCCTTCTTTCCCTGTGTTCTTCGATTTATTTAATACATAACAAGTAAATGGTTCAAACATAGTTTTTAAAAAAAAGTTAAAAGTTATCATATTTGTGTTGATCACTTTCGTGATAAATCAACTACTCAAACTCGCTTTACTAAAACAACGCTGTAACCGGGACTTGAACCACCGACCTCCAGGTTACTGGTCCACTGGCTTATCGATCAAGCTAATGAGGTCGGTTGGTTCAAATATATATAACAATGACAGTCAAGCTAGTTTCTTTTGGCTGTCGTCATCCCACACTAAGGGCCACATACCTATGAAGTATGGTCCTTGTGTCGTGGGATGCAGCCTTGTTTTAGTTTCGGTGTTTTCAGTTAGTTATTATTACTATCCTTTACATTTATATTTGTAATGATAAAACATAACTAAGTAACTTTAAAATGCTTAAGAGCGGTACCATAACCATTGTGTCTTCTCACTTGTTGCAGGCTCAAGCCGCGAGGGCGCCGAGTCAGGGGCGGGGGGTAAGGAGCCGCCCCCAGGGGGGAGAAAGGGGCGCCTGGTCCAGCTGAGGCACATTGAGCTGCCCCGCGACACGGGCTACATGAGTCTGAACTGCATCCGCTGGGCGCCCACCCCCGGCCAGGGGCTAGTGTACGGAACCAATACGGGACTGCTGCGGATACTGGAGTAATGAGACTGAGGTACATGGGCGCCCTACACTTAACAGAACCAATTCTGGAGTAATGAGACTGAGGAACATGGGCGCCCTCTACTTAACAGAACCAATACTGGAGGAATGAGACTGAGGTACATGGGCGCCCTACACTTAACAGAACCAATTCTGGAGTAATGAGACTGAGGAACATGGGCGCCCTCTACTTAACAGAACCAATACTGGAGGAATGAGACTGAGGTACATGGGCGCCCCCTAGTTAACAGAACCAATACTGGAGGAATGAGACTGAGGTACATGGGCGCCCTCTACTTAACAGAACCAATACTGGAGGAATGAGACTGAGGTACATGGGCGCCCTCTACTTAACAGAACCAATACTGGAGTAATGAGACTGAGTTACATGGGCGCCCCCTACTTAACAGAACCAATACTGGAGGAATGAGACTGAGGTACATGGGCGCCCTCTAGTTAACAGAACCAATACTGGAGTAATGAGACTGATTTATATGGGCGCTCTTCTAGTGTACCGAACCAATACTGCTGTGGATACTGGCATTACTGGCGTGTCACCGGAAATGCTGAATAATTTGAGCGCTAGCGGACCTCACAATCAAATGGGTTGTGAGTTACTGTCTGAATTTTTGACTTGTAAAATTACTTGACAGAGAAAGGGACATACTGTGAAATGGGCAAGCTGCAACACTGACAATGAAAGCGACTAAAGTAGCTGCTGTTTCATGGCAATGAATTAAAAACAGGCTGTGAAATTCAACTCTTTTAGATAAGTGATAGATCTGATAGAGGTCAGTCATAATAGATCTAATAGAGGTCACAATAGATCTAATAGAGGTCACAATAGATCTAATAGAGGTCACAATAGATCTAATAGAGGTCGGTGTAAGAATTGGGGCTTCTCTTGTGTTGGACTCCAACTGGTTTATAAAAATAAATAGCTAGGTGAACATCTTAGAAGCCAAATAAAAATGGCTTAGGATGGGTCCTCTGTATACAAAAAAGAAGAAAAATAAAACAAATTATTTATTATTATTAATTATGAATACTAAAACTTTACTTTCAATAATAATACTCTTTAGTGGAAGGCAACCATCAGGCGAGGTTAATGCTGAAAGCATTTTCTACCACCTTATTCTGCGGTCACAAACTCAAATTAATTAGGAAGAATTCATGCACTGGTTGGGATTCGAACCAACGGATCCCTTCGCTACCTGGATTACCAGACGAGCGCGTTAACCACTTGACTCCCAAAGTGCATATAGTCAATGATAGTTTCTGTGACTTTGTCTATGCTCTTGCAGCTCTTGCAAAAATTGATGTAAAGTTAATTTAACTACTGTGTAGTGTTATTTTTTACTAACGTCCACACTGCTATGAGTTTCACACAGAAAATTGTGTGTCACTGGATAACAGCAATGAGTTAGATATGGAAATGCACGTTTTTTAACATTGAGAAAAGTAAAGATTAATGAAAATTTAAAAACGAACACAATACTTCTATTAGAAATACTAATATTAGAAATACTAATACCCAAAACAATTTAATTGCGTGAAACGTAGCTTTTAATTATTTTGACCTTTTTATTTTATTCTTACTCCGTGTATTCTTTGTCAATCAAATAAAAATGATAAGTGTAAAAAATAATTTTGACAATAATTCTCTAGAATGACATTGCTGATAAAATGAACTGAAAAAATATTATTTTAAGTTTTGTTGTATGTTCCAAAGATAATTTCATTTCATCAACTAACTTTAAATACCTTCCTAATGTGTGAATTTTTTCATTTTTACTACTTTTATTCTTCAATTTTCTCTCCGATATTCAGATAATCCCTACGAGTAACAGCATCCAATTTGTTACTTACCTATTTAATATAAATAATAATATGTATAATATATAGCCAAGTTAAATTTCCATTCTTGTGACACATGATAATCGATGATAAAGTCAAGATGTCATAGAATTCTGGTCTCATAATATTATTATTTTTATATAAAATTTCCAACCGACCCCAGTAGCTTGATTGATATTAAGGTGGCGGACTTGTAACCTGGAGGTCGGTGTTTCAAGTCCCGGTTTCAGCGTAGATTTAGTGAAGCGAATTTGACTAGTTGTGATATCACGAAAGTGATGAACACCTATGATTTTTTTTTTCTTTCTTTTATAAAATTTCCAGATAATCCAAAAACATAATAACCTCACTTTGACTTCTGTTACATATGTACACTGTACAGTAAACGAGCTCTAGCTTGCCAGATGACCTTTCGATGCGCAGTGCACGATTTCATCAAAATGCGGCTTGAGATTATAATGTGAATAGTGTTCAGTAGACTTTTGTACCTGATGATTGTTTTCCAAACCCAGCGCCGCCGCAACTTCCCCTTCATTTGTATCCTAATTCGGCGCGAGAGGGGAGTTTCATACACCAACCTAGATCTCGGGTACTGTAATAAAAAATAATAATAATATCGCCTTATTTATACTGCCCGATTAGGACTATTAAGTAACCCAAGACATATTATTATGTGGTAAAAATCCCTAATGGGAGGATAACTTGTCATGTTCCGGCTGGGTTTCGAACCCGCGACCTCTGGAATCTCTGAATTATCAGAGTGCCGCCTTTACCACTGAGCTACCGGAACATAGCTCAATGTTTTTAATAGCCAAAAAAAAATATATTCTGAGAATAAAAGCAATATTGAAATTTCCCTCACAACCGGAGGTACGCAAATGGGCGACACGGCGACATATCTATCTACGATCAAAAAGAAAACATTGTTTTTGCTTTTCATAGAGCAACAGAAATTTTTTGGCAAAATTCCACACGCTAACCTGAGGTCACATGTGCTCGAGAAACATCTTTTATCGCGTGTATAATAATAATAATAAAAAATCATTTGTTTTATTGTGCAATTTTTGTATACTAAGGATCCATCCTAAGCCATTTTTATTTGGCTTATAAGAGCATAATAAACAGTATCAGCATGCTCCACTATGAAACTCGGACTTGCACGCATGGTGACCTGGGTTCGATCCCCAGCAGGGTAGAAGTATTCTGTTTTATACAGTACCGGCGAAGCTCTATTTTTTTTTTTTTTTTTTTTTAAACTTTAATTGCAAACAAGTTGCCTTTTTTATTTACAATTATTAGACATATATGAGTACATAATATACAAAATGAACAATAGGAGCTGAGTTGGAGTATAAAAAACAATAGAAATGTTACAACTTACAACAAATAAAAGAATAAGAAGAAAATAAATGTTTGTATTAGAAACAAAAACTCAGATTTTTTTGTTGGTATTAAAAACATTGAGCTATGTACACGAGCTCTAGCTTGGTGCATGAAACTCTCCTCTCGCGCCGAATTAAGATACAAATGAAGGGGAGGATGCGGTGGCGCTGGGGTTACAAAACAATAATAAAATTATTATTATTATGGTATGCTTTATTAGGTAAGACAAATATATAAACAGTAAAATACAATGAAATTATAAAGAAAAAATAACTAGATTGAACAAAGAAACAAAACCAAAAAAGAAAATGAAGCTAATGTCCTACCTGAAGGGCGGGGTTCAAGGCACAAAAGTCTACTGAACACTATTCACATCATAATCCCAAGCCGCATTTTCATGAAATCGTGCACTGGGCATCCAAAGGTCGTCTGCCAAGCGAGAGTTCGTTTACTATACTTGCGTGATCGTCAACTAAAATAAAAAAATAATAATGAAAATATTTCATAAAACAAAGAATACTCTTGGTAATGATGCTGTAAAAAAAACGAAGCTCTTGCTTTAACACAAAGGAATCAAATCGTACTTTTTATTTTTAATCTTTTTACTTTCCTTATTTCAATTTGTCTTTTATGGATACGTATGTATGTGTGTAGTGCGTAATTAGTTAGATACACACATGCAAGCACATATTTATGTATGGTATACTTTTAACTAATCAAAAGTGGAAGTTAAAATATTTAGGCCCAAGTGCATAGTTACTAATGAACAGATTTAATCAATCAACTTTATACACAATCAAATGGCTAATGGCCGTGCTTAATCAGGCTGTTAGTAACTCAGCACTCCACCATTAATAATGTTAAATATAAAAGGCTGGTTCTTTTCCCCGTTCACCTTTGGACTAAAATAAGACAGAATATAATGTACTTTACCATAATAATCTCTGTAAATATCTATTTGAATTTTATTACCAATTGTTATAAATTACCTAATCGCAAAATGACTATTGTGTACTACTTATGTAAACTTACTTCTATGAATAATCCACAATAGCTTGAAGTTGTAAATATTGTTAAATAAATAGAAATAGTTTCTGAGTGGTATACATTATTTGAGTGCTTGGAGTAATGAGGGATTTGCTAAAAATGATTAATCGAAGGGGGGGATCAAAAAATGAGGAAATTTTTTTTTGATGTTAGGTCGATATTTTCAAGATTCAAAAAAAATTCCATTATTTTCCTTTCTATAGGATAAGGAAAGTAAAAATGGAAAAAAAATCGTCTCATGTTTACGAGAAGTCCACAAAAAATTGAAAAACTTCTCGTTTCTCTAATAATTAATTTTAAGAGGAGAGTGTTGAAACTCTCAATTGTTGTATTTTGACTTTGTTTATTATTTGACTGCTTACTTATAGGTGCATTAATTTATTTGTTCTCTTTTCGTCAAGGAGCTTTGAGTATACTAATGGAGGGAAAGACTCCTGTATCGCCTGTGATAAAAAATTAAGATGTGACGTCATCGAATGTGCACTACTTTTCACACCTCGTGTAATCAACTTTTTGACATGAGTTAATATGATGTTTCCGGTAGCTCAGTGGTCAAGACGTCGGTCCGGAGGCCGCGGGTTCGAATCCCAGCTGGGATATAAGATATTCTCCGGTTGTGGATTTTTTACCAAATAGTAATATGTCTTGGGCTTACTGCTGAAACAAAGGGACTTATTAGTCCTAATCGAACGATACTATTATTACTATTTTAAATTTATCTGAATTAAAGTATTGACTTCAAACAGTTCTGAATATTTTAACGTCGACACTCTTGACCGATTCTGATTGGTTCTAATTGAATTAACGTCTTAGAATATGTACTTTTCACCAAAATTGTTTTGTTTAAAATGTTTCTCATACCCTTTCCGTATACTTATAGCTCCTTGTCTTTTATATATGGAAGTGATTTTGTTCTTAGATATAATTAGTAAACGCTATTGCAATCTGAAAATAAATACAAATGAGCTCAACAGGCTTTTTGGGTTATAAATTTATCAATTTGTTGTGTCTCCGTTTTATTTCAACAAGGACTCTTTCCAGTTCCAGGTTTTAGCTATAGAGTTGGTGCTGTATTGAAGTAGTGACTACGACCGAGGGGTTAGTTTACTCGTTTTGTTCAGAAGTCACCTCGGTTCGAATCTCGGCTAGTTGGAGAAAAAAAATACTGTGTACTTCTGGAGTCCATTTACAGCTCTTGAGGCAAACTGAGGCAAAGTTAATGTTACCGGATTAAAAAGAAGAGAAATTGTAACCGGAGCAAAAAAATCTTTTTTTTTTACATAAGCGAACACAATACATCCGATTTATAATAAAAGAAATTTACCGGAAGTAAAGGGGCAAAGACAAAATCGATAACTTGAGTCATTGCTTAGGTTTTCCCTATCTTAGACAGTCCGAGACTTAGCGCCACAGAGGTATTACAGTCTATTAATTCCGGCTTAAATGAATAATATAATAAACGTTGAATATATTAATAACAACAACTGACATCTCATGATGTTTGCCTATAGACACAGTAGTACATAGTATGGTGATTTTGGACATTAAATATGGTGGATGAATTTCTTTTTTACATTTATTTTTTTCTTCTTTTTTTTTGATGTTTTGTTCAGGTGTTGTTTTTATAGAGATGGTTATGGATAATCTTGCAAGAACCTCTAACTGTTGATGTCGTTATTTCTTTTAAAATGGATTTCGGAAGGTTAAAATTTTTTCTGAACTCTTCAAAAAAACTCGTCATTGCACCTCGTGCACCAATCAGCAATCCGATCACTTTGATTTCTTTTATGTTAAAATTTTCTTTAAAATAGGGTACACAGGGTTCATAAATTGACTTTTTCTCCTCATCCACTTCTTTGGCTTGGTTACATGACTTTTCTGTGCGCACTGTTGGATCAATAATAAAACCTTTGTCTCCTTTCCAGCACAGGATATCTACTCTCCGGTTGGAACCATCATCAGCCACACAATGAATCTCTTCTTGCACCTGCCAACCTTGTTTTCGCAGTTCCTTTGCAATGATTTTTCTGATTTCGTGGTGTCTTGAGTTCCGGAGCAGGTCACCAACATGACAGGAGCCAAGTACATGGGCAAGGGTTTCTCTCTCAGTATTGCATCTTCTGCACTGAGGAGTACTTGAGCTTCTGCCAGGGATGGATCGTACAGGAACAACATTACACGCCATCTTTAAGGATGTAACCCATTCAGAATTGGTTAAACCATCTTTGTTTACAATGAGATGGTTAGATGTAGGGCATTCCTTGAAAATTTCAACTCCCATCCCCCTTTGAGTCAAAGCACACCAATTTTCATATTCTTTTTTTCTTAAATGTTCTCTCATTATAGTTGATGGTTTTGTCTTTCTTCTTTGCATTTCTTCTTCGAGCTGTTGTTTGTTTAATCCCAATTCTTCAATACATTTGTTCATTTCAGCTTCAATGTCTTTGCAGTAGGGAATATATTTATCATTGCATTTTAGGAGTGTAGTACAGATGTTGAAATGTTGCACAAATGTTTCCCATGATGGACGTAATATCTGAAGACCACGGAACATCTTAGGCGCATATAACATGGAGTTGGGGGAATCATGAGGAAGTCCTATTATCGACTTGATTGTTGTTCTAATCATTTTATCCAAGTCATCAAGGAATGCTTGGTTTATTTTTATTAGAGGAGCATTTTGCAAAGCATAGATCAGGCATGGCCAGATATATTGGTTGATGATGGATATCTTTTGATGAGGGTAAAGCATTTGTGTTGTAATGAGGTTCTGTAGATCTTTATTGAACCTCTCCATGATTATTTCTGGTTTGAAAACTATCTCATCTTCAAATGTCACACCAAGATATTTGATGGTTTCACCAATTTCAATGGATTTTATCATGTTGCTGTTGTCAATGTCAATGTCTTTCTTAAGCAGTTTTCCCTTTTGAATATTGATGACAATGCATTTGTCAAAATTTAACTTGTAGCCCACCTTGTCAAACTCGGCCCAAGCAATCTTTGTTAGTTGTGTAGCACTAGCTTCAGAATCACCAAATAAAACAATGTCATCTGCAAAACCCCTTGCAGTTACTGGTTGTACATTTTCATGAAGTATGAAACCATACCTTGCAGCAATTTCAGTCTCGCTAAGAGCATTGAGCACATGATTGATGGAGAGGTTGAACATCTTTGGTGATAAAGGTAGGCCTTGAATTATTATTATTTAAATAATAATTCAAGGCCTACCTTTATCACCGAAAAAATATTATTTAAATACAGTAGTCAATATAATATGAAGTTAGGTAGGTTAAAGAGTTAAAAAGACGTTCACGAAAAATACAATAAATAGTTAGGTAATAATAGTAGACCGTAAGCCTATAATCGGGTTATTAGAATAATAGGTAGCGCATTTATTTCTAGTTTGCAAGTTCGATTCCCAAATTTCCACCCCATAATAAAATAATTATTTTTGACTAATGTAGGTATTAAGTAAAATGGCCAGATTATAGGAAAACTGGATATGTGTGCATAGGGCATTAAATTAGCTAGAAATTATTTCACTGAAAAAAAGTAGAATCATTAGAATGCAACGTTAATTAAAATGTCTAAACTAATTTTTACTTTAGTAAAATATCCAGCTCACTCCATTGCCGTATTTTTCTTTCTAACCAAAGTTTACCAAACGGGAATAAAATGAACCAAACTGGACGCAAGTCATTTTTCTTTTGGAAGAGGAAAAATTTCCACTTCCAAAATTAACCAAAGTGGAAGTAGAAAATTCTTGCTTCCAGTTCTTTTATAGGTTACGTCCATTGTTTATCTTTAAAAGTAACCAAACGCATTTTTCTTTCACGAATGACCTTGGAATAAAATGGAAATATTTGGAAAAAACCTAACCAGGAAATTTTTTTTAGTTAGAAAGAAAAATACGACTCATAATTCCATCATTCATTTTATTCCTTGCATCATCCAGCTGATAACACTATCATTATTTGAATTCGCGGGTTAAAAACACGTAAAAAACAAGTTCACCAACGTAAACATGCGATAGATGTTCGGTTGGTATACAAACAAAATAAAAAGAAATTCAAAGTCGGCCATCTTAGGTCAGAGAAGTGATGTGTGGTGTATGAATACAATTTTTTTTCAACTTCTTCCTGTAAAAGTAAAAAAGTAATGTAGAAAAAGTTAGTTTAGATGTAAATTAGACGAATTCTTTTACTATTTGTGGGTACGTAAATCCTTTGACTCCCGTAGAGACTGCTATTAACCCCACTTCAAAAGCCACATATGCCTACCCATCTACATTTCAAACGTCTGTGCTAAAACTAAAACCCATTTCAAAAACAACTCTTTATTGCTTTAAAAAATGTTTAGGCCAAACCTATTTTCACCGATTTAATCACTTTTCATGTAGTTTAACATCTTTCTTCCCGAATACCTGAAGAAGAACACTTAATTACACCCTAATCACCGAGTGTTCATCGCTTGAAGGCTACCTCATATTTTGCACTAATGTTGAAGTGAAAAAATTAGCATTCAACAAAAAGTTTTGCTGAAGTCCAGGCAGTAAGTCATGTCTTTCACAATAGGTACTTTATTAGTTTCCCATTTGATTATCCCAATTGTTTTTCTGAGAGCTGGAAAGCCAATTCGGAACACTGGACCTAAGTGCTGGGTTCTAACACCTGCCATTACCTACTTACCAAGATTTATCATAATCTAAATCTAGAACTGTGAAGCAATGCTCTCACAGACCATTACCTCCTCAAAGTGATGCCATACATAGAATACATTTAATGTATTTCATAATCTGATCATTTTAGATGAGCACTTGTATCCTGCAAGTGATTGCCTTGGTAATGAGCAGAAAAGATTGGTACCTACTCCACCAAATGATCTGCTAGGTAGATGAGTTACTCCATCAAATTATCTGATGAGTGATAGAGATCACATCATATGTGAAGGTTTACTTACAGAATTAACCAACAGATCTGTAAAATTCATCTGGTTTGATTTAAACAAATACAGAAAGCATGTTAATTCTTTGCCATCATAATTCATATTGGTAGATAGGTATTTCTTTCCTCTTGTAAAACAAAAGACCCCTTTTCATTTAATGCCCAACATGATAGTCTTCAAAATATGAACCAGACCTCTTTATTTCTGGTCACCATATTTTTCTTCCACATACCTACAAACTACATTCAGAAAATAAAATGCATAAAAAAGGCAAAGTATTTGTACTAATTTCAAGAGTTACGTCCCTGTTTCTGAATAGATAATGATTTATAAATCATGTTAAAATATCTATTTCAGGAAAAATCACACACGTACTGGTTGCATAGTTGGCTTGTGAACTAGTATACTTCTTGCTTATTTAAAATTATATTAATCAATTATAAGAGCTCCATATCAGCTTGTTTGACAAGGGCCAACATATATGTGGTCTTGGTAGCTCAGTGGTAAATGTGTCACCTTGTGAATCCAGAGATCTGGAGGTCTTGGGTTTGAAACCCATCCGGAACATGACAAGTTATCCTCCCATGAACATGACAAGTTATCCTCCCATTTGGGATTTTACCACATAATAATATGTCATGTGCTTACTGCTGGAATAATGAGACTCTAATAGTCTTAATCAGGCAGTATAAATAAGGCAAAATTATTATTATTATACGCTAATGTTTACAATAGGTGGGTTTAAAGTTTAAAACCCATTTGTAGTTAATAATATCCAGACATTAAACTTATCCATTGGTAATTAATGGTTTTGTGAGGCTAGAATTTTATTTTAAAATACACTCAGCTTACTTTGCTCCCTGGTGGTATTTTTTTCCACTAAAAACCTATCCTCAGAAGATGTATATGATCCCAGAACTGTTTGATATATTTCTTCAGGAAAAAATAAATGTTAGGTATTATTATTAAGTTCATACTTTAATTACTCTTCATTCTGAATTTTCAGGTGTTGGTTGTGGTATGACTTGCTAGCCGGGTGTTTGAATCATACCGACAGAGATTTCCGTGACCATGTCAAACAACATGAGGACCACGCTGCAAACAGTTCCTGAATCCATCCCAACAGACCATGTCACCACAAATAATAAGGTAAGCTTTAATATTCAACTGTTACGGTGTTGTTATTTCTAGTGTTCCAAAGTACTGGCTATATTTTTCTGTTTGTGCACAGTTTTGTGACAAAAATTCCTTTACCTTTTCTGTCCAAGTACTCCAATTACCTAAATAATAAACCATTATTTTATGAATCCAATTCAAGAATACATGAAAATAGGAATCACTTTGCATATTTTACTGAAAATTTTGGAATTCCCAACCCATTTCAGGCTGGTTAAATTCAATGAGAATTATGGCAAAAAAATGCTTGAAGTTCATTATGAAATCACATCAAAATGTTAAACTTAAATCATTTAATATGAAAGGAGCTCAGGTTAATGATCTAAGCCTCATAATA
Source organism: Bactericera cockerelli (assembly GCA_024516035.1). Classification (NCBI taxonomy): domain Eukaryota; kingdom Metazoa; phylum Arthropoda; class Insecta; order Hemiptera; family Triozidae; genus Bactericera; species Bactericera cockerelli. Next base: position 47,117,827 of record CM044956.1, read on the forward strand.
TGAAGATTCAACAAAAAATAGTGACCATTTAACACTGAGCCAGATGCAATCCATTTGTATTCTGACCTCAGTAGCTTGATCAATAAGGTGGTTGACTTGTAATTTAGGGGTTGGTAGTTTTAAGTTCCATGTTAAGCATAAATTTAGTAAAACAAATTGGGTCAGTTGTGGTGATCACAATGTGATATCACAATTGTGATCACCACAAATTTAATATGATAACTTTAAAAAATAATAAGAAAATTGAAATAATTTGAAGATAAAATAAACACTTGGCTTTTTTGTTTTACTAAATTATTTATTTTCAGATGGCCATTTTGCCAGTTATCTGAAAAACTTATTTGCCAGTTACGGCATCGTCAGGTGCCGTAACTGGCAAAATTGCAATCTGAAATTAAGTAAAACAAAAAAATCCAAGTGTTTTCTATCTTCAAATTATTTTGATGTGTTTGTTTTACCAAGAGTTGTGTATAATTATAAGTTTTTCCTGAGAACTTATATATTTCAAGAAAATTGAAATGTATTTCTAGTTTAAGTCATTGTTGAGCTATGTTGTTTTGTTTAAATATGTTGTTTTGCATCTTTCTCATCAGAGGAACAGAGGCATACTTAGGGTGACCAAGCTGCAACCATATAGCACATCACCAGAAGTGTTAAAAGTAGCTGTTGTTTCATTTTATTAAAATGAGCAAACCTCACACCACTAGATGAGACTTTAGACCGTCAGAGTAAAAAAGGGATTCTTTAGAATCTTTAGTCTCATTCTTGCAGGATAAACAAACAAATGTGCACTGATTGTCAATTGGTTAACGTGCTAGTATGGTAATCCATATAGCGTAGGGATCTGTTGATTCAATTCCAACCAGTGGATGATTTTTTCCTTTCATTTGAGTTTGTGACCACATAATAAAAAGACACTGTAGGTTAGGCTGGGGGACGTTAAACGAGGAGAAGACCAGTGTCTCGCTAGAGGACTATAAACAAAGTACAGACTAGCAAACCCTTACAAGCCAGGCTAGCTTGCAGTTTCCTATGGGTTTAATGGCTTATAAAGAAAAGTACAAGACCTCATGATGGTTGAGCACACATAGAAATATATGGTTCAGGACGAGCCAACTTTGAAATAAAGTTGGCTGGTGACCATCAGTCACTCCTCCAGCTGTAGCCAAGCTGGCTACAACAACAACTCTATAGGTTAGGTGGTAGAAAAAGCTATGAGCATTAACCTCACCTGGTGGTTGCCTTCCACTAAAGAGTGTTATTATTATTACTAGGTATACAACTAGTGTGTATAGTAAATAGATACCTATTAAGGTTACTGCCTCTTCACAACAAACAACTTTTGATTGTAGTAATAATAATAATGACTGATTTGTATTACTAAACAAATGTTTACATCTTGTTCTATCTCCGCTAAGTACGCCTGTACTTTTTAGGAGACAAATAAACGTACCCGAAGATACAGATTGTTGGGCTCTGTTCAATTAAAAAAAAAAATATTGTCAGTCCACAAGTACTTGCATACTAATTTGCAGAGACCCAGAAAGTAGGTTAATTGAATAAGTGATAATTAAGAGCTAGGCTAGCTCACTTCTAACTGGCTTACCTTGGGGATGATCCCGTGTATTAATGGTGTAGTGGTGTAAAGTGCTAGACTCACCTGGCTAGTGAGGAGTACTGAGTTCAGATCCTTACATCTGCATCACTGGTCGTTACACATAGTAACTACTCATTTTTCCTCATGAAGTACGAGTGGACTCCGGACATCCAAAGCACAGAGTAGAAAATTTTCTGACCATGCGGAATTCTGATTGGTTAGACTTAAAAAAAAAAAAAGATTCGTGCTTAACAGCCTTTTTTTTATTGCGTAGCCATGAAACAGGCGCTACTGTAGACGCTTGTGGTCCTTGTTGTACTTGTTGTATCCGGCCCATCCCATAGTATTCCTCCCTCTGATGGGCGAGAAGTGACACAATACTTCCCAAATAGGTGCTGGGTCAACACGAGCGCACGGGAAGAAATCCCTTACAAATAACTGTAAGCAAATTAAGAATACAAATTTTTGTCGGCATGGTGGATCGAACCCGGGACCTTCCGCATGGCAAGCGAGTGCTTAACCACTGAGCTAATCGCGCGCTCAAAATTAACCAGAGAGCGTTATGTGACAGTTAAAAGGGAGATTATAAGTCACTGTGGCAGAGTGAGTTAGCGCTAGGCATTGCACGCACGGTGACCTGGGTTCGACCCCCAGCGGGGCACGATTTTTTCTGCTCTGTGTTCTTGGGTATTCGGGGTCCACTCATACCTCGTGAGGAAAAATGAGTAGCTGCTTTAATGAGAGCAGCGACCAGTGGCGGAATTATAGGCAAAAATAAGATATAAGGATATTTAAAGATATGGATAAAGTCCTACAATTCTGCGCTACCTACTAAAATTGTGATATAATAACACAAAAAACACATTTATAAAAGGGAGATTATGAGAGAGGAGAGTGTTTCTGGAAGGGGCTACCGGTCACCGTACGTGCAAGCCTAGTTCACTCGGCCACGGTGACTACTTCCTTACATATATGTACATAAATTATGTATGTATGTACATAACTTATGTACACATGTACTTAATTTAATACATGAATGAACCTCCTTGTTGCAAAGGCTGAGATGAACTCAGGTGACATGATGACTGGGCTTGATATACCACCAGTCTCGTTTGTGGTTTTGGCTCGCTCACATCTGTCGGTGCAGGGAGAACGTTCTGTGACATGGCTAGGTGGTCGAGTGGTTAAGGCGCTGGACTGCTAATCCAGGTAGCGTTGGTTCAGATCCCACCCATCAAAGTCAATTACATTCGAACCGGGTATATTAGAACCCAAGGGACAGAGCAAAAAGTCTATTTCAAAGAGGTTTCTAATGGCAGTACTTTATTACACATGAATTTTAATAGGTGACCCAGGAACCTGAGATTTTCTCTATTATAAAATTATAAAAGAGATTTAACCTATAAAATATATAAGACTTGTTTGACTGCTGGAGTAAAGGGACTTTTCAGTCTTACCTCGGCAGTATAAACAAGGTATATTCTATTCTGTTATTCTGAGAGTTTTATATTTTATCTCATTCTATTACGTCCAGGTTCGACTGTTACACAGTTTCTGATTCTAAACCCCGAGTCGCGAGTTCGATTCACATCCCGGTTCATGGAATATACTTGGTGACGACTTGACTTTCGTGGAAATACGTGTTTGTTGGTTTATTCGAAAGAATGGTTATCGAAAAAAAAACCCATATCTAAAAAAACCGGGGTTAAGTGGAAGAGAATGCCTAAGGCATTAACTTCGCCCCGATTACAAAACAATTGTTATTAAAAATTAGTAATGTTCTTTATTTTTTGTACATATTTCTAAGTTTTTTTTTTTAAATTTATTGTTATTAATTTGTTGTTGTTGATTGTTTTGTAAAAAATAAAGTGTAAATAAAGAAATAAAATGGCCTCTTGTGGGTCATTTTTAGTTGGCAATGTTGGCAATGTTGGCCTGAGTGTAAATAATAGTAGTTAAAAACTTCATTTGTATTTATTGATTAATTTTTTTACAAAGGATTAAATTTTTACAAAAGCATGAGTGTAAATAGTGTTTTTAAAATACATACAGAATTCGAACAGAATTTCACCTCTAGAGGCTCCAACAAAGGTTTTTTTTTATTTTTTAAATTATACTTTCAACCGTTTTGCCACAAAATGCCAAAATTGTGATGGAAAATCTTGTTTTAAAATACCTATGGGTCAGCTGATAAAACCTAGGGGTCGGCTTAGATTTACTAATCTTGTTTCTAAATACGGCGCTCAAGAGATATGGAACCCCCCACCCCCTTAATGTATATCAAATTATCTATAGATGAAACACCATATTTAAATTAATAAAAAAAGTCATAGTTGGAGCCTTCAGGGTGGAATTTTGTTTGTCCTCTTCCATTCCCTCAAGACCATACACATTTTGAGTAATTTGTGAAAATATTTGTGAAACTTACTCGTTTTTAAGTAGCTTTTTTTTGTCATATCTGCTGCGTAACTATTTTTTAGAGTTGACTCGAGTGTAAATAGTGTTTTTTAAAACAATGGCCTCCGCTGGTTGACCAAGTAGAAAGCTCGGTTTGGCAACCCTGGAGATGAGCCCTATGTCTCGCCATGTCACCTAAAGTCATGTGTTTCGAGATCTTCACGAGGAAAAATTGGAAGGTAAGTCATCGGACCGGGCGTGTGAACGGGCCTTTAAGTCATTGGGCCGTACGTGTGAACGGGCCTTTAAGGTATTGGGCCGTTCGTATGAACGGGCCTTTAAGTCATTGGGCCGTGCGTGTGAACGGGCCTTTAAGTCATTGGGCCGTACTTGTGAACGGGCCTTTAAGGTATTAGCACGCTGAGTCACTCGGCCACGGTGACTACGTTCTGACTGTGATTGGACACAGATCTCTATGTTGAAAGCTTTCCTTACTGAGAGTGCGTAGATGTGGGTACACGTTGAATGTAGAATCCGGCCCTACCCAGGCTGGGTGCGGTTAATGTGGGTAGCTGGTACGATTCCCAGCGAATGGAGGGTGAAACTCCCGTCCTGTCTGCCTCAAGTCAGGACGTTAAAACCAAATAGAACCAATGGACATGAAAGAAGCCTAGACATTGGATCTGGGCGTCCATATAATCCTATCACCACCGTGATTCAGGTATCACAACCTATCTCACGGACACGGAATTATTATTATATTATTTCACCAAGTCGACTAAGATATATAATATGTATTGATCTCATGGATATACATACATGGGTAGTTTTGTATGTGGACCAGCCTTGACAAGGTCGTCAAGCTGCCTCCACACTCTTTATTTACATATCTCCACTCGGAACCGTTGGTTCGAATCCCACTCAGTGCATGAATTTTTCTTCGTTATAATTTGAGTTTGTGATCACATAATTATAAGACTCTGAGGGTTAGGTGGTAGAAAATGATTTGAGCAGTAACCTCGCCTAGTGGTGGTTAACTTACACGAAAGAGTGTTGTTATTATTATACTTATGTTCTGGTTAATTGGCACCACTCTACTTAACTCACATCATAATGTGGGTCTAATTAGAAGGCAGAGGAACGCCCCATGAGACGATGAGCTGAGCAGACACCACGTGACCGGACCCTATCAGGTCTGCTTGTGGTAGAGTGGTATAACGCGCTCGTCTAATAGAGACGCTAGTGGGTGAAGTCAGTTGTTTGATTTCTACATTCTACAAAGCGCTAAATGTTTTTTTTTTTTTTTTCATGTTGATTTAATTCGGAACTGAAAAGAAGCTAAACCTTTGATGGCGCTTTATGCAATCTTGTTTAAATACATAATTCTTACTGGTCCTACCCAGTCTGGGTGAGGTTAATGTGGGTAGCTGATGGAACGATTTCCAGCAAATGGAGGGTAAAACCCCCGTCTTGACTATCTTGAATCAGGACGTTAAAACAAACAACAAAAAAAAAATCGATGGACATGAAAGGAGCCTAGACATTGGCTCGGTATCAATACCTATCTCACGGACACGGAATTATTAAGTATTACTGAAAGTTATCATATTTGTGTGTAATCAAATTCGTGATATCACAACTAAACTTGCTTTACTAAATCTACGCTGAAACCGGGACTTGAACCCCCGACCTCGTGGGTACAAGTCCTCTGCCTTATCGATCAAGCTACTGAGGTCGGTGATTCCTTATTATTGTTGCAACCAATTAGTATGATGAGGTCTTCATAAAGTATATCCGCGGACATTCTTTTACCTTGAATACTGAAAGCAAATGGAATTATTTATCGAGTATTCTTTTTTTTCTGATTTGCCTTGAACTTCGGGTTTTCGTCTGAAGATAAAGGAATTTTCATCGCACCACTGAACAATGGCAGATTTATTAGTTTATGAAGGATTTGGTCTGATGATACGAACTTTAGTACTGAATGTATGTAGCAATTTACATAAAATTATTGTTGCAAAAAGTTGGTCTGTAAAGTTAACATTTTAAAATAGAACAATGTTTATTTGTAATATTATGTAAAGTTAACCGTTAACATGACCAGCTGCCAACAGTGCGAATTTCGGACTTTTGACAGTGTTCCTGGAATCGTATGCAATTTTCACTTCGGGTCATCTCCAATCAATTATTTCCAATAAATTTCTAATATTAGAAATCGGAAGTATTGTGTTCGTTTTTGTAAAAAAAAAATAGCGAGTTTCCAGCGAATGGAGGGTAAAACCCCCGTTTCGAATGACCGAGCAGTTAAAGAGAAGCTAGGGCAAAACAAACGTGCCATCGACGCTAGTAATAATAACACTCTTTAGAGGAAGGTAACCACCAGGCGAGGTTAATGCTCAAAGCATTTTCTACCACCTAACCCTCAGAGTCTTATTATTATGTGGTCGCAAACTCAAATTAATGAGGAAAAATTCATGCACGGGGTGAGATTCGAACCAACGGATCCCTACGCTACCTGGATTACCAGACTAGGGCGTTAACCACTTGACTACCAGTGATTCAGAGAAATTACGATTTAATTTATTAATAGAAAAACAAGATCTATGCATGGCGAGTCCGTTTTAATTAATAATAAATAAATAATATTAATAATTGTGTTTCTTTGTGTTATTATATCACAATTTTAGTGGGGAGCACAGAATTATAGGACTTATCCGTATTTTTAATATTCCAATATCTAATTTTTGCCTATATTTCCGCCACTGCTCGATGCTCACATTAAAGCAGCTACTCAATTTTCCTCACGAGGTATGAGTGGACCCCGAACACCCAAGAGCAGAAAAAATCCTGCCCCGCTGGGCATCAAACCCTGTTTACCGTGCGTGCAATGTCTAGCGCGCTAACGCATTCGGCCACGGTGACTACAGATTTAATTTATTAATAGACTAACAAGATCTATGCATGGCGCGTCGGTTTTAATTAGTGATCTAATTTAGAGCTGCATTCTGCAGTTCAGATACAGTTTTCACAGCTCACTGGTTCATGTTGTTGAGCCGTAGAACCTCATTTATGCAGATGGTAATGCAAATTACATATTATCACTGGCGGTCGGCTATGGCGTATGGCACGGATGCCAGCGTCGCGTCGAAGGCACATTGCACCAGTCCTCATTCTGTCACTGAATCGAGCAACGTCCAGCGAGGCCAGGACTTGGATGGGTGACCATTCAAATTCAAACCCTCGTGATGCTGAGTGTTCCCGGCTCCACTGTTAGGCTGGGTGAGGTGAAGTTGAGTAGCTGGTTTGTGAATTTTTAGCGAATGGAGGATACCCCCGTCATGAGATGACCATGAATAGAGTTGAAGGCGACGCGTGACTCTCTCTCCTTCCCCTTCCCCCGCCCCCCCCTCTCTCTCTCCCCCCTCTCTCTCTCCCCCCCTTTCGCCCTCCCTCTCTCTCTCTTTCCCTCCCTCCCTCCCTTTCCCCCGCCATCCCTCTCCCTCCCCCCCTCTCTCTCCCTCCCCTCTCTCTCTCTCTCCCTCTCTCTCTCTCTCTCTCTCTCTCTCTCTCTCCCTCCCTCCCTCCCTTTCGCCCTCCCTCTCTCTCTTTCCCTCCCTCCCTCCCTTTCCCCCGCCATCCCTCTCCCTCCCTCCCTCTCTCTCCCTCCCTCTCTCTCTCTCTCTCTCTCTCTCTCTCTCTCTCACACACACTCTCTCCGCCCCCCCCTCCCTGCTTCATCCCCTCCCCACACCCTAAAATAAGAACTCTTTCAAATAGCAGACAATAAAATGAAACTTATAAAAAACAACGGATTTTGGTGTAGCAATATTTGATTAGCTATACAGGTTAAAGATAATGTATCGACTGTATATTACCATGCATCAGATGTACCTATTTGGTTGAAAGATACACACTGAATACTTGTTACAAATCAGGTGTGAAATTATCCGACTGATTTCCAATGTACATACAATGCAGTACAATACAATACATAGCTACACTTAATTCATCATTTCCGCGGTCCTGGTGTGAGGAATCAATTAATTCCGCACACCGACCGCTCTTACGGTCCCGTATTAGGATACCACTATCTGGTGTTTTTTTGTTATCGTTTGTATCCATCGCAAGTAAACTATCGAGGAATATAGTTTTTCTATATTTTTGCTTGATCAAGATTTTAACTAATAAGGCCATATCAGGACAGTATCCCCCCCCCCTTATTCACTCATTGTCCATTTGCACCACTTATCATGAATTTTATCTACTTGGGACCGTAGTTATAACCCCACCCAACCTGAATGAGGCTGGAATATAACAAACAAACGGAACGTAGAAAACCGATAGAAGTCAACAAGAGATGAAAAACACAAGACTTTCTGTACCTCAGATGTTGTAATTGATTAATCAAAGGCCCGTTAGAAATGAAAGAATCCATCAGCAACAATTGGGGGGGCCTTGGTTTTTAGGACGGCTTGTCGGTTCTTCACAATGTCCGGATTCTTAAGGGCGAGGTACACCATACGTTTTGTGTTATTTCTTCACTGGCTGTGTCGGGTCCCAATTCTCAATATGACAGAAGCAGGAGCAGCACGTGGAATTTTTAAATGGAAGCAGTAGCAGCATGTGGAATTTTGAAATGGAAGCAGTGGCAGCACGTGGAATTTTGAAATGGAAGCAGTGGCAGCACGTGGAATTTTTAAATGGAAGCAGTTTTTTTTTTTTTTTTTTTTTTTTTTTTTTTTTTTTTTTTTTTTTTTTTTTTTTTTTTTATATAGAAAAGATCCGTTGGCGTGGCACGAGGAGGAAGAAATCCGCTATGGATACCCTTTTCCCTTCGGAAAGAGGAGCCGCCAGAGGGTGGGCCGCATCCACCAATGAGACATTGGTGGCAGCCACCCATCCTCTGACTGCTCTTGGGTTATGTGGAACGACCTAACGACTTCCATCGCCCATGTCCCGAGCCTGACGCTCGTGCGGCATAGGCGCTGGGTCCCTACGGTCAAAGTCAGGTCCTACAGTACTCGTTAGGTGTAAACCACTAAAACTCCCTTCTCCTGCCCCGCCCCCGGATTTACAGAGTAGAAAAGGTAAGTATAACAATATAGGAATAAGAAAAGAAAATAACAATAAAAACATGTCTGGAGCCCCCCCAGGGGACACCACCCTCAAGGGTGCACGTTAACCGTGCGTCCAAGAGGGAGGGGACCCCTGAAAGGGCCCCAGGCATGCAAAAACCCAGGGATGTTCTGGGTTCCCGCCCACAGCCCGGAACTTTAAAATTAATACCTCAGGCTGCATTTTCAGCTTTAGCGAGATTGATTCCCTTCAAGCTGCCTTTTTTGGGTAATGACCCCACATACATATTTATCAATATGGTCCCATTTTATTTGAGATTCAAGCATTTGGTCCACAGCATTCTGCACGCTGAAGCTCTCCCCCAGTGACGCCTCGAGGACTCTCCTCTCCGGTTCGAAGGTGATGCAGTGGAAGAATGTGTGCTCTACGGTGTCGGTAACTCTGCAACTGGCGCAGTCGTCGTTGTCTACTATTTTGAACTTTTTCAGGTAAGATCCAAACTTCCCGTGTCCACTCAGGAATTGGGTGAGTTCAAAGGACAGGAAGCCATGTTTTCTTTGTATCCAAGGTTTGATTTCAGGAATCAAAGTCTTGGTCCAAATTCCCTTTGTAGTCTGGGCCCATCTTTCTTGCCAGGTGACGAGACATCTTTCCAGTTCCTCCTTGGTGTTTCTGGTTCGGAGCTGGACTAACAGGTCTATGGGCATCATTGATGAGATGACACCAAGAGCCTCGTAGGAGATTGTCCTGTAGCCTCTGCAGACACGCAGACAGGCTGTTCTTGCTGATTTTTGAAGCGTCTTTCTATGTATTTGGTATCGAAGCGCATCCTGCCAGATTTGAGAGGCGTACAGGACGGTCGACAGCACTACTGATCTTAATAGTTTTCTTTTGCTTTCAGATGGACCCCTGGTGTTGGGCATGATCCTGGCAAGGGTGTTGGCAACTCTCAAGCCCTTGGAGGTGACGGCTTTGATGTGCGCACCCATCCTGAAATTTCTCTCAATGGTGACTCCGAGATATATAAGGCTTTCTTTCGACCTTACTGTGTCTCTTTCTATTTCGATTTCTATGTTTTTCAGCCTTCGTCCGCCGTAGACGAGGACTGCTTCTGTCTTCTGAGGGGCGATTTCCAGGTCTCTGTCCTTGATGCTTTGGATTATCCGAGCTAATGCCTGGTTCGTTTTTCTTTGCAGCATTTCTTTAGTCTTTGCTTCGGATAGGATGGCTGTGTCGTCGGCATAGCCAATGACCGTCACCCCCATCGGCAGAGACTCCTTCAGGACGCTGTCGTAAAGGATATTCCAGAGGGTCGGACCCAGGACCGACCCTTGGGGTACGCCGCGAGTACAGGGCAGCTTCTGTCCTCCCCCAAGGATGATGTAGCGGTCTTCCAGGTAGCTCTCTATGATCTTCCTCAGGTAAGTTGAGATTCCTTTCTTTTCCAGCTCTCCGGTGATCCACTTCCAGGAGGCCGTATTGAATGCGTTTTTGATGTCTATTGTGGTAAGTAGTTGAAATTTGCGGTTGGAACGGTGAGTTTCCATGTTGAGGTTGACTTTCCGTTTTATAGCTTGTATAGCGTCAATGGTCGAACGTTTTGGTATAAAACCGTACTGGTTCTTACTTAGAGGACTCTTCTCTGCTAGTTCCTTGGACAGGCGGTAAGTTATCACTGACTCGAAGAGCTTGCCTAGGCAGTTGAGCAGGCACAAGGGGCGGTACTTCTTTGGCGCGTTGCTGTCGGTCGATTTCTTCTCCATCAGGATCAACTTTGCCGTCTTCCACATTTCAGGGATTTCTCCAGCTCTAAGGACGCTGTTGAAAACCTCAGCAACCACATCCGGGAACTTGGAAGCGACTGTCTTGATGAGCTCAGGATTAAGTTTGTCTATGCCAGGGGCTTTCTTAGGTTTCATCCTCCTGGCCGCGTCAAAGATTTCTGCAGGTTCAGTAGAAGGAATGTCCTCTGAGTTTATCTGGAAAGTCGCTTTCTCCCTAACTTGGTCGCTGGGAAACAGTTCTCTGGCGATTCTGATCTCATCTTCTGGAGTCAGGTTCATCGGGGATCGGCCCCCAAGTTTGCCGGTGACAATCTTGTAGGCTTTGCCCCATGGGTCCCTGTCTACCTCTTCGATGAGCTCTTTCCACTTGGCGTCTTTAGATTTGAAGATGCTCCTTTTCAGGTTTTCTCTGCATTGGGTGTATTCATCCTTAAGTGCCTCTGCTTGGGTAGGATCTCTCCTACGGGCTCTTTTAAGTTTTCTTCTTGCTTTAATACAGCTTTTCCTGGCGTCCCGGATTTCACCGTTCCACCAGAAGACTTTCTTCCGTTTAGAGTTCGACGATTTCCTCTTGAATGTTACATCGCAGGCTTCTGTGATGATTCTGGTAAGGCTGTCGGCTTTCAGGTCTTTTTGAAGACATTCCTTCCAGGTATCTACCATCTTTACGAAGGTTTCAGCAAACTGCGGGAGCTTGTCCGGGTCCATGTGCCACCCTTTTGATGTCGTGGGCGTCCTGGTTAGTTGTTGTTCCCTAGCGAAGTCTGCCTCAAAATAAATGTAGCGATGGAGGCTTAATGTCTCCTCCCCCCCTACCCTCCAGTTCAATACCCTTCTCGAGATGTTGTCCGAGCATGCTGTTATGTCAATATGTGACTCACTGTTGCCTCTTACGAATGTTGGAGTACCTCCGGAGTTGATGACGTTGAGATCCAGAGATGCCAACCACTCGGTAAGTATTTCGCCTTTTTCGTTTGTTACAGGTGCCCCCCACAAAGTAGACTTGCTGTTAAAATCACCTCCGATGATGCAGCCTTTCCTCTGGCATGATATGCTTATGGCCAAGCGTTGCAGGTATGTTCTGAATTCCTCTTTCCCAATATTTGGGGAGACATAGCAGCTATACAGAATGAAGTGGTCCAGTTCTACCGAGACAAAACCATCTCCGGCTTTTGCGTTGTAGAAGTTGAGGTTCGGGTTTATCTTTTTTATAGCAGCATCTTTCTGGTTATCTGTTAGCCATGCAGGACTAGAGACACGACTGCGCGTGGGTTCTTGGACTAGGAGAACGTCCACGCCGCCGGCCACTGCAGTGGCTTCCAGAAGGTCCAGTGCTGCTCTACCTCTATCAATGTTGCATTGAAGGAGCTTGACTTGTTTGTTGCTCATTGTATCTGTTGATGGATTAGCCCAGGATCATTCTGGTCTCAGACATTACGCTTTCGGTCTCGGTTTCTGTCTCGGTCTCGGTTGTTGGAGGGATGAGAAGCCTGGTTTTCATTTTCGCTCTATTTCTCCGCGGGGTCTGCCTTGCACCTTGGACGAGTTTCCTAAAGGTTTGGCAGGCCATTGACCCGGAGATGTGGCCTGTTGTTTTGCAGTCTCTGCACTGCGGCTCGTTATCGCACGTTTTGGAGTCGTGACCAGGTTGGTTGCATCTTCTGCATATTCCCTTGATTTCGAATTTCTCGTCTGTACAGTCTTTGGCAATGTGGCCATAGCCATAACAATTGAAGCAGCGTTTTGGGATTGTCATCTTTTCGACACTGCATTCTGTCCATCCTAGGGTAAGGCTTTTGCCTAGTTTAGTCAGGTCTTGGTCGTTTACTTTCAGGATTGCAAATTGGGCATCTCCCCTGTGTGTTGCTTTAAGATTGATTTTATCTTCAAATTCCGAAGCTTGCTTGTTTATCTTTTGGGAAATGACCATTGCAATTTCCTTAGTGTCAATGGAGATATCAATGTTCCTGATAATGATGGAACTTTGTTTAGCTGTTTCGGATCTAGCCATGACTCCCTTCACGTTTGCCTGTATCTGGGTGGCGAATTCCTTCATCAAATTGAGGTCGTTCCTTTTAGTGAAGATTTTTACCCCACCTCCTTTGTCGATCTTAATTGACTTCACTTGGATGCCTAATTTAGCGACGTCCACTTTACGCTTCATTTCTTCCACAACTTCTTTCAACGGTTTCGAGTTGTCGGTCAGTTTGACGTGGATGACTTGGGGTTTCTCTTTTGGAGTACTCGCTCTCTTTTGATTTGGTGCTCTGATAGTGTTAGACGTTCCAGCCACTACATTGCTATAAGAGCTCGCAAGTTTGCCTCCAGGAACGTGAAGGTCGATGGTTATATCCTCAAAACTGGCGGCTATTTCCAGGACTTTGCGGGAGAGTTTCCAGTCTAGAGTGTCAGTTACTGCGACTTTGTAGGTTGTTTTGGGATTCGACTCTTTGATATCCTTCACGAACTTAATGATGTTGAGGATATCATTTGTCCTGACCAGATGTGTAACTTTTGAGCTACTGGCTCCGGTGCTGCTTCTGACTGTGTTTTCCACGAACTTGGTTTCTCCGCACTCAATGCCTTCATCTACGATGAGTTTGATGTCTGGATTGTTGCGCATGCATCTGTCCAGGAGCCTTGTATTCTCAGTGTTGGTGTCCAACACGAATATCGCAGGCGCATCTGAGGTAGGGTTTGGGAGTCCAGGTTTTAGGCTCACCTTGCGGAAGGCTTCATCTGGCCATTCTTTCTGGACAAGAGAGTTAATATTTTCCTCTGTTCGTGTCTCGATTTGGTCTGTAATTCTCTGCAATTGTGGCGTTATTTGCTCTTCTTGGGTTTTATCCTCTTCTAGGCTTTTTTTGCAGGCTGCGCAGAGGGGAGCTGCAATCTCGAAGTCAGAGTCGGTTCCTTCTGTTTGCTGGTCTTCAAGTAGGCTCTTTTTTAGGGAGTCCCTAACCTTTACCAGTTCATTGGTTTTTTTCTGCAGTCTTTTCATGATGGAGAAAAGATCTGTGACTCCTTTCTTTATGTTGCTCCTTGTGTTTGGAGTTTCCTGTATGAAAATTTTCATACTACTGGCAATGTCTGTAGCTGAATGTACGAGCTTCTGGACGTCTTGAACTGTAGAGTCATTTGCTGCTATGTCTATTGGACTAGCAGCTTTTCTTTTCATTCCTGTTCCTTTTGGAGTGCGTTGAATGGTGTCCCCCATTCTGAAGTCTGCAGCTGCGGTTGTTGCCGCCGCCTGGTTTGTCCCTTCACAGGGCCCTGTTGGAGCATTGCTCCTCGTTACGGTAGTTTCCTGCCCGCTTTGCGGGTTGGAGAGAGTGTCCACTTTTGGAGGGAGTGGTAACCCCGTTTCATCTACAATTGGAGGGGGTAGAGGTACCTGTTCAGTTAATTTAAGATCCATACGCCATGGGTTTCTTAGTGTGGAATGTGGGTCAACTGCAACAGAGCCACCTATTACAGCAAGGGTATATTGAAACTGGAGGGTCCCCGGTATCCAGAGTTCGCATATTTGAGGTCAGACTCGCCCCTAACCATGCAGCCGTGAGCATATGATGTTCCACTACTGGCTTGGCGGGCTGGTACTGTTTCCTTTAACGTCTTCCAGCTGGACGGGTATGCACTGCTTTTGAGGCGGCAGAGACTCGCCTGTCAGGGGATATGAGATAAACGGATGGCTTTTTATAGAACTTACGATACCACCCGTAAGCCCACCTTCGCTCCCATACCCCCCCGCCTTGTCCGGGGCTGTCTGTTAGGATGCTTAATGGTAAGTCCCCCTATTCAACAGCAAACCTCTTTCGAGGCCATCCTCTATCCGCAACCCGAGGACCCGCTTGGTGCCAGAGCCTTGGCCACAGCTAAAAAGATTTTAGCTGATCCAAGAAATGGAAGCAGTAGCAGCACGTTGAATTTTGAAATGGAAGCAGTGGCAGCACGTGGAATTTTGAAATGGAAGCAGTAGCAGCACGTGGAATTTTGAAATGGAAGCAGTAGCAGCACTTGGAATTTTGAAACGGAAGCAGTGGCAGCACGTGGAATTTTGAAATGGAAGCAGTAGCAGCACGTGGAATTTTGAAATGGAAGCAGTGGCAGCACGTGGAATTTTGAAGAGCGACACGTTGAATTTTGAAATGGAAGCAGTGGCAGCACGTGGAATTTTGAAGAGCGACACGTTGAATTTTGAAATGGAAGCAGTGGCAGCACGTGGAATTTTGAAGAGCGACACGTTGAATTTTGAAATGGAAGCAGTGGCAGCACGTGGAATTTTGAAATGGAAGCAGTGGCAGCACGTGGAATTTTGAAATGGAAGCAGTAGCAGCACGTGAAATTTTGAGGGGCAGCACGTGGAATTTTGAAATGGAAGCAGTGGCAGCAAGTTGAATTTTGAAATGGAAGCAGTGGCAGCACGTGGAATTTTGAAATGGAAGCAGTAGCGGCACGTGGAATTTTGAGGAGCGACACGTTAAATTTTGAAATGGAAGCAGTAGCAGCACGTTGAATTTTGAAATGGAAGCAGTTGCAGCACGTTGAATTTTGAAATGGAAGCAGTAGCAGCACGTTGAATTTTGAAATGGAAGCAGTGGCAGCACGTAGAATTTTGAAATGGAAGCAGTGGCAGCACGTAGAATTTTGAAATGGAAGCAGTAGCAGCACGTGGAATTTTGAAATGGAAGCAGTAGCAGCACGTTGAATTTTGAAATGGAAGCAGTGGCAGCACGTAGAATTTTGAAATGGAAGCAGTGGCAGCACGTAGAATTTTGAAATGGAAGGAGTGGCAGCACGTAGAATTTTGAAATGTAAGCAGTAGCAGCACGTGGAATTTTGAGGAGCGACACGTTAAATTTTGAAATGGAAGCAGTAGCAGCACGTTGAATTTTGAAATGGAAGCAGTTGCAGCACGTGGAATTTTGAAATGGAAGCAGTAGCAGCACGTGGAATTTTGAAATGGAAGCAGTAGCAGCACGTTGAATTTTGAAATGGAAGCAGTGGCAGCACGTAGAATTTTGAAATGGAAGCAGTGGCAGCACGTTGAATTTTGAAATGGAAGCAGTGGCAGCACGTGGAATTTTGAAATGGAAGCAGTGTCAGCACGTGGAATTTTGAAGTGGAAGCAGTGGCAGCACGTTGAATTTTGAGGAGCGACACGTTGAATTTTGAAATGGAAGCAGTGTCAGCACGTGGAATTTTGAAATGGAAGCAGTGTCAGCACGTGGAATTTTGAAATGGAAGCAGTGTCAGCACGTGGAATTATGAAATGGAAGCAGTAGCAGCACGTTGAATTTTGAAATGGAAGCAGTAGCAGCACGTGGAATTTTGAGGAGCGACACGTTGAATTTTGAAATGGAAGCAGTGTCAGCACGTGGAATTTTGAAATGGAAGCAGTGGCAGAACGTTGAATTTTGAAATGGAAGCAGTGGCAGCACGTGGAATTTTGAGGAGCGACACATTGAATTTTGAAATGGAAGCAGTGTCAGCACGTTGAATTTCGAAATGGAAGCAGTGGCAGCACGTTGAATTTGGAAATGGAAGCATTGGCAGCACGTGGAATTTTGAGGAGCGACAGGTTGAATTTTGAAATGGAAGCAGTGGCAGTACATGATTTGTGTGTTTTTCTTCTATTTTTTTTTTTTTTTCGTACATTCAATTTTGCTGTGATGTGATTTTTGTGAGAATAAGTTTTTCAGTTATTTATTAAGTGGCTCTAAATTAGATTTTAAGTTGCTTTAAAAACACTTCAATGTCTTTACATAATTTTGACTGGCATATAACTAGGATTCAAACTACACATAACATTTATTTTTTCTAAAAATATATACCCGTTAGCTAAAAAACCGATCAGTTTTCTTTCCTTAAAAACTTTTTCCTTCTTAACGTACTTGGGAGGTTTTTTGATTGGTCATTTGATTTATTTCTATGTGTTCAATTAACCCATATAGTTAATAAAAAGAGACTAGTTAAAAAATTTAATGCTGAAAAAAATGCTGTTTCC
This sequence comes from Bactericera cockerelli, assembly GCA_024516035.1. NCBI lineage: Eukaryota > Metazoa > Arthropoda > Insecta > Hemiptera > Triozidae > Bactericera > Bactericera cockerelli. Next base: position 47,134,688 of record CM044956.1, read on the forward strand.
CTACTCTACCCTATAGTTAAATAACCGACCTCGGTAGCTTGATCGATAAGACAGTGGACTCGTAACCTGGAGGTCGGTGGTTCGATTCCCAAGTTCGATAAAAAAAATTATCCGAGTGTTTTGGGTTGTTTGTCATTTTCTTTTTTTAGCTTGGCAACAAAAAAATTAGTATGAGTAATTGTGACAACACGCAAGTGATTAACACAATCTCTCTTTCTTCAAATCAGTATTGATAATTTTACATATCAAAATAATCAATGGATCAAAATAATGCGGAGTTCTGTTATCTAATCTTGTAGCATGTATCAATTGTTGGCTCGAATCTTGCCTTAAATCAGGAAGTGGGGTCTTTCCACAATCTCAAATGATGGCTGTGGTGTGTCTATGTGGTCACACTCTGGTGTATGTGTGGTTCATGTGCCACACATGTACACATTTCAGCCAATCAGAATTTGCAAAAACAAATTAACTGGCCAGCGAATGTTGACTATACTGATGTGTTTTCTGCATGAAAAATAATTTAATTTACGTCTTCGTAGACGCTATTGTTTGCTCTCTCTCTCTCAATTGATTTGTGTGTGGAGTGTAGTGAGGAGACAATTACGCCTGTTGTGAGTTGATTAATAATTATTGTCCTCGCCCGGCCTTGAACCCGCGACCCTTTGATTGAGCGGAGGACCGCCGACTGAACATCATCAAAAATGAGGAATGACTTTTAGATTGCGTTTACTGTAGTGCGTTTGAATGAGTTCGAAAATGATAAGTTAATTTTTTTGAGTCTGCGGAAATTGATAGTAAAAAAAGTCACCCAAAGTTAGACCCTCCAAAATACCGGTAAATCGGGGCCGGGTTCCAAAAGTTCAATATGTCAAAAAATTATCGGTATTTACCCATATTTTTTTTTTTTTTTTTACAAGAACAACTTGTTCCCATAAAGATATCTCTTATTGTTTAGCCAGAACCGCCACCTGCGGCACCGATTTTTTTTTTCTTTTTTTTTTCTCTCAAAGTTTCATGCTGCGTCCTCTATATATTCATGACCTCTGTACCAAATTTCAAGTCTAGCTTATGCCGTTCTTGAGATATTTTGTTTAAAGACAGAACGACACTCGGACCAATGGCTGACAATTTGGATTAAGGCTCTAGGGACCCTACAACGTGTTTTGGCAATCAAAGAGACTATCTATAATTTTGGGCGATTCCATTATTTCCTTTTCTATAGCATAAAGAAAGTAAGAAATAGATTATTATATTATTATTTTAGGTAGGTTAATTTTGTGTGTTCCTACCCTGTATAACCAGTGAGTGATGTATATTATTACCTACGTAACGATAATAACTTGGGAGGATCTACAATTCAGAAATCCTTGGATTCCAAGTGAGATCAGCTGTGTACCATACTATGCTGGTACTCTACCTATCAATCCTTTCATGATGGTGTTATAGGTAAACATCAGCATAGCAGTTAATATTGTAATAGTGAACTGGCAGTCAAGTGGTTTTTGCTAGTCTAATAATCCAGGTAGTCTAGGGATCCGTTGGTTCGAATCCCACTTTTAACCTGGAGGTCGGTTATTCAAGTTGCAGTTTCAGCTTAGATTATTTAGTAAAGCTAGTTTTGACTTTTTGAGTTGTGATTAACACAAATATGATAACTATTATCACTAGCATTAAAGGCACGAATTTATGTGGTTTTTTATGTAATAAATAAAAAACGACCGGCTACCCAAGTCGGATATTTGATAATGCCTTTGGCATTCTCGGAAGAGAATGCCAAAGGCATTATCACCACCCTTGATCAAACTTTGTTTATATTTAATTAATTATACCTTTTGACTGTACCTACCTGTATAAAAAAAAATTGTAAATAAAGATTGATCTAAATTGTTGAATAATAAATTGTTCAATAATAATGTACCTAGTGTTGCATATGCCCTGGAATTTTCTGGGGGAGAGGGCAGCTGCCCCCCCTGGCTACGCCCATGACCCATTTAGTACACAGCCGCTCTTTTGCCCCCACTAAAAATCCGACCCTGATATATCCATGTGCAATACCGATTCTGACTGCATTCGATCCAATGAATCGAATCCTCTCTCTTTCGGGTTTCCTTGAGATCGACTCTGCTCAGGTAAATGTTAAATCTAATTAACATTGGTTGTAATTGTATGATCATCAGTGTGATTTACCTGGTGATGATCACCGTCATCAGTGGTTGAACATTTTCCGCTTGAAATATCACGCCAGTGATTGTGAAGTGCGGGAATCCGCACTGCGTCCTTGCTAGGTCTTACGGATACATAGATATCTATATACAATTTGTAAATATAAACAAATGATGCTAAAGAATCATAATTATGTTATATGTGGCTTTATTTCGTTATTCTGTGTGTAGCTCAGCATTGCTAAGCTCCGAATTTCATTATTTTCCAAATTCTATCTTCCTCTTCCTAGCATTTTCCTAATTAAATAATTTTCCAAATTCCATATTGTAGAAAATTTAAATTTACATAGTTTCACATTTTTCCTCACAAGGTATGAGTGGATCCCGGACATCCATGGACTGTATTCCACAGAGCAGAAATGTTGACAATTGGTAAACCATTTTTTTCTTCTTCAAGTAGTCGTCTACAACTCATCACGGTATTATCTTTCGGTTTCTGTGTGTCGTGTGAGAGTTGTGAGACAACATCAGCTGTAGTTTCTGGGAGGCGTTCTCCCGCGCAACGACCGTTTCGCTTGGTAACTGACGCGTTGCATTGGGTATTTTATGTTAGAATTTATTTATTTTTTAATTTAATGTAATTTGTTTTATCTCTGTTTCAGGTAAGCACCTGATTGAAGAAGCTAAGCGTTAATTAGGTAAGTGTTGATTTTACTGCCTTGTTATTGTTGTTGATTTTCATATTGAACGTTACCAAATAAATTATATTATTATTCATAAAATTATTTCGCAAATTATTTTGCCTTTTTATTGAAAATAAATCATATTGAAATGGCTTCTCGTCATTTTACACACAAAGTCCTGTTGCCAAATCTACATCACGTATGAAACATTCTGATGACTGATGACTCTCTAAGCACAGAAGAAACACACTTGACAACAGTGGTGACTCACCGTAGGGCCGAATATTTTGCGTAATTGTGATATTTATTTATTTACACTTTATTTTTTATACAAAACAATCAACAATAAATTATGAACAGAGATAAAAAAAATCAACAATTATTATTATTTACAAAATGAAATATAGAAGAAAAAAAATATTTAAATTTAAATGTACAATTGTCTTGTAATCCGGGGCGAAGTTAATGCCTTAAGCATTCTCTGCCACTTAACCCCGGATATCACATCGAATTAATAAGGTGATTATAAAAGAGATCCTTCCTCAGGTCGGAGCATGGTCTATCTCATCGATCATGCTACTGACCTCAGTAGCTTGATCGACAAGGCGCCGGACTTGTAACCTGGAGGTCCGTGGTTCAAGTCCAAATTTCCGACCCCAGGGACGCTGTGGCTTACCTTTGTCGTAATCTAATTTAATAATTCGGCTCTCAAATACATTACCGTCTACTCGGCTGTTCCCCAGGCATGGCCCTGTATTTATTTTTCCTAACCCTACTCTACACATTGAGGCATTGCCGTACATCGCTCCGGGCCGGAACTCGGCGCCACAGGTCTACATAGTTCGCAGTTAAACTGTCCGAACGGAAATGCCTGTTGATATCAGATCCTGACCCGAGGCATGGCCGCATGGCCCTATATTTATTTTTCCTAAGCCTACTCTGCTCAATGAGGCATTTCGAGCCGTAACTCGGCGCCACAGGTCTACTTATTCGCAGTTCGACTGTCCGAACGGAAATGACTGTCGATTTCAGACGGTGAAATTTGTGAACGGATCCTTCGATTGGGTTGAGGGGCCCATTATTGTCCCGTGTCCCAATTAAATAACAACAACAATAATAATAATCAGTTCAAGTACCTTAACCCCTGCCCCTCGCCGGGTTGTGAACCACGTACCTCTACCTATGATTGGGTAGCTCTGCAGCCCTTTCACACCGCGTGGGCCGAATTGAGAGCGGTACAAAATGTGTTGTCACTTCTCGCCCGTACGAAGGGAGGCATACTACGGGAAGGGGTAAGCTAGAACACAGAGCACAGGAGTCTGCAGTAGCTCCTGTTTCATGGCTACGAAATATAAAAATCTGTGAAATACACTCATCTTCCAAAAATCAATACCTTCTATACTTTACAGGAAATAGAAGGGTTGGGTCGAAGAGATTGCCAGAGGCAATAATCCTAAGTGCAAAATGTCTGTCCTGAAAATATGTTTGGAAACTGTAAATCCTCCCAAAATGCACATGCTTTTTTTTCTTTTTTGATTTTTCTACTTTTTTCAATTGAGACATCTTGATCTTGATGATATCCTTAATTATCTAGTATTTCTATAGATTGACGGATGACGTATGTACTCGTATGTAGTTGGTTAAGTTGGTCATTAGGACTGCACTGACAGAGGTTTGACTGATGTATAGTACAGCCATCGTCCAAGGATCCCTAATTCGATCCCCGGTTGGAGCAGACTTTTCACACAGAAAACTCTGTTCCCTCCGGTATTTCCGGTAACACGTGAGGCCGGTATTTCCGGCCCTACCCAGACTGGGTGAGGTTAATGTGGGTAGCTGGTACAATACCCAGGGGAAAACCCCCGATCTGACTCAAATCAGGACGATAAAACCAAATAGAATCAATGGACATGAAAGGAGCTTAAGACATTAGATCTGGGCTACTATAATTATAATCCTCTCACCACCTTCATATTATACATATTATTATTATATAAATTCATCAAGTTTTATTTACAGTAAGACTATATTTATACATACAAGGAATATTTACAATTGAAGGCCTTGCTGAAAACACGAGCTATCTGTATATCTGCAATTTTTTTTAGAAATCGCGTTTTCGACGGTTTCGGGGTCACAAATAAATGCTGCTTCATTGGTGAAGAGCCGCTGGCTCTCCGATAGTTATAAGTGTACAAAAACGGACCATATGACACATAGCTTCACAACGTTTCCCCTACAATTTTGAAAAATGCAGATAAGTAGCTCGTTTTCTGAGCGAGCCCTTCAATTATAGAAACAAAACTAGATCAAAGGTGGTGCTAATGCCAACGGCCATCTCTTCCGATACCTATCTCACGGGCACTTTATTATTATTATTATTCATGGTGATTTTTATCTGCTTGGTTTTTACACCTGCTTTATCGAAGAGATACGGGTTGATACCAAGTATTCTCTTCGTCAACTCAAGAACTCAAGAATTTCCTAACAATGCGTGTTGTATTCAGTATGACAGCTTTTTGGAGTAATAGGTATGTTTTTTCCTTTATATTGATGGTTTTGAGGCTTTGGTGGAGTATTTTAGGTATTATTCCCGTGGTGGATTTGAATATGGGGTACAATTTCTGCTTTTTCAACCTTCCACATTTTCTTAATTTCATCACTGAGCTCCTGGTATTTTCGTTATTTGCGTTTTTTCTCGTTATTATTATAGTAGTGTTGGAACGAAAGGCCACTGTAGCGTGCATTGTATTAGGTATGTGAGGTATGTGTGATGCCCGAGGCAGTCCGGTCTCCACTCTCGGGCAAACATTTTAATGGGGCCGTTGTACCAACTGAGGGCCGAATTATGAAACAGCACTCGGGTCTTCCATTCTCGGGCAAACATTTTAATAGGGCTGTTGTACCAACTGAGGGCCGAATTATGAAACAGCACTCGGGTCTTCCATTCTCGGGCAAACATTTTACTGGGGCCGTTGTACCAACTGAGGGCCGAATTATGAAACAGGATTAGATTTAATCCAACTGGAACACGTCCTCCGGTGGAAATTTCAACCAATCACAGCGCAAGCGCACTATAGTCAGCGGACAGTCTGAGTCAGCTGATAGTGTCCACCTAGATTAAATCTAATCCTGTATCATAATTTGGCCCTTAGTGCCGAATTTTAAAACAGGATTACAACAAAGATAAGGCCGTCCCTCAAGTCGGAGTTTCAACCAATCACAGCGCACTATGGCCCGACTCTAGTGACGGCCAAACTTTCTCTTTGTTGTAGTTCGCTTTTATAGTTTGGTCCTTTCATGATGAGTTTGAAATGCTTTCTTGGTGTGCCTTTACAATTGTAAACTTTTTGCAGGTGACGCAGGGATCTGAGATTTTCTCTACTATAAAGAGTTTTTCTATTATATCCGAGTCCATTATATCCAGGTTTCACTGTATCCAGGTTCCTCCGTAGCTCAGTGGTTAAGAGCATTGGTTACCGACCCGGAGGTTGCGGGTTCGAATCCCGGCCGGAGCGGAAATTTCTGACCGAAATTTTCCGCTTCCGGAATTTTTTTTTATAAACATTTGGATCAAGCTTTATTTACATCTTTTATATACAATGAACATGGTAACAAGTTAGAAATAAATATAAACAAAGCCTGATCAAGGGTGGTGATAATGCCTTTGGCATTCATGGATGTAAAGGTAAAGTGACCTGAAGTAATGCGAACGTGGTTCCGGGGCATACTTACCTCTTTAAAAAAAAAAAAAAAAAAAAAAAAAGGTTTTACTGTACTAAAATAGAGATTTATTTTTCTTCGTACACCTGGCCCCTCGCTCTGTCAGGTCCCTGTGTGCAGAGCAGTGTAGGGGAAGACTGAGAGGACCGCGTTGCCTGGCCTAGCGCTATACTATACGGTACCAGTCAAGTACGTGTGCTCCGCGGCTGTGCTAGTAGCTCGCTCCTAGACGACTAATTTCCGAGTCGGGCTTTATTTTTTGAGTCTCTTGTCATACTCAACTTTTTTTTTTTTTTTTTAGCTATTTCGTTTACTTACCATTATTTCGAAGGTTTATAAATTCTATAAAATAATCTGAAATTTTTCAAAAATAGGTATTTTTTTTTTTTTAATAAAAATGTTGAAATTAAAAAAAAAAAATCTAAAATACTTTCCTTACCAGAGGATGATAAAGAAAGTAAAAAAAAGGCTTCGAATCTAATGTTAAAGTTAATTTCTAAATTCCATGTACGAAATACTTGGATTATCTGTTTTTTCGATTAATATCTGTCTTTTCATTCTTATTGTGCTTAATTTTTTGATTTTTCCGTGAGTTGGTGGAAATTGTCGAAGGAAGTATTTGCTGAATTCAGGGAAAGAGGCTTGTGAATGAAGTGTTTTTTAATTATAATTAACATTTGTTTTAGAATTTGAGTTTTTTTTGTAATTTCTGATTTTTAAAAGTGATTACTTTTGCTAAATGTATTTTTAACAGATATAAATTTTACCATGTTATAAGTTCGGATTTAAAAGCGATTTCTTCGCCTAACGTTTGTTTCACTTCCGATAAATTTCTAATCTTTTTAACTGATTTAAATTTTACCATGTGTCTTTTTCATTGACGCGTTCCTTCTATGTAATTTATGTAAATTATGTAGTTTATGTAAATATCGTGGGAAAAAGTGCAGTTCTCATTCTGACTTCTTGTGTTACTTACATTGCTATTTATGCATACATATTTAATGTACATATTCATTCAGTATTTATGTACCTACTTGTTAATGTGCGAATTAATCGTCTTTAAAGTGATGAATGCTTGTAAACAGAACAGCGTGTGACAAGACCATAAATCAGTGAGAAATGTTTTCATTTAACGATTCAATATATTACTTGGTCTGTTAACTGTTTTAATTTTTTGTATCTTAGACGCGGTTTTAAATATTTTGATCTAAAACAATCTATATGAACAGCCGCATATAAATGACAAATTATTGAATTTCATGAAGTCTCAGAGCATAATTTCCAATAATTTTTGGCTAAGAGCATTACTTTTAATTTAAAATACAATAATTTTCTGGTTATTAATAACCGGTTTAAATTTAATTATTAACAACACAAAAATAAATAAAATTAAATCTGTTTATTTTTGTTCTAGATTTTATTCTCTTTAATTTCCCTTTGTGATATCATAGTAAATATAGTGTTCTAATTTATTGTCCACAGTGAGGCTCTGGCCTTGCTTAGGAAGAAACATTATAAATAAATAAATTACCTTAATTACCACAAAGGGTAATAAATTACCCTTTGTGGAATGTAAAATCATTTGCCTGAATCTTGTGTAACAAGTCTTGATAAGTCACACACAATTTTTGAAATTTTACAAAGCTACTTATTAACTGTCGATGTTTGACATATAAATAAATAAACATATATGATTTTTGCCCGTAACTTTTTGATTTAATTTTACACGCATAACAAGTTAAGTTTTCAATTTCACATAAAAATACCTCAATTTATGGCCTCCAATTTTTAGCATAGGTAAATGAACCCTGAGAGATCCACTGCCATTTTATAGACGATGATTAAAATTCCAGTAACTTAATTTACAAAACATGTTTTATGGAAATACATATTTTATATTATTATTTTTATCCTGTGTCAACCTCATGAAATTCGTTCAAATCAGTTGTCACGAAATTCTCAAGTGATTCAAGAGATCCTGTGTGGTTTAAGAGATAATAATAATAATACTCTTGTGAAGAAATAACGAGTAATTAGACTAACCATCACAGCGACTAGGTAATTCATTACTGTTGGATTAACCAACTTGCGCGTTAACCACTTGACCACCAATATTACTTAGAATCACGTGCGAACCGCATAAAATTCGTTCAAATCAGCTGTCACCAAATTCTTAAGTGATTCGAGTTGGTGGTTTAGGAGATTCTTGGTGGGTGAAGAGATCTTTTTGAAAATCATTTTCTTTTTCTCTTTTCAAGAAAATTACAGTTTCTTTCTCTCTCTTGCGTGGCCTATACATTTCTCTAGGCAACATTCATAATATTGCAATCAGAAAAAGTACCTATCACATATCCAACGAAGACACACCATTTTCTATATCTTCGCAGTCAATTTGGTGGTTTCACTCAATTCTCGAGTGGTTTAAAACTATCAAAACATAATTGTTTCTTATCAACATCACCATCATCATCAAGTATATTAGAGAAACTCGCGGTGATTCATATAGGATAGTCTTACCGTGAATCTCTATATGGGACACGCTAATGTTTGGCGTGGTAATTTGAATGTGAAATATTAGCATGCCAGTTTCAGAATATGGGTCTCTTGCAAATGAAAAAAAAAAAAAAAAAAAAATCGGAGCAAAATTTTTTAAAAAAAAAACGACACACAATATTCCTATTTTTTTATACGAATATTTATTTAAAGAGAGGGCTGTAACATTCACAGTCCTTGCCCAATTTCTAATATTAGAAATTTATAGGAAGTAAAAAAGAATGTCTGATTCCTCAATAAATATATCAGAAAAAGGAATTTCCGCCTTCAAAACAACGAAAAAAGGACGCGAAAGACCTTAAAAGGCCTTTAAAAGTTACCGAATTGAAAAGAAGCTGATACGTTGTGACAGCGAATTTGTGACGTCATAATAATTACCTAGTTGGATTTTTCAGTCTTATGGGGGTTTTACCAAGGATTTCATCGTGTTTTGGCTCGGACACCTTGATCGCTCAAAATACGTGTTTTTTTAAAAAAATGTCAGGAATTTTTCGTGTTAGAACTTACAAAAAATGGTTTTTAAAATTTCCACTGTGTACGTAAAATTTAACAAGGTTCCTGGGCTCGGGGGGAAAAATAAATAAAAAATACCATGGAAATACTTACGATGAACTCTTTCGATAGAGCCAGTAAAAAAATAAACTTAACATTTTTTTTTCTTTATTCTGATGTAGTACAATCTTCTGTGTAAATATTTGAATATAAAGCTGCAACTTAGGTTGTGAATGTTGATTCATAAACAAAAAGAAGTGCAAGGGGTCCACTCAAATTTGACTGCCTGTGATCTTTGTGCCTGCTGAGGTAGTCGCTATCGATCGCCCCAGGCGAACCTGTGAGTGAGTGAGTGTCTGCTGTGCCAATTTGTGCGAATTTTGGAAAGGCGCGGTTGTGCTCTTGTGGAGGATTGCGCAATATCGTATTCGTGTAGTTCTATTAATGGGATTTGTATATTGAAGTTAGTAAAGTATTTTTTAATAAATAAATTTACGTTCTCTCTCTAGATTAATAAAGATTAAAATAGAGAGGTTAGTAGATGGCATGGATATTCAGAACCATTACCTACCTTCTGATGAGAGCAAATAAGCTCGAAACAGCTGTCCAATTTTATTATTATTATCTCTCTCTCTCTCTCTCTCTTGATATCACAAAATCAATCCTGGAATTCTGATCATCATCAAAATCACAGCTGAAACATTTCATGTTTCACTAAGCAAAAATATACATATTTGCATATTTTTAAAAATAAACATAAAAAATAACTTGTTATACATGTATTTTTATAATATTTATACTTTTTTTTTAAATATGTGTTTGATGAATTTTGTCTTCGGGTATTGATTGATTAGGAAACTTTCACACTGAAGGAATTTTTCAACTCAACTTTTTTCATAGTGACTATTAGATAAATATCAAAACCATCACTGTAGTAACTTATATCAGCAACTAATAAAATATAAAATAAATCTTTTTGCAGTAATAACTGATACCTAACAGTAATAAAAACTAAATTCAGTGAATTCCAATACTACACAGGAATTTATTACCTGGAAGGGTTCCTTGTGCCAACCTCAGTGAGTGCTTTCCTCTAATTGGTTCTACGGATTACGTCATCGTTATCACCTGGCCTGGATCTCCGCGTTCCTCCCGTAGCGTCCGGTTCTCATGACTCGACGTGTAGCGACCCATGCCGCTGATTCCCACCCTGGCGACCTCCATGCAGCGACTGCTTCGGCGCACCAGTAGCGTCCGCTCCGAGAAGAAAGTCTGCACGTCGCTCGTGATTCCGAACAAGCGGCACTCGCTCATCGTCGACACCACGCCGGCGAGAACGCCCCCCCCGCCGTCGAAACCCCCGTCGGCGAAAAGCAACCTTTCCCCCCCCGTCCGAAGAACCACCTCTCGTCCGCCAAAGCCCCGCTGTCCTCCAAACAGCCGCCCGCCAAGCCACCGCCGTCGCCGCCCGTGAGAAAACCGATGGCGCTCGGCACCGTGAATGCGCCCCCGGCCGCCAAGGTCGCCACCCCTGTCCGCTACCCTGCGGCGGCGGTGGAGAAGGGAAAGTCGCCCAGCACGGGCGGCGGCTCGGTGCGGTACAAGGAGAGGGAGAGACACCGCACCACGTCCCAGACCAGACGACAGCCGAAACAGGTAGGTGTGCGGGTGTGCCGTTTTTTTCCATCCTAAATGTCAGTACAGTCTGTCCCGGTAGCTCAGTGGTAAAGGCGGTTCTCTGTGAATCCAGAGATTCTAGAGACCGCGGGTTCGAAGTTGGGACATGACAAGTTATCCTCCATTTGGGATTTTTATCACATAATAATATATTTATCTTGGGCTTACTGCTGGAATAATGGGCTCAATAGTCCTAGTCGGCAGTATAAATAAGGAATATTATTATTATTATTACATTTTTCTATTCTAATGTATGAATTTTATCTCAGGAACGATCACACTATACTATGTTGCAGGTCTTGTGTCGCATGATTTTAAAAATCCTTCAACTTCTGTTCTGATATCTTTATTGTAAGGTTTTTGAGTGGGTCGTCGAATTGGCTATCGTTGTTCACTTTAATCTCGATATCTGAAATGTTAGTCATGCACCCTTACCTTGAGCGATGGAGACTTTGTAGGTTGCATACATAGATATAGTGGTCCAATGTTGCATGCATGAATAGCTATAGTGTTCTCTATAGAGTTGCTTGCATACATAGTAATCTTAATGCAGTCCACCATCTAATTATATTCGTACTGACCTCGTACAGTCTCGTTGCATTTGTTTCGTCCTTATGCATCGATTGCATTGAAGTCTGTTCAGCTATTTATTTTCATATTTATTCAGATATGTTGTATGGAGAAATACCATTATCCCCTATGTGAGAGAACCGGATATAAGAGAAACCTGGATATAAGAGAAACCTTGATATAAGAGAAACCTTGATATAAGAGAAACCTTGATATAAGAGAAACCTTGATATAAGAGAAACCTGGATATTAGAGTTGTAGGAATAAGAGAAACCTGAATATAAGAGAATTGGATAATATAAGAGAAATCTGGATATAATGAACGATTTCCAACTCAAATTTATTTCTCTAAGGGAAAATAACCTCTTTTTAAAACCTGGATATAAGGAAAATATTTCCAGTCCCTTGAATTCTCTTATATCGGGAAGAAAAATTAATAATAACCAAGAAGATCACCGAAGTTAAGCAATGTTCAGCGAGGTGAAGACTTCGTGATGCTGGCATTCCAGCCCAACTCAGACTGGGTGCGGTTAATGTCGGTAGGAGGTGATTGACAAGAGAAACCTGGATATAAGTGAAAATATTTCCAGTTCCTTGAGAACTCTTGACTCTATTTTCTCTCTCTCTCTCTCTTGAGAAAAGTTAAAAAATGTTCCGGCAATAATCACGCCCTTTGTCAATATTATTCTTGTCACTAAAGAGATCTTTTATTATGGTGGAATTCAATGATGCAAAAGTAAAATAGCATAAAAAATTCAAGCATTTTTTATGCTTTTTAAAGGTTTGTTTCTTCATCTTCAATGTGCGAGCGTTCTAAAGTTATACGTCTCTGAAGTTTCTCTTGGAAGAAATTTCAATAAACTTGGTCTAGACATCTCGATGCCAGTCAGAATGTGATATTGACGGCGGAACTTTCACAGATAGGTAGGTAAGATCATAATCCATAAATTGACGAGATTTATGTCGTGTCTTCGTTTGCCGCTCAGTCTTTTCTGACACTTATGATATGCATGGGAATAAGAAGGTGATTATTATAATAATAATAAAACTCTTTAGTGGAAGGTAACCACCAGGCGAGGTTAATGCTCAAAGCATTTTCTACCACCTCAGTCCTCACCCTCAGAGTCTTTTTTTTTATGTGGTCACAAACTGAAATAAACGAGGAAAAATTTTATGCACTGGGTGTGATTCGAACCAACCGATCTGGATTACCAGACTAGTGCTTTAACCATTTGACTACCAGTGCACGGTTATATGCTAGGGCAAAGAGCAGTGAAACTAGTGTAGTCATGAGAGGTTAGACGGTACATTGGTAGTCAAGTGGTTGACGCGCTGCTCTGGTAGTCCAGGTAACGTGTCACCGTAAACATGGGGCCATGCCGAATAGATGTACGGCAATGCCTCATTGTGTAGAGTAGGGTTAGGAAAAATATAATGATTAGGGCCATAAATTGGGTGCCCCCTTCGAGACTCGGGACACCAAGTGGCTGCCTTGTCATTGACCGCTGAACCATGTCTGATTTGGTTAACAAGAAAAAGAAAGCCAACGCTAAGTGGACTTCAATAGACAGAGCTGTCAGAATATCAAGGGTAACCCTTGTGTCCTCGTTAGAAGACGAAAGCAACCCTAGGTGCGTGGAGAGAGAGGGAGACAATAAAATAAAATATATTTCAAGAAATGCTCACTGAACAGAGAGTTGTCAAAAGGACACAGCATAACAATCAATAATAATCAAAGATGTTTTTTTCTTCTCCATTGTTGCAATCAATTTTCTTTTGAAACAGACCGGGTATACCCAGTAGAACATGAAATTGGAATCGTAGAAAAAGACCCTCAAAATATTTGATTTGATTACCTGTGTCTACCGGTTGGGCAATAGGTGAGTTCGGTGCGAAGATTACCCGCACCTTTTTCGCATGTATGAATTCGGTGCCGCCGAAAAAAGGTGATGTATGAGTTCGGTGCGGTCCTAATGACTTATAAACTGATTGTTTTTTTATAATGTACTCTGTTGCTTGTTAACAGTCATCCTGCTGTTATTAAGTTAGTATATTATGTTGTAGACAGTTACATTCAGCAAGGCTGTCCATTTCCTCCTTGAAGGCCATGCCTAGGGTTAATAGTAGGGTTAGGTAAAATACAATGAAGGCCATGCCTTGGGTTTATAGTAGGGTTAGGTAAAATACAATGAAGGCCATGCCTTGGGTTTATAGTAGGGTTAGGTAAAATACAATGAAGGCCATGCCTTGGGTTTATAGTAGGGTTAGGTAAAATACAATGAAGGTCATGCCTTGGGTTTATAGTAGAGTTAGGTAAAATACAATGAAGGCCATGCCTTGGGTTTATAGTAGGGTTAGGTAAAATACAATGAAGGCCATGCCTTGGGTTTATAGTAGGGTTAGGTAAAATACATTTTTTACCTAACCCTACTATAGCCGCCGACCTCCGTGGCTCAGTGGTTAAGAGCATTGGTTACTGACCCGGAGGTCGCGGGTTCGAACCCGGCCGGTGCGTAAATTTCCGTTTCCGGAATGGCATGGATGTAAAGGTAAAGTGCCCTGAAGTAATGCGAAAGCGGTTCCGGGGCACACTTACCTTTTAAAAAAAAAAAAAAAAAAAAAAAAAAAAAAAAAGTAAAATACATTGAAGGCCATGCCTATAAGGAAAAAATTTCTATAATTACCTGTTCATCAGGGCAAGTACCAGGGCACCGAATTCATACATGACCTTTTTTAGGCGGCACCGAATTCATACATGACCTTTTTTAGGCGGCACCGAACTCATACATTTTTTATTTTCTGCACCGAACTCATACGTAGCCACCGGTTGTACCCCGTAGAATATCAAATTAGAATCATTGAACTACCCTCAAAACATTCGATTACTTGAAGCTGGTAGAACTTTGTTTTAATTTTCAATGGAGCCGACCTCCGTGGCTCAGTGGTTAAGAGCATTTGTTTACGGACCAGAAGGTTGCGGGTTCGAATCCCGACCGGAGCGGAAGATTCTGACCGAGTTTTCCCGTTTCCGGAATGGCATGGATGTAAAGGTAAAGTGCCCTGTAGTAATCCAAAAACGGTTGCGGGGCACGATTACCTTTAAAAAAAAAAACTTAATTTGAAATTATAGAAACTGGTGTGAGATTCCAGGAGGATTGTTGAATTGTTTAGAATCTCCCTCCTTTCAGGGTTCGAACTTCGAATCCTTAGAATAGAAAAGAATTCAATCGAGTGTTCCTAATCGGGAGTTTGTATAGTTTTCTACCTGTGTCGTTTCTGAGATTCTCTCTTTCAGGATCAGGTTTTCGAAAAAGGTTTTTACTTTTGTTGTTGTTATTGAGAGAGTAAATTCATTAGTTCTGTTTTAAAGATGACATTTATTAACAGTACCCCTCTTTTGTTGGTCTGTTTGGACCCTGATCTGGTTTTAAAAGATCTCCAAAGACTGAAATGAAAGAGAGAGAGATAAAATGAGAAAGATTAAGAGAATTGTAGAAGATAATTTTGAAGAGAGATATTCCTGATTCCATGAATAATTTTGATGGAGGCCTGTGGCGATATCTTCCACCCAACCCTTGTTATGTTTACTACTCTGTAGTATCCGACCTCAGTAGCTCGATCGGTAAGGCGGCGGACTTGTAATCTGGAGGTCGGTGGTTCATCCCAAGTTTAGCAAACAATTTTGAATAATTCACGATGGTGTTTTCACACAGTTATTTCTCTCTCTTCCATTGTAGCTTATGTTACTCTTGGGGTTGAAATTGTTCAACCTCATGGTTGAGGTTGGTAGGGTGGAGCACGTTTTTTTACGGCTGTATGCTTTTCCAAACGCCAACGATTCAATTTGTTTTGACGTCCTGATCAGGACAAGGTCGTTACCCTCCTCCATTCACTGGAAATTTTAACAGCTACACATATTAACCTCAACCAGGCTGAGTAGGCCCGGAAATGACAGCCTCATGTGTTTTGGGGGAATCGAATTTTCTGTGTGAAATTTCTGCTCCAAGCGGGGATCGAATAATGTACCTAATTTTAAGTTTTGTAAATTTAGTAAAAACATTTCAGTTATTGCTGTGTTTCGAACCATTTAAGGTCGGAACACAGTGTTGAAATTACAATTAAAAAAAAATAACTTTTTCTTTACAACTCTTTAAATATTGAACTTTACTGATTTATATCGTCCAATGTACCAGGTCGCTACTGTGACTACTGTCACAAGTTTCATGCTGTGCTGGAGTTATTTGTGTTATGCAATACTAGAGATCTTTATTTCTTTTAGATCCAGTTTGGATTAGAGGCATTCCAATGTTCTGTATCACCAGAATACTTCAGTTTTGCAATACTTCAGTACTACAATACTGCAGTACTGAAGTATTGCAGTGTACTGCCCGATTAGGACTAATGAGTCCCATTATTCCAGCAGTAAGCCCAAGACATTATTATATGTATAGTCAAAATCCCAAATGAGAGGATAATTTATTATGTCCCGGCTGGGTTTCGAACCCAGGACCTCTGGATTTACAGAGTTCCTGGGTTCTTTAGATTTTGGATTTGAACAGGAATCTTTGGATTCACTGAGTGTCGCCTTTACCACTAAGCTACCGGGCCAGACATACAATATACATTCCAATACAATCTTTATTCAAGAATATATATAAAATGTATATAGATACCACTGATATCCACATGAAGTGCACGCTCGCTTGCTCTGTGCTCGCTTTGTCCAGTGAACTGACCACTGATGTGTTCGATTCTTTGTTTTTGGTCCATTCCTTTGTACTTCATCGTGCAATTATGATACAGCAGCGCGATGATAATGATATATCTTTGTAGTTGATCAAATGATCATGATACATACAGGGTGTCCTGGTTTTATTTTTAGAAACTTTGAGAATCAACTCCAGGAGGCTTTATAAGACTGAAATATTGGTAATTCTTCGAAAAATGAAAAAACAATCCACTTAAAAAAAAGTTTACCTGAAAAATAAACATGAAAACTGTTCAAAAAAAGTGAAATTGTGTGATAAGTAAATACCCAATATTGTGTACCTATGGCATTCAAAACTGAGTTATTATTTTGTTCATATCTCGACGGCATTTTTCGAAAAATGATCTAGGATTATTTCGGTCTTAGAGTGTTCCCTGAATTTGATTCTGAAATTTTCTAAAACAATTGGGACACCCTTGTACATGATCAAATGATCATGCAATTATGATACATATAGGTTCATTTAGGATGGTGAGATATCTTCAATGTGTCGCTTTATGTATCTCACAAGTAAGATAAAGGAAGCCTTCAGTGACAGATCTCTTGAGTCTTGGTGTGTGGCAATAGTTACTGTAATACACATGACTGATAAGCAAAATCCTAGACAAGATAGCACACTATCTTGGGTACAAGTCAGCCTCCGTGGAGTAACGTCTCTACTGACAACTGCCCGTAGTCCAGAGATCCCGAGTTCGATTCTTGAAAATTTTGTTCCCTCCAAACACGTGAGGCTAGCATTTCCAGCCATACCCAGGCTAGGGGAGGTTATTGTGGGTAGCTGGTACGATTCCCAACGAATGAAGGTTAAATCTCAAAGCAGGACGTTAAAAGCAAATATACTCATAATCAACTGGTCTCATTAGATCTAATTAGCTCGCAGTGTTAATTGTAAGGGTTTGAAATCTCTGCAACCAGGTCAGATAATGATCCATTTGCACCAAAAAAGTTATTATAGTTAATCACTGTCGTGATATCACAACTACTCAAACTCCCTTTACTAAAGCTAGGCTGAAAACGAGACTTGAACCACCAACCTCTAGGTTACAAGTCTGCTCACTTTTTGATCAAACTATTGAGGTCGGTTTGCCACTTGCACCATACTGCATACATGATGTTACAGATGGTCAGATTCAGTATACAGTGTGATGATTTTCACTGAGGAAAATGAATTGAGATCATCAGAAGCCAGATCATTAAGTGTAAACCGACCTTAGTAGCTTGATCGATAAGGCGGCGGACTTGTTACCAGGAGGTCGGTGGTTCAAGTCCCGTTTTCAGCCTGAATTCAGTGAAACGAGTTTGAGTATCTCACCAAGTGATTAACACAAATATGATAACTAGTGTTTTTTTCGAAAAAACCTCAGTAGCTTTTTTGGTTGTGCCCCGGAACCCGATTTCGCAATTCCTTCAGGGTTGATATCGATAAGGCGGCACATTTCCTGGATCTTGGTGGTTCAAGTCCCATGTTAAGCAACAAAAAAAAAATCAGAGCTAGCGTTCATTGTGATGATCGCAAATATGAAAACTTTTTTTAGCATTTTTTTTTCTTTGCATTTTTATTTATTCATTTAATTTTACTAGATGAGTGATAATGCTGGATATAGCCCCCACGGTGTCATTGGTTCCAGGTCGTGTTTGATTTTCATTAGAAGGATTTTACGAGTCTCGATAATTTGTAGAACTTGATACTTATACAATGGTTTGGTCGAATAGAGAGCAGTGGTTCTCAACCGCGCGTACCATCTGGTTATGTGTCCACTGGTCCTTTCAACAAATCACAGTGGGCCATAGTCCGACTTGTCCTATTGTGGTTTGGTCTTGCTGTCTGCCCTTCTGGCTTATCTGGCTAGGATCCTTGTCCTATCATTCTATTTGGGTATACATGCTCTGTTGTGGGTTTTTTTTTTCTCCAATTCATGCAAAAACTTGAAGATTCGAACTTTTTGGCCCCAAAAGTCAGAAGATTTTCCAGGGACCTTGAAATGGATTACATCCTGAATGCGACGAACTGATAGTGAAATTGTTTTAAAAAAATACTGGATGCATAAATTTTCAAAGTTCTTAAATTTAGGACATTAATGTTGCTTTTAATAATAATAATAACACCTTATTAATAATAATAACACTCTTTAGTGGAAGGTAACCATGCATCAGGCAAGATTAATGCTCAAAGCGTTTTCCACGACCTAACCCGCAGAGTCTTATTATTCTGTGGTCATAATTATACTCAAATAAATGAGGAAAAATTCTTGCTGTGGGATTCGAACCTACGGATTCCTACGCTACCTGGATTGCCAGACTAGCGCGTTAAGCACTAATGATCGGTTTGCCGCATAATCCAGGTTACAAACCACTGGACTAGTGGCTCAGAAGCTAGTCGAGTGACTAATGACTGTTGATTCACTCTTGTGATTGCAACAGAGATGATGAGTGCGGTTGTGTTGATTTTACCTAACGAGGAAACACACCACACACACGCACACACATACACACACACCCTTATCACTTGTTAGGTGATAGGCAAGTACACAGAGATATTGCTATTGAGTACAAACAGCACATATGGTAGATTTTACTGTATTATAGGTCTCCCATTTTTCCTGGTCTACCTCTCCTATACTTTTATCAATAATCTCTCCTTATCGCTTTCTCTCTCTCTTCCTCTCCCTTTCTCTCTCTCCCCCCCCTCTCTCTCTCTCTCTCTCTCTCCCCCTTCCTCTCCCTCTCTCTCTCCCCCTTCCTCTCTCTCTCCCTTCCTCTCTCCTCTCTCTCCCTCTCTTCTCTTCTCTCTCTCCCTCTCTTTCTCTCTCTCTCTCCCTCTCTCTCCCTCTATCTATCTCTCACACACTCTTCCCTTCCCTCCTTCTTTACTCTCCAGTGATTTCTACTCCCTTATTCCCACTTCTCTCTCTTCTCTTTTTCTCCCCACACTTATTATTTCTCTTTTATGTCCCATTTTCCTTCATCTCTCTGGATGTCACGATTGTGATTGGTACAAACATAGCAGCATAAATCAGTACAAACAGAAAAGTGAGAAATTGTACTAGATGTACAATTGTACATGAATGGCACAAACGTATGATTTTTTCACAATACCATTCACCGACGAAATGAAATATCAAAATGTGCTTTTTCATGCTAAAGCTCATCTAGCAAGTAAAGATAGTAAATCGTTGAACAAATTGAACACGCTCTCAGTAATCACTCAAAACCAGCTCAGTGCAAGCTTTTATTTCTTCGGGTGTTTCTTACTAGATCAGGATAATGAGTGTACTTGTCAAGTTATCACTTCACCTGGAGCATAATGTACCATTAGTCTTTATTTATCAAGGTATCACTTCACCTCGAGGATAATGGTTCATTAATCTGGAGTACATGAGTTATTTTACTATGCGTGTAAAACTGACAACAGTGCTTCTTCTTTTACTCTGTCTTATCCCGCTCAAGCAGGGTCGACGTTGTTCAACCTCATGGTTGAGGTCGGTTGGTTTTGGCACATTTTTTTACGGCTGAATAGCCTTCCTAACGTCAACGATTCTATTTCATTTATCGTCCTGTGTTAGGACGGGGGTTTTACCCTCCATTCGCTGGGAATCGTACCAGCTACCCACATTAACCTCACCCAGCCTGGATAGGGCCGGAAATGCGAGGCTCACATGTACGGAGGGAACAGAATTTTCTGTGTTAAAAGTTGCTCCGACCGGGGATGGAACTCAGGATCTCTGGACTCAGGGCAGTAGTCACAATCGTTACGACACGGAGGCTGGCCACGGAGGTGCTTTGTAGTTTATTGCTTGTATTATTGCGAGGGTACTTGGCTTTATTGCTTTGTAAACCCTATTGTAAATCTGGCTGGGGGACTATAAACAGGGAGTAGACCAGAAGTCTGGCTGGGGGACTATAAACAGGGAGTAGACCAGCAATCTGGCTGGGGGACTATAAACAGGGAGTAGACCAGCATTGGCTTGGTTCTGGGGGCCCTTGTCAATTATTAGCCTCCTTGTGAAGACAGTGGTAAAAGTGCTGAGTCATTTCTCCACTGTCTGGCTACCATCATTCACGATGATGCCACCATGAGTATGAAACCCTATTTTTTTTAAATCTAGGATGATTTCAACTGCATGGTAATATCAAAAACCCTATTTTAATTGTTACTGAACGTTGAGTAGTTTGAAAAAGCCATTACCGCTTTCACCCATCTGGAACGCATTGGTAGAGAGGTACAGAAAAATAACCAGGTATGAAATCGTTGTTTTATGAGAATTATGAGGTACGCAAGACCCCTGTACTACTCCATATCCCCTAGTATAGTTTGGGTAATTGAGAGTCAACAAGTAGTGTTTTGTTCAATACTTCATTTATTGTATAATATTAAAGCTTGTAGAGTTTTTTTTTCAATACTTCATTTATTGTATAATAATAATAATAATAATGGAACTCTTCAGTGGAAGGTAACCACCAGGCGAGGTTTAAAGCATTTTCTACCACCTAGCCCTCGAAGTCTTATTATGTGGTCTTATAATCAAATAAATTAGAGAAAAAATCATGCATTGGGTGGGATTCGAACCAATGGATCCCTACGCCACCTACATTAGAGACAAGCGTGTTAAACACTTGACTACCAATGCACTTTTAATTCGAACTTTGTAAATATGCAGTTTTTTTGTTGTTGTTGGTAAATGTCGTATTTTTGTGCAAAAATGCATGTTTTGAACCTGACGGTTATTGCATTTAGGTATTCTAAAACAATTTCTTTTTACTTTCTATAATACTTCTAAGGTATAGAAAGTATTGTTTGTGGTCGGTCCTTTCGAAATTGAGCTGAGCTGATAACATTTCTAGACGAATTAGACTCTTCTGATTTCAAAAAAGTATTTTTTATCAAATAGAAAGGACCGCGTGAAGAGATGCAAAATGAAGAGTAATGAATATACCTAATCCTTGTACAGTTATCAAAACAAAAAAAGAATTATCAAATGTTCGTATATTTTCTCAACAAACTCGGCTAGTTGGTTATTCTTTATTGACTATGAGTTTCGTATGCAATCAGATAACTAGGGCGTCTGATTTCACAGCCTGTAAAGTGTAGGTTAAAGGAGTGTTCAAACGCTTCCAGTATATTAGTACCGTAATTGAAGCGTGCATTTGGATTGTTAAACTAAACTAATAGTTGAACTAATTGTTCAACGCTCTGCTAGCTTTATGATATCCACAAGTCAATAGTCTAAATCCTATAAGACATTCTGGTGAGGTTAGTAAAAAGCCTTTGAACTCTTCTTCTTCTTCTTCTTCTTCAAAAAAAAAAAAAAAAAAAAAAAAAAAACACGGCAGTCGACATAAATATGTAGTTTCAAAAGGAGCACAAGCATGTTCAATAATACAGATTGATCATAATCTAATGAGATTATGTTAGAATTAAGATAAAAATTGTTGTGATCGGGTGTCTCAATTTAGACTATCACGCTTACTTTTTGTTTGATTTGAGTCATACCTGTTGTTAATCCATAATGTTTATTATCTCTATATATAAAACAGAAAAAAGGACTACCTACCTACCTATGTTTGTTTGTCCGGAGTTGTTTAGCCAAAACGGTAAGAGAGAGCGAAAAATGTCTCAGAATTGACCCCCCCAAAACCATTATCGCTTTGTTCAGAAAAATTATAAAAAGTTCAAAAAGACATTGCTGTCCAGCAGTACGGCCATGCCTTAGTAAATTTTAAATTTAGTCCCGTTGCAAAGCACGGGCAAACGGCTAGTTTTAAATAAAGAATTGTTTTAAATAGGTTGGTCTGTTGCTTTCCACATTATTAAATCGTATTGATAAAATATTAGGTATCATCTTTATATATGCTCTGTTGTATTTCTTTTCTTTTGCGATTGCTTAATTAGGTCTGTTGTTGATTAATGTTTATTATTTGAAATGAAGAAGTTTTTTTTAAATAGATTGGTCTGTTACTTACCACACTGTTTAATCATATTGATAAAATATTATCATCTTTATATTCTATATCGCATTTCTTTCCTTTTCCGATTGCTTGCTTAGGTCTACTTTGGGTTGTTTGTATAGGTTGGAAGGTTTCCCTGGTCTTGCCATCAGTCACCTCATTCATACGACCTTGATTGTTATACAACTGTTTCCCCTATCAAGACAAGATACCATTCACTGTTTCCTTCAAGGAGAAATCCATTATACAATGATGATTTCATTTCTAATGCACCTTTGGCAGTAATGGCAACATGTTTCTTTGTTCCGGTTGTTTTGAATTTTAACTTCTTCTGCACAATGTTCTTCATGAGACTCCTAATACATCACTGAAAATCAAACTTCAGGACCTTGTTTCCATCCGCAGGTCCAATGCGTAGAACCAACCTTTGGGTCCTTTTTTTTTATTAGACCTAAGTTTTATTTTAAATTAGAATAAGATAGGGAAATTGTGAAAAATGGGTGGTTCTTGTTAATTAATTAAAAATTCAAAAAAAATAATTTTTTAGGTCTGTATTCATGAAACAAGATTAATAAATCCAAGCCGTTTCCTAGATTCTACCAGCTGACCGATAGGTATTTAAAAACATGTTTTTCCTCCATGATGGCTGGTTACAGCTCCTTTATGAGAGAATTCAAGCTACAAACCCGACTTCGATATGACCCCTGCAGTTGTTGTCAAGGTGAAAGTTAAGGGATAGTGTCCACATTAACTAATCCTGTTTCATAATTTGGGCCTTTTACACTCATTACCGTGATAAATGAAATGTTTCTCTCTGCAATACCTCTGCTATTTCCAATACTGATACTACTTTCAGATGGTGCAAATTGTGATAATGCATATTGGAATTGGATGATTGAATCCACCGAGTTCCTATCCCCTTGGTGATTCATTCATACGCATCTAATCCATTGAAAAAATTCCATCACTGTGTGAAATATTGCTTAATCTTCGTTGATGCTAGTTCAGATAGAATTTCAGGATTTTTTAAATCCTCTTCTGAAAATACACGGAGATAAATGTTTACTCAGCTGCAACTGAAGAGGGTCAACTCTGCCTGGACTATTAACGTACATTGGTAGTCAAGTGGTTAACGCGCCAGTCTGGTAATCCAGGTAGCTTAGGAATCCGTTGGCTCGAATCCCACCGAGTCAATATAAATTTTTCCTCATTAATTTGAGTTTGTGACCGTATAATAACAAGACTCTGAAGGTAAGGTGGTAGAAAATGCTTTGAGTATTAACCTCGCCTGGTGTTTACCTTCCAATAAAGAGTATTATTATTATTAACTCGTAATAGTAATAATTGTACTACAGTCAAACTTGGATGTAATAGAGAAAATCTCAGCTCGCTGTTATGTATAATAGAGAACTGACTTTATTAAAAATCTGTTTATAATAGAGTTTTTGCTCTGTCCCTTGGGTTCTAATATATCCAGGTTCAATTATAGACACATACAACCCCCAGTCAAAATCAGTTCAATTTAAAATTGGACAAAAACTCTTCAGAACCAGATTTCATACAACCTCCATTCAAAATGAGCCCTTTCTAGAATTAGACAAAAACTCTTCAGAACCAAATTTCCAAAATAAATAATTGCCTTGCTTCATGTTCACCAAGAAACCCTCTACTAGATAGATACGAGAGCATCCCAAGTTCCTCGTGCTTCAATTTCATCTTCATTCTCTCAGTTTCCTCATGCCATGCTGCAAGCTCGATAGTATTTGGTTGCCCAGCGCACGCTGCCAATCATTAGGCATTCTTTCCGTGCCTTCGGCTGGGCGACCTTCAAATTTTAGAATCCATTCATCATCTTTGTCCATCGCTGCCTCTATCGCCTGGTCTCTTCATTATGTTGTAGGTTTTATTAGACGAGTATCAGGTATAGTCGATGTTAAACAATGTACGTTACATGCGCGGATATAGGGGGGGGCACGGGGGGCACGTGCCCCCCCAGATTTTTTCGGTAAGCGGCGTTTCTCAAATTTTATTATACCTAATCCCGTAAAAAAAAAAAAATCTCAATGAGTTAGGGGGGCACGGGCCCCAAAATAATTCCCAATTCTAAGACTAATCCCGTAAAAAAAATCTCAATGAGTTAGGGGGGCACGGGCCCCAAAATAATTCCCAATTCTAAGATTAATCCCATAAAAAAAGATCTCAATGAGTTAGGGGCGCACAGGCCCCAAAATAATTCCCAATTCTAAGACTAATCCCGTAAAAATAAGATCTGATTAAGTTAAGGGTGCACGTGCCCCAAAATAATTCCCAATTCTAAGACTAATCCCGTAAAAAAAAGATCTCAATAAGTTAGGGGGGCACGTGCCCCAAAATAATTCCCAATTCTAAGACTAATCCCGTAAAAAAAAATCTCAATAAGTTAGGGGGGCACGGGATCAAAATAATTCCCAATAATTCACAATTTTAAGACCAATAAGAAATAACTAAATAATAAAGTTGTCAAATCCACACAGATTGTTCGAGAAACCTGAAATTTTACCTATAGGTCCATTTGGATCAGGGAATATATCTCTAGGGTTCAGCTAAACGGGGTAAGGACAAAAAATGGAAGGGTGACACAAAAAAAAAAACACATTTTTCGACCGAAATGACATTTTTTTCTCTCAAAATTTGTCGTGACGGCGCGGCGCCACGGCGGCGGCGTATCAACTCAAAAATAGAAAGTTTTAAGCAAGGGTTCAAGTTTTCATTTGAGATATCAATCACGAAATTCTGATGACCCGTTCTTGAGCTACGTTGAGTAAGGACATAAAATGAATGGGTAAACAAAAACGTTTACGTTTTTTGACCTGGTTGACATTTTTTCTCGAAATATGTCGTGACGAACTATCAACTCAAAGCGAGAATGTTTTTGCAAGGGTTGTAGTCTTCATTTGACAAATTGATCGCGAAATTCTGATGAGCCATTCTTGAGCTCCAGTAAGGACAAGAAATGGATGGGTGACACGAAAAATATTGACATTTGTGTGTGTGGTGGTGGTGTTGTGTGTGTGTTGTGTGAGTGTGTGTGTTGTGTGTGTGTGGTTTGTGTGTGTGTGTGTTTGGTGTGGTGTGTGTGGTTTGTGTGTGTGTGTGTGGTGTGGTGGGTGTGTGGTGTGGTGTGGTGGGTGTGTTGTGTGTGTGTGGTGTGGTGGGTGTATGTGTGTGTGATAGGCTTGCGAAGCGGCGGGTGCAACCCGCTAGTTAGGTATATTGTGCGATTGTGCCCCCCCAGTACAAGAGGGCTATATCCGCGCATGTGTACGTAGCTTAAGATATACAGTATGTTCCTGAAGTACCGTCCAAGTGCTAATTGGACGGACAATAGGAATATAATTTTATAGGTAATCATCATCCTTGAGTAGTATCATCGTGTTCGGTGGTCGCCAAACTTGGTATTTTTATCAATTTTATACAAGGGAGCTAATAATTAACAAAGTATAGAGGTAGTAGAAAGTAAAAATGACTGTTAGTTTGATTTAATACTGTGCCCGATTGGCAACTCATGTAGTGAACAGTTCATCAAATAATATATTATTGATTGTTGTAAAAAAACGGATCTATAGGATATAGGACTATGTAAAAGGCACTTTCTTGTTAGAGAATATTAAATGAATAAATAAAGAAAATGTTGTGCGAATTATTTTGAATGTTGTTCGAACCCGTGCAAGAGATGTACGAATATTTCATGACTCGCGAACAATTCTACTAGACTTTTTGGACAGCCTGTATTCTATCGAACCGTTCAGAGGGTATCGACTTCTCGACTTGAGGCTTCTCCATTGTAAGGTTCCTGATTCCTCTGTTCCAAGATCTGCTGGAGGCACATGCGTGCTCATCACGCTCCGGTCAAATTACGTGCCCATCATTCTGTCTTTGGCAGCAAAAGTGTTGTGCCCATCATTCTGTCTTGGACAGAAAATGTGTTGTGCCCATCGTTCTGTCTTGGGCAGAAAGTGTGTTGTGCCAATCATTCTGTCTTGGGGAGAAAATGTGTTGTGCCCATCATTCTGTCTTGGACAGAAAATGTGTTGTGCCCATCGTTCTGTCTTGGGCAGAAAGTGTGTTGTGCCAATCATTCTGTCTTGGGGAGAAAATGTGTTGTGAACATCATTCTGTCTTTGGCAGAAAGTGTGTTGTGCCCATCATTCTGTCTTTGGCAGAAAGTGTATTGAGCCCATCATTCTGTCTTAGGCAGCAAGTGTGTTGTGCCAATCATTTTATCTCTATTGTTAGTATTTTGACTAAAGTACGTGGTGGAGTGGTTGGGAGGCATTATACGATGCGAGGGCGTTGTGTAGATTTTGGTAATTGTCGAAATAAACCGGTTGATGATATGTCGATCTCATTATGAGGACTAATCCATACGAGGTTTATTTTCGATTTTAACTTATCGATCACCTCTATAGCATAATTTATGTTTTGTATAACTTGTAATATTTTTTTCCTGGCAGTTTAAGAAGAGAGAATTGTTATTGGAATTATTTACCTAGTTCACATTTCACGGACATCTCGCTCTGAAAACAGTTTGTTGGTTTGTAAAGTCCTCGATCATGATCTACAGTTTGTATTCTGTAAGAAAGAACAGGAGGGATAAGGATTTCTCCACAAAATAAGAGCTGGAAGGGACTAACGCTGGCAATAAAGCAATAAATTATTTTATCGTACACATGATGTTTCAAATTTGGGATACATTGAAATTTTTCGTACGCAAGACTAACTTGAAAGCCCCAGATTTGTTGGCTTTATGACTGGTAAGAGCATAGGTTTTAAAATCTTGGTTTTCTGTGTAGTGTTAATGATTTGTTAGAGAGAAATGATTACGAAGGATGTACCTACCGTTGAATCGCACCAAGTTTTTGTGGAAAAGCGCAAATCATAGACGACACCAGAAAACGATTGACGCGCCATGTGAAAACGCTGTGAGTCATCCCGCTGAATTCGATGCAGAATATCTGCGAAATTATTTCGCCAGTAAAACGTACGACTTTGTGACTGTGAATGTTAAACATGAGAAGCTGACGTCACCGATTGGAAACAGTTCCGACCTAGCAAGACTTAATGAAGTGGATGATATTGAAAGGATTTTGGCGGACAATAATCGTTTGCAACTGGAAGATTTTCTCGTCTTTTCAAATGTTTCAATTTTGAGTCTACGATACAACAATTTGAGTCTTGTAGCAATGCCGTCCGGTGACTCTGGTGACGGAGAAAACTTCAGGCATCTATGCCAACTGGATTTGTCTCACAATAACTTGGAGTCAAACTGTTTGAGTCAACTCAATCGACTCTTAAATTTAAGAGAGTTGAAGCTCAACCATAATCG
This sequence comes from Bactericera cockerelli, assembly GCA_024516035.1. Lineage (NCBI taxonomy): Eukaryota > Metazoa > Arthropoda > Insecta > Hemiptera > Triozidae > Bactericera > Bactericera cockerelli. The sequence goes on from CM044956.1 coordinate 47,162,627, forward strand.
AATTCGATTCTTCACGGACGGCAATAATTTGAGTGGACTGACCAAGTTGGTTCGGCTTGAGTTGTGCTACAACGGAATAGAAAGCTGCAGGGTCTTTTTGTATCTCTCGTCGCTGCCTTCTCTTCAGGAGTTGCTGCTGAACGATAACCATCTCCGCTGCATCCCGCTTCTGTTGAGAAGTGAGGCCGCCGCCAAGTTCAATGAGTTGTCAGGAGGTGGGGGAGACGTTGAGAAGCAATCTGAGGAAGATTTAAAAGAAAAAGGTGAATTGGATCGTGAGCCGTGTAAAAACCCAGTTGAGAAACAAAAAGAGGTGTGCTCCGAAGGACAAAATTGTATTAGAAGACCTAGAAGAGCGAAATCCGAAGGTGATGTTCAAACGAGGCACGATGTTGAAAGCATCGACAAAGTTCAGGCTTTCAAAAGCAGAAGCTTGGAAGACAATTTCGACGGATGGACGACGAGCGATGAAAGCTTTGACAGCGACCAGTCCACCAGCTCGCTGGATTCGGACGAGACGGGGTTTCTGTTGACCAATGTGTACCATCGCCAGACGCCTGAGGTGTTGGGCGCCTTCCGGCCGCGTACCCTGTCGACACTGTACGAGGGAAGTGAGCAGAGGTCGGAGACCTCCTGTTCGAGTCCTGTTGATGGAGTGGAAAATGAGGATTGCTCAAGTGAAGAACCGGCGAGCTCTTCCGACAGTGAAACGTCAGTGGAGATTTCAGGTGATTTTACGGCTGTTAGGCAGTATGATGGGGTTTTGTTAATTCACAATTATTCGTATACAGGGTGTAACAGACTAAATGTAAAATCTCTTAAGAGGTGGTAGTATAGATCATTTCCAACCATTAATGTTCTATAACACTTTTGATTTAACTCAGTGGTTCTCGAGATATTATTTTTTTAAATTATTTTTACAAGTCCCCTGCCGCTCGACAAAGAATGGCATCTAACTCCGTAAATACAGTAGATGAAGCAATAAATTTAACTTTTTCCATAAGATAACAATATTTCACTATTATTTAGACTAGATTTATTCTTAAAAAGTGCACACGTACTGAAAAAAATCGGCAGCAGCGGAAAATTTATCGCGAACATGAAATCCACCTGAAACTTCAGCCGCCATTTTCTCAAAATACTGCCCTCATAAAGTATTGGTTTCATTTATGTAAAAACTTGCTTGAAGTCCTATCTTTCAGAAAATATGACACACTTGATATAAAACTTTCATTTTTTATTGGAACCAAGAGAAACTAAAAAAAAAGTCAGTCAGTACTACTAACTGTACCTACTAGACTACCATCCTACTTTTACCTAGGGAACTAATTTTTTTCTTCAATTTGACAAATTATGGTTGTCATTTACTTTCCAACGGCCCAATAAGTTAGCCTCAGTCGATTCATTGATAAGGCTGCGGACTCTTAACTTGGAGGTCACTGGTTCGAGTCTCAAGTATGGCAAATATTTAGTAAGATGAGTTTGAGCTATTGTGACACCACGATCGTGATTAATTGACCTTAATATTTTAGTATGTATGGTTTTATCTGTGGTGAAGCACAAGGCCTCTTCACATTTTTTGTGGGTAGCGCAGCATTACTAAGAGCCTCCTTTACTTTTCGAATTATTCTATTACATTAATTTCTTTTTACTCTAATAATGTCGCCTCTGGTCGTTACTCATACAAGTAACTACTCATTTTTCCTCACGAGGTATGAGTGGACCCCGAACATCCAAGTACAGAGCAGAAAAACTCCTGTCCCGCTGGGGATCGAACCCAGGTCACCATGCGTGCAACGCCTAGCACGCTAACTCACTCTGCCACGGTGACTACTAATTGACCTTAATATTTTAGTATTTCATGTGTTTTATTAAAATTCGGTACCTACTAACATAATAATTTGTACCTCTATGTACCAACTTATGAATGTTCAGTATTTACCGTACCACCTTTACCTGTGGGTGTTAAATATGTAGGTACATTGTTATGTTTCATTTCATTCAAACCATTTTATCATTGAGACCCTTTCCTCTTATGAACAAATGAACAATTACGATTAATATTGATTTCTGAAGCACCACAGCTAAAAGTATCATACATGGATACGTACATACTAATTTTGCCACACTTGAGACTCGAACCAGTGACCTCCAAGTTAAGAGTCTACTGAGGCAAACTTTTGGGCCGTTGGAAAATAAATGGCAACATTGGCAACCATAATTTGTCAAATTGAAGAAAAAAATTAGTTCCCTAGGTAAAAGTAGGATGGTAGCCTAGTAGGTACAGTTAGTAGTACTGACTGACTTTTTTTTTTTATTTCTCTTGGTTTCAATAAAAAATGAAAGTTTTATATCAAGTGTGTCATATTTTCTGAAAGATAAGACTTCAAGCAAGTTTTTACATAAATGAAACCAATACTTTATGAGGGCAGTATTTTGAGAAAATGGCGGCTGAAGTTTCAGGTGGATTTCATGTTTGCGATAAAGTCTCCGCTGCTGCTGATTTTTTTCAGTACGTGTGCACTTTTTAAGAATAAATCTAGTCTAAATAATAGTGAAATATTGTTATCTTATGGAAAAAGTTAAATTTATTGCTTCATCTACTGTATTTACGGAGTTAGATGCCATTCTTTGTCGAGCGGCAGGGGACTTGTAAAAATAATTCAAAAAAATAATATCTCGAGAACCACTGAGTTAAATCAAAAGTGTTATAGAACATTAATGGTTGGAAATCATCTATACTACCACCTCTTAAGAGATTTTACATTTAGTCTGTTACACCCTGTATAATTATATCCAAATATCAAGTCTGTTTAATGTCTAATCTTCCAAAGAATTAGCACACAGTAAAGGGTTAGTTGGATGTTTATTTTTCCTCACCGACCTCAGTAGCTTGATCGATAAGGCAGCGGACTTATAACCTGGAGTTCGGCGCTTCGAGTCCCTGTTTCATCGTAGATTTAGTAAATCGAGTTAGAGTAGTTGTGACATCACGAAAGTGACTAACTCAAATATGATAGCTTTGTTTATTTTTTTTCTCCATCAAATGCTTTGATTTGACCAGTTATCAAGTGGTTGGCGCCAGTTCTTCTGCGTTTTATCGCGCTTTTCATTCATTTCAGCCGACGTGATTCCCATCTGTCACGTCCCATTCCCCCGCCTCCACAGTCTTCACGTCAAGTTCAATCGGTTCGGCTCGGAAGCATCCCTTCTGGGCGTCTCGCCTTGGCCCAACCTGAGGGCGGTGCATGTCCGCGGCAACGGCGTGACGGACGACTTCCTCGCGTTTGACAAGTTCGAACAATTCAACGTGGTGGTTCATTACTCGTGATTCTTTGAGCACGGAAATCCCGTCAATTTTTTTTCTATATACGGAAACAACCGAAGAGCCTCTTGTCTGCTGTGTACAGAAATTTCCTCTTGTTTTTTATTCGTATTATAATGGAAAGACTCGTGAATATATTCTTACGTGAATGAAAATGTAGCTCTGTGTATTCATTTTCTTGTCTGCAGTGTTTTCTATTAGTTCTTTCACCTTCCAAGTATAGAATAATAATAACAATATCGCCTTATTTATATTCCCCGATTAGGACTAATAAGTCCCATTATTCCAGCAGTAAGCCCAAGACGTATGAAAGAATATAGTAGCATGTCATAGGAACCTCCCCTATGGCGCCGAGTAAGGATACCAAAGAGGGGAAATGTGCGGTGGCTCTAGGTTTACAAGTCTAACTTAAGAATATGTTTTTCTCTTTCTCTAACAACTCGGACAAGGGTGCGAATTAAGGTGAAAAAAATAGAGGGTCATGTTGTCTCAAGCCCCATTTCATAAAATCGTATACTGCGCATCCATGATTCATATGACATGCTAGATCTCGTCTACTATACGTGATGGTAGTTTTTTTCGGCCTAACTCAGGCTGGATGAGGCTACTGTGGGTAGCTGGTGTGATTCCCACTGAGTCGAGGGATAAAACCCCTGTCCTCAGAAATAATTCAGGACTTTAAAAGCTTCTCTCTAAGTAACTAAATCACATCTGTGGACAGTATGTTCATGTTCACTGTTGTCGCTAGAAATAATATCGATGTGAAGATATGATAGAATCTAAAAAAATATAATTATCAATGTTATCATATTTGTGTTAATCACTTGGTGATATCACAATTAATCAAACTAGCTTACTAAATCTACCCTGAAACCGGGACTTGAACCACCGACCTGCAGGTTACAAGTCCGCTTGTCTATCGATTAAGATACTGAGTTCGATATTTAAATAAATATAAGAAACGCAGAAATTTTCTTAATCGTCCAATTTTCCTAACTTTTCTGTAATCCATTTGTCTTTCCAAAGTACATGTCAGATCTGGAGGTCAAGCTGCATGAGATACAATAATTGAGATATCGCCCCACGTAAGGTATCAATGTCATAACCCGAGTACTAGTACACTACTACCAGTTTTTCTTGCAGTAATCTCGTGATTTATTCAGATCGATCTGCGATTGTTTACATTGTCCACGCTGCCCTGACCTGGCAGATCACACGATAGTGGTTTCTAAACTACGCTTTCTTGGGTTTAACGTCGCTTTCAACTTCAAGGTCATTTCACGACGGCATCTTTACCCTCCATTCATTGGAAACTCACATATCAGCTACTCAAATTAAGCTCACCCAGCCTGAGTGCGGCCGGGAAAATCATCACGAGGGTTCGAATTAGAACGGTTACCCACCCAAGTCCTTACCTCGCTGGACGTAGCTGAATTTCAGAATACAGCCAGTTGTTATGGTGCGTTTATACTGCAATTACTGCAACCAGCCAAGCTAACGATATCAATAGACGGGTGAGTTATTTCTGAGTAGACTGAGAACCCCTCTTTGGCTGGGTTGGGAGTGTAGGTTGTCAAACTGGTACCAGAAAAGATTGAGCCCATGGAAGACATCTTGTGGCTGTTAGACTTGTGTTCAATGTCCTACAAGCCAACATGCCATCGTTGAATACACCTCTGTCACTGAAGTTAAGCAACGCCCAGCGAGTTTTGTGAGTTTCTAACAAATAGAGTGTAAATTTAGGGTTGTCGTTCTAATCTTGGTGATAGGAAATATCTGGTGAGAATGAGGACATTACCTTACACTCTGCCGCGCTGTCTCTTTCTTTGTCTAGGGCGTTGTTCACACCTCGGCCGAGTTGTTTGACTGTCCCAGGTAAACAATCCATAGTATAGTATGGTATGGTATAGTAATACTTTATTTAGAGTGTCGGCACGAGATAGGGAGTCCCATTACGCTAACATTAGTTTGTATAGAACACACGTGTGGGTCGTTGTGCTGTTTCTTCTTCTTATTCTTCTTTCAAGTTGCCTTTTCCCAACCCTAACTTGGGGGGGTCGGCATTGTTCAACCCCATAGGTTGACCGTTGGTTGGTCGTGGCACATCTTACCGTTTCTGACCCTCTAATATTAATTTCCATCTGGATCTTGTGTATTTTCTCATCCTTTCCTCGCGTATAAAAAACCCCACCCACCCTCTTCAATCTACGTTTTCTCTTGCCACCCTTCCAATGCTGAGGACGAGTGTAGTTGGAAGGGGGGGGGGGGGAGTGTAGTTGGAATGTTGGAAGCATGTCCAGATTGTAGAGCAATGTCTCTCTCTCGATTCCAGCTTTGTAAGGTTTCCCCGCCGGTCCGGCCAACTATGTCGGCAACTTTCGTCGCCCCTACCGCCCCCCCCCCTCTCCCACTTATCCCATATTCTTAGAGGGACAATGGGAGGAAGAACCCCCCCCCCCCTGACTGAGCAGTCCCCCACAACCTTGTGGTGGCTACGTAGGGGCGGGGAGGAAAATTCAATTAGCCCTCCTTGTGAGCTTTAGTCCCCCCTTCCGGTCTGAGCGTCAGTCCCCCCCTTCCCGTCTGAGTTTTCGTCCCCCCTTCCCCCCTCCCCCCCCTGAGCTTTAGTCCCCTCTTGCCCCCCTGAGCTTTAGTCCCCTCTTGCCCCCCTGATCTTGATTTGATGTCCGGGGTTATTGTTTCGCTGTGCAACACAGAGTCAGGTGTCTCGTGTGAATAAGGGTTGGGTGGAAGAGATTGCCATACAGCTGGATGTCCTTCCTAACGCCAACGATTCTATTTAATTTGTTCTGATATTCATGTATATCTAATACAACTTCTCACTTTTCTGTTGATACTGATATACTGAATTTAACGTCCTGACGAGGGTTTTACCCTCCATTTGATGGGAAATGTACCCTTTACCCACAGTAACCTCACCCCGCCTGGGTAGGACCGTAAGATTTTGTAGATATTTGTACCGTTTTGGGCTATGGAAATGAAATAGACATACCTTAATAATTGTATAGTCATGCTGTCTAAGATTATTTTGTACAATATTCTTCCCAGGAATTAACTTACAAAGTTTTTTTTTAAATTTATTAGAGTGAAGTGTTTTATTTATTTACATAATGGGACTACCTGTCTTGCGCTGACAGTCTAAATAAAGCACTACTTATACTTATACTTATAAGCATTATTATTTTTACCAAGCAATCAACAATAAAATAACAAGGAAATAAACTGAAAATTATATACGAAAAAATAATAAATAGAGAACAACATTATTTTAATTTATATTTACAATATTGTCCTGTAATCCGGGACAAAGATAATATCCTAGGGCGTTCTCTGCCACTTAACCCCCCCGTACTTGTTTCCTCGTACTTATAATATTCAGGTGAATAATTTTCCATGTTTTTCACGTCCTGTTTCAGGTATGTATCATCGCCCAGTTGCTTGTATTACCTGTTCGCATCAAGGATGAGAAATTAGCATGCAAAATACCCGAAAGTTCAAGGTAAAATGACTTATTAATTCTCGTCTTGTTGTTGTTGCACGTTGTAGGCTAAGGTCATGGCTTACATGCATTTTTATTTATTTAAAAAAATAATGAATTTTATTTGCTGAGATATATTATCGCGGACGCAAAAAAAAACTAAACGTGTTTCGGTATTACATTTTGAATCCCATTCATTGCAATGATTATTTCTTCACTATCGGAGAGTATATACACAAGTACATATTAGCGTTCTGTGTGTCAGGACTGCCAAGTATAGTGCAATATGCTTCAACTATTCAAGTTGGTGGGCCCTATAGTTACATAAAAATATTAATGTTGAAATAATAATAATAATAATATTATTATTATTTCAACATTAATATTTTTATGTACAGATATGAATAAATATATCTTGGTTATTTATGCCATAATAATAATAATAACACTCTTTAGTGGAAGGTAACCAGAAGGCGATATTAATGCTCAAACCATTTTCTACCACCTAACCCCCAGAGTCTTATTATTATGTGGTCACAAACTCAAATTAATGAGGGAAAATTCATGCACTGGGTGGGATTCGGTGTTTGGAGGGTATAGAATTTTCTTCTAAAAGAGTGTCGCAACAGGGAATCGAACTCGGGATCTCTGAACTACGGGCAGTAGTCACAACCATTACGCCACGGAGGCTGGCTCCTGATCATTCTTATTTCCAATTGAAATCAGGTAACTTCTTCAAGGAAGTAGGTCAAAATAATGGTCTGTTCCCTTTATAGGTTGTAAAAGACGTTCTTTTATTGCCCTATAATACTAGTTCCTTATCCGAAACAAATATATTTATTTTACCTGTGTATCTACTAAGCTCTAAGTACCTCCTACCTAACTGATTCCATAAGTAGTTCTTGAGATATCTATCCTTAACCCTTATTATGATTATGATTACTATTATTTATCAATAAGACTTTTTTATAATTTATAGTCTCGATTAACAATAGGAGCATAGCCGAAGTTTCAATTATTCTGGTACTTATGCAAATATGCGTACATAAAAACCTGGAAGTTATCTGAATTTATTGTCTGTTGATCGTAGAAAACTAGAACTTATTCTCCTAGAAGTAGTAATTTAGTGATCCTTCACTAATGCTCTTTTGAATAAAAGCCTAAGAAGTGATCTGGATGTATTGTTTGTTTTATCTCAGAGAACTAGATTTCTATCTTGTAATTTAGATTAGTTCCTATTGTTCTGTTGCAAAGACGACTAGAAGTTACTTGAATTTATGGCTTGTCCATCGTAAAACTGTTTTTATTTATTTTACATCTACGATGTTTATTTATTTACTTAACATCTACACTGTATACATAGTGTATTATACATCTAGAATGGATCTTCTATTTTAGGATAGCTACTATTGAGATGACCTTAACTTGTGCTTTTTACTCGACTGTTAGTGACTAGCGGAATCTCCGTACTCCGTTACCAACAGACTTGAGATAGTCAGGACGTGGGTTTTACCCTCCATTCGCTGGGAATCGTACCAGCTATTAACCTCATTCAGCCTGGGTAGGGCCGGAATTGCCCTACCCAGTTTCTAGACAATTATTGATCAGTTTCTTCTGACAACACAGCATACGTTGGAAATTTTCGAATTTAATTGTCTGTTACTCAGTGGTAATGGCGGGCACTCTGTAAACCCATAAATTTCAGAGTTCGTGGGTTTGAAACCCAGCTGGGACATGACAAGTTATCCCCCATTTGGGATTTTTACTACATATAATGCGTCTTGGGTTTACTGCTGGAATAATGGGGCTTTAATAGTCCCTAATCGGGCAGTGCAAATAAGGCGATATTATTATTTCTTTATTTATATTATTATTATTTTCTTAAAAAAAGCCTGAAGTCTGGTTTACTCTACCATTATTATGATACTGGCCAGACTGGTCAACTCTTATCCACTTTATGATAGAGGCATGTACAGGTTTCGGATTACCTAACTCTACCGTTGCTGCTTGCCTGTCTTGGTGATATATGGCTGGCTAATGAACCGAGGCGTTTGCCTTGTGTTATGTGGTCATAATTAATTGTGACTTATTATCGTGTACTTGTTTTAATAATTCCAGCCTCCGTGGCGTTACGGTTGTGACTGCAGCCCGTAGTCTAGAGATCCTTCGACTCCCGGTTGGAGCAGACTTTTCGAATAAAATTCTGTTCCCTCCAAACACGTGAGGCTGGCATTTCTGGTCGTATCCAGGCTGGGTGAGGTTGATGTGGGTAGTTGGTACGATTCCCAGCGAATGGAGGGTGTAAAACCCCCGTCCTGACTATCTATCTGAAATCACGACGTTAAAACCAAATAGAATCAACTGCTCACACTAGAACGATTTAGGTCGCAGTGTTAGTTGTAAGGGTTTCACTGAAAACCCTGCAACCAGGTCAGATAGTAAATATATTATTTAGAACAGTTAGAGCTTATTGTACAAATAAAAATTTAATTAGTTATAGGTATTTAATTAGTTATAGTTATAGGTAGTTATATTAGGTATTCAATTTAATTAGTATGGGTTATTCCTGAATTTATCACATTGCTTAGGGCCGAATCAAATTAAAGGATTAAATTTAGGATAAGCCAGCGTGTCTCAGATCAGGCCATGTGCACGGAGAGCCTGTCTTATCTTAAATTTAATCCTGTTTCATAATTCGGCCCTCAGTCACCGTGGCTGAGTAGACAAGAGCACCGGCTTAGCATACAATCTCTTATCACAAATAGGTATCTCAATTAATTTAATTTTCACTTTATTTTGTTTAAAAATTGGTGACACATTACAAGAAAAATGCAAATCTCTTTCTTACTACCAATTGTCTTTTTTGAGGAAGCGTTCTGGCCTCTTTTTTTTGGAATGTATTTAATTTCATTCTACAGTTTTTTCATTACGATCCACTTGAAGTACAATATCTTTTGTACTTTTATCTACCTTATTTTCTTTGCGCTATCCATTTCTGATGTCTTCTCACTTTCGTTCCGATTTCCCTTCAATTCATCTCGCAGATTCTCGCAACATGACTCTTCCACGAGAAGGATTCCCATTGTTGTCATTATCTTAGCCTAATATATACTCTTTTCTTCTTCCTCGTCTTCTCCTCTTTATCATTTTCTATTGGTGGGTTTCTTGTAGTCGATGTCCATTTTCGTTCAGTAGGTTATTCGGTGAGGCTTTATCATCATCAGCAGCTATATTATCATCATTTTTGTGTTCTTCTCCTCTTCATCATTTTCTATTGATGGGTTTCTTGTAGTCGATGTCCATTTTCGTTAGTAGGTTATTCGATCCGTCCGGTCCGCTAGTCTTGCACGCACAGTGCCTGCTTGCATGCCGCGTATTCGCCACAGTACAGTGTCAGGCACAGTATCTGTTACTTTCTCTTGAAGCGGTCACAGGTCCGCTGCTGGATCTGAGCTCGGTGTTATTTGATTGAGGAATGGTCCATTGGTTCTCATCGTACATAGACGTGTTGTAATATCTATTCTCAAGAGTGGTCCATTGGTTCTATCGTACATAGACGTGTTCTAATATCTATTCTCAGGAATGGTGAATTTCTAAAGCTCTGGTTCAGGAGACGAGGGATCAGAGAGCAGGATTTTTTTTAACGGAGATACTTCGCATTGCCATATTTAGGGGTAAAGTAACATCTGTACTTGGCACACTACCCGGGGATGATTGTTTAAAAGAAGTATAGTATAGTAAAACTGTTGGCATAATGGGACTACCTGTCTTGCGCTGACATTCTAAATAAAGCACTACTTATACTTATATAACATTATATTAATAAAATAGCTTGAGGATTGTCGATAGTTTGGCTAGTCAATAGCTAGATTAGCTAGACATCTAAACATAGGTAGGCACATACACTAGCAAGAGACCGGTTGTCGTAATGACGTGTGAGACCTAGGAGGTGTTTCCTCTACCCACTGTTCCACAAGTACTGCAGAGTTCTTACTTCTGTATTATTATTACAGTGCCATAGTGGCTAGTCTAAGGATCAGTGGGTAGTTTGGCTAGTCACTAACCACATACTCGGCAGAGTTCTTACTTCTGTACTCAATTATACAGGGTCTTAGTGGCTAGTCTAAGGATACTGATAGTTTGGCTAGTCACTAGCCACATACTCGGCAGAGTTCTTACTTCTGTACTCGATTATAGAGGGCCTTAGTGGCTAGTTTAAGGATCAGTGGATAGTTTGGCTAGTCACTAGCCACATACTCGGCAGAGTTCTTACTTCTGTACTTAATTATACAGGGATTACAGGGCCTTAGTGGCTAGTCTGAGGATCAGTGGATAGTTTGGCTAGTCATAGTCACTAGCCAATCAAGACTGTTTCGACCTGCCAATAGATTATTTGTCATTATCTGTAGTTCTATATCTTATCTAGTAAATATTTTTTAGTCCCAACGACCTCAGTAGCTTGATCGATAAGGCGACGGACTTGTAACCTCGGTGGTTCAAGTCCCGGTTTCAGCGTAGATTTAGTAAAGCGAGTTTGAGTAGTTGTGATTAACACGAAAATGGTGAACACAAATATGATAACTTTGTTGATAATTCATTGTTGATTGTTTTGTATATAAAAAATTGTAAATAACTAACTTTGGAGACAGCCTATACTCCGAGGAATGACTATTCAACCGTTGGCATGCATGATTGGGTGCCTTGTTTCCTTTAACCCTTCTTGCATAAATTACATTACTGGTGTCAGGATCATACTACACTAGGACCTGGTTCTCACTTGTTTAACATTGCACATTTGGTAACTCATCACTTCGTAACCCGGTTTCAGCGTAGATTTAGGAAAGCAAGTTTGAGTAATTGTGATATCACGAAAGTGATTAACACAAATATATGATAACTTTAAAATAATAAGTATGAGTTTCATGGCATATGACTCAGTTTCTATTTAGCATAAATAGTTGTCAATACTCATCGCGACCCCGACGTATGAGTAACTATGAGTGATTAGTTGATTACGTATGAGTTATTATCTGAGATGACATCAGTTCGTAATGATGAGGTACACCTGGTCTCATAGGTATGCTTTTTAGCTGATCTCTAACCAAGCCGACCTTTGTGGCTCAGTGGTCAAGAGCATTAGTTGCTGGCCCGGAGGTTGCGGGTTCGAATCCCGGCCGAATGGAAAAATCTGACCGAGTTTTTCCGTTTCCGGAATGGCATGGATGTAAAGGTAAAGTGTCCTGAAGTAATGCAAAAACGGTTCCGGGGCACAACTACCTTTAGAAAAAAAAATCTCTAACCAAATAATTCACTTGCTATGTTTTCCAACCTTTTTTTTGGAAAGTCTGGCTGGGGGACGTTAAATAGGGAGAAGACCAGTGTCTCGCTAGAGGATTATAAACAGGAACACTAGCCTTCCCTTACAAGCCAGGCTAGCTGGCAGTATGTTAAGTGGCTTATAAAGAAAAAGAAAAATGTGATTCAAGACGAACCAATTTTGAAATAGAGTTGGCTGGAGACCATCATTCACCCTCCAACTGTTACCAAGCTTACAACACCAACAACAACCTCATTGGTACTTTTGTGGTAAAGCTTTGTGAAGGTTTATCTCATGAAAGTTGTACTGTTATACAGCAGTTGCCTTTTGTTCTACCTTATGATTGGCATTTCACCAATGAAATCGTCAATGAAACGAAAACTCAAGAATTAATATTACCTGTGACGTCATGGTTATGGTGACGTCACACCAAAGAGTTTTCCTCGGTGAGCTAGTTTTTCTACTGTTGGGAAAAACATGACTCATGCACATGAGAGGTGCTGACTGCTGTGTGTCTGTTCTCGTTCAGGCACGGCCTGTGCTAAGGGGCTGCTGAACTGCAGCACCCCCAGACGAAAAGGAATAAAAGGGTTTCATTTTCAAGTCCTAGCTCGCCCACAGAGAAAATTATTACGCATTTCTAGAAAAAAATTAATTTATAATTATAATGATTGGCATGGTAAACAAATTTAAACTCGTTAAGGACTCAGTAAATCTGTCCCTGTAGCTCAATGGTAAAGGCAGCACTCTGTGAATCCAGAGATTCCAAATGTCGTGGGTTCGAAAACCAGCCCGGACATGACAAGTTATCCTCCCATTTGGGATTTTTACCACATAATAATATGTCTTGGGCTTACTGCTGGAGTAATGGGACTTTAATAGTATTAATTGGGCAGTATAAATAAGGCGATATTATTATTATAAATCCTCTTTTAGTCCGGTTTATGTGGCAGCACCCCCAAACCATTTTCTTACCAGCCGCGCCTGTTCTCGTTAGTCTAGTTTCCATGTAGGTAGCCATTATCCGAATAGTTTTCACGCTACTCACCGAGCACTATGATGTGTGTCTGGTGTGAGAGGGTTCTGTGGAGGTGTCCCATATAATGTTTGTGCAGGTCTATTATATGCTCAACTGTTTTTCCTGTGACGTGAGGAAAATAATTCTTGAGAAAAATAAGTGAACAGTGGAATAAGCTCAGTGGTTAAGCACTCGCTTGCCATGCGGAAGGTCCCGGGTTCAAAACCCCCGCGCTGACAAAAAATTGAATTGAAAATTTCGTTACAGTTGTTTGTAAGGGAGACCTTCCGGTGCGCTCGTGTTGACCCAGCACCTAAATGGGAAGTATTGTGTCACTTCTAGCCCATCAGAGAGGAGGCATACTACGGGATGGGCAGGCTACAACACAGACCACAAGAGTCTACAGTAGCTCCTGTTTTATGGCTACGAAAAAAAAAAGGCTGTTCAAATAAGAGGCCAGAAACGGTGTTTTTGTTGTTTCTTCTGTTCAGTATTAACCTCCGCACTGTTGGTTTTCTATGACAAGAAAAATATGTCGAAATTTTTAATTACAAAATAAGTTAATTCAAATTTAGTCCGTAAGGAAATACATTTGTAATTTTGTACATGAAGTCAAATAGAAAAAAAAGGATGTGTCCGGTTGATTCTGCCTGTGAGTGTATTTTGTCTCTGCACCAAACACACCTATTGTACTTTTCATCGCTTCATCTCGGTGATTTCGGTCTGTTTTCTTGAAAATTTCTTCTTCTTTTTAACTTTAAGGTATGTACATTTTACATAGGCATTATGTATACACTTTTGGCTGTATGGAAACTTCCTACCAATGCAAAAAAAATGTACACACTTATTAGTTATATAGCTTGTTGTAATGAAATGTAATGGTGATAATAATGAGTAAGATGTCAGACGGTATGGTAGAGAATAGCAGTAGGGTGGAACCTGTCTAATGTCTCATGAAGCGAGTCCCTGATGAACACAGGTGTGATAGGTACGTGCTGATGTATCCAATGAGTGGATCATTTCCACCAGCGCAGTGAGATTATGAATACCATTCATACTAAGAATGAATAATAACTTAATTCATAAAGAAAAAAATTGAAATAGCAACAAAAAATACAAAAACGAACACAATACTTCCCATTTCTAATATTTATCGGAGGTTTGGGTCCAGAGGAATAATGACGTGTCCATCGAGACTCAACATTTTCCAGACAAGGAATAATGAGGATCAATACATAGAGCAACACAACATAACTCTTAATCCAAAATAATGAAATTTGAAAAAATCATTGAATAACAGTTTTTTTGTACACCCTGTATGGGAAAGGTCAACGATGACAAGTACTTCATTCAATAATGAAAATTGGCATTCATGTCTTTGCTATCTCTGTACAAATTTTTGTGTGATTTCCTCAATTAGAAAAAAAAAAAAACATAAAAAATGTTTTTGTCCAACAAGAAATACACACGTTATACCAGAAAAAACCTATGCGTTCCGCTAAATTTGTCACTCAGTGTAGTCAATCTCTGTTGAGTCTCTTAGTTTTGATAATTTTTATGTTATTTTTCAATCTGTTGTCAATTTCACTCCACTCAATATCGATCTCACAGAGCGTATGACGGACGCTTGGCTACTCCATACTCTTCATCTAGAGTTCATCTTGAAGTTGTTCTTATAGTTAATCTTTGCTGAGTCTCTTATTTTTGGTACATTGTTCGTTATTTTTCTGTCTGTTAGCAATTTCACTTCACTCAATATCAAACTCACTGATCCTACCAGATACTCGCTGGTCTATTCTCTTCATTTAGTTAATCAAAGTGTAGTTCATCTTCGCTGAGTCTCTTATTTTTGGTACATTGTTTGTTTCTTTTTTCTCTGTTGTCAATTTCACTCCACTCAATATCGATCTCACAGAGCGTGTATGACGATTGGCTACTCCATACTCTTCATCTAGAGTTCATCTTGAAGTTGTTTGACCCCTGCACATACATCTCTCTGATTAAGATCTCATTGTCTTTCTTCTGCCCTGTGTGAAACCGGCTACCGAATGTCTGTGCCTTATTTGTACCAGTGGCAACTGTTTATGTACTTACAGCATTACCGTATATGTACATTGTACCTATATACTTGTACATTGTACCTATATACTTGTACATTGTACCTATGGCAACTGTGCGTTCCATGTTATGCACCGTATTGAATGTGTATTGTGTGTGCCTGTGTCTGTGCAAAACTATATTATACCGATTGTATGTATTGTTATCAGTTTTGGTAGCTATATTGGTAATGGTATAGTGAATTATAGTTTTTTATATGGTAGTGGACTTTTCTTTTGTAACAATATTTTTCTTCTACCTTCTCACTCAGTACTACAAGTTTAGTAAAAGTTAAAGTTATCATCATATTGGTGTTAATCACTTTCGTGATATCACAACTACTCGAACTCGCTTTACTAAATCTACGTTGAAATTGCGACTACTAAATCTACCGACCTCCAGGTTACAAGTCCGCTGCCTTATCGATCGAGCTACTGAGGTCGGTTACAAGTTTAGTAATACCTACGTTATGCTTTCCTAGACTTCTCTGATCTTTGGGATGACCTTGTGTTCAGTACCTTAACTCCAGCGACATATGCTATCCTATGCAATCCAAAAACTATCCTATGTTTATTTCACCCGATGAAATGTGTTTTGTTCATAGACGGATCGAAAAGTAGCATACTCGGAATCGAACCAAAGTCCTCAGCTTGAGCAACCCAACCGTATAATAATCCCCAAAAAATAATATCCCGGAACAATCTTTGTTCGCATGCGCAATACACGTAACATTGTAGCCTGTAGCAGCGGTAATTTTTTTTCTGTATCATTTCTAGAGTTTATCAAGCGAAATTTTACCCCAGCTGTTACCAATCCTCGGTAGTATAGTGGTCAGTATCCCCGCCTGTCACGCGGGAGACCGGGGTTCGATTCCCCGCCGGGGAGAATTTTTACAACAGAAATATTTTTTCGAAAGAATTTTTAACTATATTATCTTTTATTCAATAGTTAATTTTATGTCTTAATCCTGTAAACATATTTGACCTTTCAAAGATGTTTATCTCATCTTGCAACCGACACTTTTTGGTGTTTCTCAAACATTGAAAAACTAAAAGAACCGAAATCCGTGCACCGCCACAATATGTCAGTCACTTTCACAAGTCATAAACCATGCATATTTATTTAAAATATACATAAAACAATAAAATTATACATTGTAGACTTCTACAAAAATCTTGGCAATACGCTGAATTGGGGATACAACTAATTATTGTTAATTTATTTTTTAATTGTAATATTGTGTCTAATTTATTCCAAATAAGGTTTACTTAATACATGATCTAGCCCAACACATGTCATTAACTATGACACAGTGGGCTAGACATCGCACTTTTTTTATTTAATATTAATTAAAATAGTAAATTGACGAAATTTTATTATATTTTTACATACACTATCTGATTTCATTTTTATATATTTCGTTGATTGTTATTATGTTTTGTAAATAAAAAAGTAATTAATTGAAAGAAAAAAAATCTGGTGTAAACATCACACGACTTTCCTTATCCCCCAAAAAAGAGTCGCATTCCGCCACTGGTGACTCAACGGTAACAGATAACTAAAAACCAATGCCAAATTCGTGATCAGCACTTCAAAATCATTTAATTTGATATGTCACAACCCCCATCTAGGATGAATAATAAAAAAGTTAGTCCAATCGGGTCCCCCTACAATACCGGTAAATTGGGGCCGGTTTCCAAAAAGTTAAAGATATCAAAAAAATGATCAGAGTGAACCCCTATTATTTTTTTAATCTGAGAAAATGTTGTTCTCTAAAAAAATTTGTATCTTTAACCAATTTAAAGAAGCGGCGCTTGCGGCTAGCATTTGCGGCCCTGCGGCCGCAGAATGCGGCCGATTTCAACCAAAAGTTTCGTGGTTCGTCTGGTGTATAAAATTAATTTGTGTACCAAATTTCAAGTTTCTAGCTTTTACCGTTCTTGAGATATCCTGTTTACACACAGACAGACAGACAGACGCACGGACCAATGGCTGAAAACAACTTTTTTGGTATCCTGAGGCCATGATTCGTCCAGAAATGTGAAAAACTGGGTAGGTCAAATTTTCGACGAATACAATACTTTCCTTATTATAAGATAAGGAAAGTAAAAAACCATCTCAGCTGAGGGAAGATCCGAAAGCATAGGTACTTCATCCCCCCTCTGCACCGCCAGGCTGAGACGCTGTTTCAGGTGAATTTTTTATCTGGGATCCCCTGGAACCAACCATGCACTGTTTCGATCTCGTGTGTCTTGTGGTGAGGTTTCTAATGGATCTCTATTGATTCCTCCTTGCCTATTGTGTTCCTCGGTTCCTCCTGGTCCAAGATACGAGACATGAATGTCGTCAACTCCACTGAATAGGAAGTTGTTCTGGGCCACTCCTTCCTTCCTGGCTCTCTTCTCTCTCTCTCTCTTTTCTCTCTCTCTCTCTCTTTCTCTCTCTCTTTCTCTCTCTCTCTTTTTCTCTCTCTCTCTCCCTCTCTCTCTCTCTCTCTCTCTCTCTCTCTCTCTCTCTCTCCTCTCTCTCTGGTTTATTGATTTCCAAAGTTCACTCACTGCCTCTGCACACGAGTAAGCAGGCTGATGATCTCTAGTGGAGCTTCTCTGTGACATAGAGATAGAGACACAAATATTAAATTAATTACCACAGTCCGTACAAGGAAAAGTCAGGTGAATTTCTCCATCAGGAGAATCCTGCCTATATCAAATCAAATATATTTACTGTGAGTTATTGGTTACGTTATACACAATGTACATTAAACTTACATACTAACATTTACATAAAAAATAAACATTAACATTAAGACAATTACCGAACATTTATTATAATTTAAGACTAGAAAATAGGGACAAAATTTAATCAGAGAAGATCTTTTTGAGTTTAACTAAAATATAAATAAAGCGATAAAAAAGTAGAAATTTTAGATTTGCTGGCGCTCACAACAAATGCATTTTTTTAATGCCTTATCTGATCGAAAAAAAAGAAATGTATGTAATGTGAAGATAGAAAAACATCAGAAAATAAATAAATATGGGAATTGATTTTTTTATGAACCATAATGATTAGGTATTGTTTTTACTCCATAACCTACTCGCATACTCTAACCGCTTGATATACCTCTGCTGTAGGCCGTATTCGCCACCAAATGGTCCATAAAATAGTGTGCTTTATATGCTGAATAGAAAGTTGATACTCAATTTCTTCCGGTGATATGTACTGCTACCAGTGTATATAGTATTAGGTATCACATCTATTAAATTTGTACTAATAATAATACTCTTTAGTGGAAGATACCGACCTCAGTAGCTTGATCGATAAGGCGGCGCGGACTTGTAACCTGGAGGTCGGTGGTTCAAGTCCCGGTTTCAGCGTAGATTTAGTAAAAGTTTGAGTTGTTGTGACATCACGAAAGTGATAATAAACACAAGTATGATAACTTTAGTGGAAGGAAATCACCAGGCGAGGATGCTGAAAGAATTTTCTACCACCTAACCCTCAGAGTGGTTACAAACTGAAATTAATGAGGAAAAATTCATGCACTCGGGTGGGATTCGAACCAACGGATACCTACGCTACCTGGATTACCAGACTAGCGCGTTAACCGCTTGACTACCAGTATAGATAGTATCGGTGGAAGAGAAAGCCACAGGCTTTAACCTCGTCCTTTGGTTCACTACATATTCCAATAAAGTGTTAATAATAATAATCTCCTTCATAATAATAATAATAATAATAGGTATGACAGTAAGAACTTTATGGTAATACATCTCGGTATTTCCTGTTTCCTGTGCCAAGATAACTAAGATTGCCCGAAACAAATGACCCGTTGTGTCTATTGATAGTGGCTGATAATGCCTGATTATTATTGCTATTACCAATAATAACACTTTCTTCTGGTGGTTCTCTTATCTCGGAGGATTCACAGGCATCTGAAGAAGTTGCACTATCATTATTTTCGATGGATAACTCCAGAACAACACAATCTTATCCTGTTATTATTATTATTATTAGTTTATATTAAACTCTTTATTAAAAGGACATTTATAAGTACAAACAAATAATGGTAAAAATAAAAAAGTGACAAGATAAAATAATATACAAACATGCTTATACTGTCGGGGGCGTTGGAGCTATTGTCTATGACAATATCTTATCCTACAACGTACTTATACTACCGGGGTTATTGCCTATGGCAATCACTTATCCTACAACAGATACGTTACCTTCTAATTTGTTTCTTATTAATATCATTGTAGATATTTTATTGATAAGTAACAAATTCTCATGGATAATAGAAAACGTTTTACCTCCCTTTCAAGCGTCAAATATCGTCCAGGTAACCTATTGAGATGTGTTTTTTTTTTTTTTTTTTTTTTTCTTCTTCTTAAAAAAAGATGAGTGTTTCACAGCCTTTTTACTTTCCTTATCCTATAATAAGGAAAGTATTGTATTCGTCGAAAATTTGACCTACCCAGCTTTTCACATTTCTGGACGAATCATAGCCTCAGGATACCAAAAAAGTGGTTTTCAGCCATTGGTCCGTGCGTCTGTCTGTGTGTGTGTCTGTGTGTGTGTGAACAGGATATCTCAAGAACGGTAAGAGCTAGAGACTTGAAATTTGGTATGGTAATTAATTTTATAGACCAGACGAACCATGAAACTTTTGGTTGAAATCGGCCGCATTCTGCGGCCGCAGGGCCGCAAATATTGGCCGCAAGCACCGCTTCTTTGAATTGGTTAAAGATACAAAAAAAGTTAGAGAACAACATTTTCTCAGATTAAAAAAATAATAGGGGTTCACTCTGATCATTTTTTTGATATCTTTAACTTTTTGGAAACCGGCCCCAATTTACCGGTATTGTAGGGGGACCCGATTGGACTAACTTTTTTATTATTCATCCTAGATGGGGGTTGTGACATATCAAATTAAATGATTTTGAAGTGCTGATCACGAATTTGGCATTGATTTTTAGTTATCTGTTACCGTTCAGTCACCAGTGGCGGAATTCGACTCCTTTTTGGGAGATAAGGAAAGTCGTGTGATGTTTACACCAGATTTTTTTATGTCGTATCCGTGAAACAGGAGCTACTGTAGACGCTTGTGGTCTGTGTTGTTTTTTACCCAAAGAGTGGTAGATAAATTTATTGGAACATTATAAAATTAAGGAAAAAGCTCCATCCATCTCTTCTGCAAATTCTGAGTTTTCAGGAAGAGTATCCGATTTCTTCTTTCTTTCGCCTAGTCTCTTTTTCAACCCCGCTAAACTAAAGAGGTCGCTTCGCGAGACGCTATGTCTACACGTCTGCCAGACTACCCGTCTGTTTCGCGCCGCCAGGACTGAACAGGCCCGAGAGGTTCCCGGCCAGTCTATTGTGTGGCGCACTCTAGCGGCGCGCGCCTGAACTGCGCACATCAGCTGTTCCCCTCTCTGAGCTGAGAGGCTCCCCAGACCTCAGCCAGCCAGCCTTCATAAACAGTTCGAACAGAAACAGTTCCGAGACCTGTGTCGAGTGGAGAGCAAACAGCGGGCAGTTGTGTGTTCGCTGCGAGTTTGAATTTTTTCAAAATAAATTGATTGAGAAGTAGTTGATGTTTGTGTAAGTTTTTTCCACTGATTTCTTTTAAAATACACAGTTTTTCACAGTCATGTGCGAAAGGATTTAAAGTATTTGAACGTATTCGATGGAAATCTAGTACTTTCGTAGCGTGCGTCGTGAAGTTTTTGTTCATTTTGTGTGCGAAAAAATGAGCTGTTTTCGACCGACTTTTTGAAGTTACGCTGCTTGTTGTGCCTCGTTTTTTTGGTGATCATCGTGCACGGTCGATTTTTTTAGGCGCGTTTTTTTTTTCGGTCGCGTTATCGTGCGCGATTGTGAAGTGCGTGTTTTGGAAGATCGTCCTGGTTGTCAAGGTCGTTGGATAGAGACGTGATAGTTGTATCTGCTGATTGTCGGGGGCTCTCCTGAGATAGCCGGAGTGTGGTCCACTTATCCCAGAGTAACCTTGGCTCCCTTGTCGGGGACTGCAGCAGGACTTTTAGCCGGAATGTGGCATCTGTCGACAGGATTCTACGTGTGACCGAAGACAGTTGGCAGGACTTTGTTCGAAGACGCCTTTGGACCTTGTACCATGGTGTCTTGAACAGTTTTCCGAGTGTGGTGTGTTTTAAATAAGACAGACATCCTTTTTACTGACCTTATATGTGATATCTTGTTCGTCCAACTTTTGAAATATCACAGTTAAATTGAACTTCAAAAGACTTGCTTTTTGAAGTTGAAGTTTAAATTTATTTTTTGAAACTGTTCCTTACATCATTGCAATACATAATAACTGATCCCCTGATAACTTTAACATAATCAAAGTACAACAGTGACAACAAATTAATAAAAAGAGTACTTGAAAAGTTAAAATTATAGACCTATCGTAAGAATAATTCATATTAGAGATTCCCCATCTAAGATTATCTGGAATCCAGTAATTAAGACTACTACTACTATTTTTTTCCCCCTCAAGCACTTTAACTAGGTCTTATACCTGTCGTTCGTGCTGTACTATTACTTTTAAAATTCCTATCTGAGCGGATTTAAAATACAATACCCAAGTGTATTACTGATAGCAAAAATCTCGTTTCATCGTCACAATCGGTTTCAACTGATAACTACCGCATTGTTTCTCGCTAAATTACTCCAAGTCATCAAGGCAATCGGTTACCTGCCAAGGTTAAGTTAGCGAACAGCTTTCAATCTGAGGTCTAATTAACTAAATAACTACGTTCGTGAAGTGAGTGTAATTAAAAATAACTTCACAAAATAACAGCGCTCGTAAAGCCGTCATATATCTTAATAATAACTATATTACCGGTGGGTTTTGAAGTGTGTTTCAAAAAGATAAAAGATTTACCGTTGTTTAGTAGCTGAACAAGTGCCCTTTTAAAGCGAAAGTGAAAACTGATCCAGTGATAGTTGTGTGAAGGAGAGAAATATACAAAGGGATTTTACTAGCAGCTCCCCGCATACATTATTGTGTCACTCAGTCACCTACCCAAGAACTAACGAAGGATTTTATCCACACGATATAGTTTTTGTCAAACTCCCTTTAAATACTAACTTAACATTCCAAAACTTTTTTTCTAAATATTCTCTCTCAGTCGCCTATAGGTGTCAAATCCAGGTTTCGAATTCGGTTTCATAATATCATAACTTCAAAATATAATATTTCAAAAAGTTAACTGAAAAAAAAAACATCTAAACAATCTTAAAGCTCACATTAAATCCAGCTAAACGAATGTAAAAAACAGCTCACATAAAATTTAACTGAGACGTATGTACAAAAGTTTACGTATACATTAAAATATCAAGTGCGAATCGATATTTTTTGCTAACGAAGTGTCCCCTCTCCTCAACCCTTTACCCCAACACGTGCTGACAGTTAGAGAACAGGATAACGTATATTTTCCTCCTCTGCCAGGATTCGTTCAAATACAGGAGTTCCTGCAGCATTACAGTAGCAGAGAGGATCAGAGAAATTGCAGGAATAAAATTGCTTGTGAAAGACGAATCGTTCTTTACAGAATTTTCGCAGTAAATACAGTAGAAGAGAGGTATCAGAGAAAAATTGCAGGAATAAAATTTGCTGGCGAAGACGGCGACACGAGAAAGCAGTCAGCATCCCTGCAAGATACTAATCTGGCCTGGATTAACGCCTGAACAAGTTCCCAAGTTTCATTTCGAGCGAGTTTCTGAAGTTTAGCAAAGCTCTCTGAGGTCTCTCCTCTCCTTTGTCTCTCGAGTTTCATTAGCGTGCCATTCAGACGGAGGACGAGACGTGTCAAGTTGAGAGCTTTGACTTTTTGCACACTGGAAAACAGTCAAGTTTTCATAAATTGATTGCTGAACAAGCGCGGGTACCAGGTGCAAAGAATTTGATTTTAGCCTGGCGGAAAAAGCGTTTGCAAATTTCTCAATTTAAATTTGCAAAAGTTTCAATTTGGGGAAACAAAAACTTTGCAAATTGATGTACTGAAAACACTTTCAGATATTGAAATATTTATCAGTATTTAAATTCTTTTCAAAACACACGTACTGTGTAAGGATAGCACGTTGCAAATTATTTTCGTCATTCCAAGGTGTGTTCTCTCCGCGCCGTTCCTGTGAGTTCTGAATGGTGCATAGCAACACACCTGTTGAGCCGCCCTGTGCCATAGGCTTCGCTGATAACATGCGGGTCTCTTATTCCTGACATACATACATCCTCTACCAGCGCTAACTTTGCCACTACTGTTTCGATTGCCATTACAGATCGATTAGCGGTAGTGACGTTAACTTCGCCATATCGATTGCCATTGTAAATCGATTAACTTTGCCATAAACAGAGTCATCTCTTCCGCAGGTCGATTTGCGCTACTATCGACGTATCGGAATATTTGAAGAGTCGACACGATCGTAAAGAGAGAATTGAGACAATAAAACTGATACTCTCGAGCTTCGTCGCCATTTTGAACGTGATCGGGTATTGTGTAACGCAAAAATAAACTGTTCGCTTGTTTCTCTTATCAATGTACTGATAACGCAGTCAGACTTCGATCAGTTTTTATTTTGAAACTCGAGTATTGAATCTTTGGAATTCGAAAACGTAGAATTTAACGTCCAAGTAGTACGGAAAAGTGTATAACAATTAACGTTTAATACGAAGACGGAACGAATAAACAACGGTTCGTGCGAATTAACGGTCGATTAAATAGAAAGTCGTTTTTGGGTAGTTGTGAATCGCGCGTCCTGTGTGACCCAGATGATATGATGGAGACAGCAACCCAGGATCAGCTGGCCGGGGGCCACGAAAGCTTCCACAAACAGAATGGTAATGGCCATGCCATCACAGACCATGGCGCCTTGGTGGTGGAAACCAGTGGCCCTGTGAAAGATGGCAGTGACAAGAAGGAAGATGTACAGGACAGTAAGAAAGACGATGAAAATGTACAGGATAGTGATGGAAGCTTGGAGACAAAGAAAGAAGTTGTAGATATAAGCGACAAGAAAGAGGAAGACATTGTAGATAAAAATGATTAAAGAGGTGGAAAATAAAGAAACTGTATACAAAGACGATAAGGACAAAGAAATTGTAGATAGTAAAATAGTTGTTGTTGAGGAAGTGTACAAAAAAGATGAACAGAGTGCCTTAGATCATACCAAACCAGTTGAACAAAGCAATGTTGTGATAGTCAGTACTGACAATAAAGAAGATGTGATAGAAACAACTGAGATAAAGTGTCAGTGCTGTCAGTAAGGAAGTTGTGATAGAAGCGAGTGATGAAAGTGAAAGCACACAAGAGCTAAGAAAGAAGTGTACAAAGAGGCAGAAGGTGGCGATGAAGATAATGTGATAACTGAATTGGAAAGCAAAATTGACAAACTAGAATTGGAAGAACCTGGTTCTAGTGTTACGAAAGTGCAGGATAGCCAATCAGTAGCCAATAGCACTGTGGCCATACCTCAGCTGATTGATAGTACAAATGCGAGCATCTCTGTTACCAATGACCCCGATGATGACGCATGTCCAAACACAAGTGAACTACCGGAGAGTGATATAGCTCTGGTCACAACTGCCCCAAGTACAAATGAGACGCTCCCTGAGCCAGTGGAGACCAAGCCTGAGAGTGAGCGAGGCTCAGATCAGAAGCAGACAGAGTCGGGCTCTGAGTCGGATCAGAAGTCTGAGCCGGAGTGTGATATCGGACGAGCAGCGGGCAGTGCAGCCAGCAGCGTCGCCCCCTCCCCTGTGGTCCAGCTCTCCAAAGACACAGACGTGTTCAACTTCAAGTCAGGCGCCATCAAGAAGAAGGACCTGGTGCCCCACACGGTGCCCTGGAATGAGAATGAAATCAAACCCATCATCGAGGCCACGTACAAGACCACCACCTGGGACGACATCTGGGAGTCCAAGATGAAGGCGCAGCCTCTGAAGCCGCTCGACTTTGAGCTGCCCAAACCCAAGGTGAACAAGTCCGTGGACGCTGCCACCAAGCAGTCCTCTCCCAAGATCCTGAAGGACACGAGCAAGCCTGTGGACCCCACGGTGGCTAAGGTGGTGAAGACAACGCGGTTCAAAATCACGCCCCATGTGGACATCCCCACAGTGGAGGAGGAGGAGGAGGAATCACCCCCGCGGGAGAACAGCGAGGAGGGGAGCAGCGAGCACCTGCTGCCCCCTGACGCCCCCCGCATCGAAAGCAACCTGAACGAGCTCACCATGGTGGAGTCGCAGCTGAAGAAGCTGGGCGTGGCGGCGGAGGAGATGGTGCTCAAGAGCAAGCTGAGCGCGCTGAGAGCCGCGGACATGGACGACGACGTGGACGAGATCATCCTGCAGCGCCGGGACTCGAACCGCCACACCATGACCGTGACGCCGCACACCAAGCTGTCCAAGGCCAAGACGCTGGCGCGCCGCAACTCCAACACCGAGTCGGACGGCTCCTCCACCGGCATTGGCAAGCGGCTCGGCTGGCTCAACATCTTCAAGAAGCGGCCCTCCACCACCCCGCCGCCCCAGACACCGCCGCCGGAGAAGGAGAAAGCGGCGCCGGCGCCCATTCCCAAGACCGCCACCACCGCCGCCAAGCGGCTCGCGCAGCCGCCCCTCCTCGCCCAGCTCAACCCACGTGTCCTGGTGATCCCTGAGGTGAGTTGCCATGGTAACCAAACCTAACACACCACTACACTATAGTCAATGTAGTATTAAGCTGAATGAATGTCAGCACGGAGCGTGACTGGCCAGGTAGAGTTCGTATGTCCTGCAGACATGCGGTCGACCTACATCCCGTGTACCACTAACATAGTAAACACGGCTACCAGAGTACCAGCACGTCACGATGCCTACTCCACAGGATACTTGTCGTGTAACATAATATCCTCTAGTTTACATGGCTAAACCCAGCGTACATACTTGAGTATGAATAACTTCTACTCTTACATAGGTGCACCTAGAAGTACATAGTACATACTTTAAATAACTTCAACACAACAGAAATCTTATCGGCACGTAAACATACATATTTCTGGATGTTTCGTCCTATTGAATGTCTTTTGTTGTATAGAAAAAGCACGACTTTCAGCTCGATATCAGATACAAAACAAGAGTCCTTCTCTATCTCTAGGGTCTCATTTGTAGGAGATTATGTCTCCATGTTTTATTATTTGTTTCTTCACTTCCTCTCTCTCTCTCTCCTATCTTTTTCATCTAATTCTTCACTTCACACATCTTTCTCTTTTCAATATTACTCGCCACCTTCCCCTACACTCTTTCCCCTTTAAATCTTTTCTCCCTTCTGATTTCTTTCATTCGCCCCTCTGTTGTCCCAGCATTTTCTCCATGATATACTCTGCTCTGTTCCTCCTTCCTATCTCTTTCACCTAGGTATTTCTTCTATCCCTTCTATTTTTTCTTTGATACAACGTTCTGTTGTTTTGTAGCATTTACTCTACAATCAAGTCGGGAATACGAATGAAGTCGGGCAGTATAAATAAAGCGTATTGTTATTATTTCTGTTGTCCCAACATTTACTCCATGATCTGGTCGGGAATACGAATGAAGTCGGGCAGTATAAATAAATAAACTCGCTTTACTAAATCCACGCTGAAACCGTGACTTGAACCACCGACCTCTAGGTTACAAGTCCATCGCCTTATCGTTCAAGGTACTGAGGTCGGTAGTTTAGCTATTTACGTTTCATTGTTGTCTTTTCGAGAAAAGAAATGAAAAAAGTAACTTTTTACAATTCACTCCACACCTTGCTGTTTGATGCTTCTAGCATTATTGACCTTGTCTGGTACTCCTGGTAGTCACCTTCCACTAAAGAGAATTACAGTCGGACCTGGACGTAAGAGAACAATTTCCAGGTCAAATTTACCCCTGTTTAAGTTAAAAGAACCTCTTTATAAGTGAAACCTGGATATAAGAGAATAATTTCCAATCCCTTGAGTTTGACTGAATTATATCCTGTCCGTCCCGGTAGTTCAGTGGTAAAGGCGGCACTTTGGGAATTCAGAGGTCGCGAGTTCGAAACCCAGCCGGGACATGACAAGTCATCCTTCCGTTTGGGATTTTTACCACATAATAATACGTCTTGGGCTTACTGTTGGAATAATGGCACTTAATAGTCCTAATCGGGCAGTATAGATAAGGCGATATTATTATTATTATCCTCTAGTTTCAAGTATACTTAAAGTAGAATCTCCGATTCTTGATTGTGGACCCCCCCGATATCTGTATCTCAGAAACCCACCTTCATCATCAACCGGAGAGCCACGTTGCCAATACACCTGGCATCTTCATTCACGCCCTCTGGCAACCGTGCAACCGGTTTACTTCGACCCATGGATTTTATGATTCAGTTCAGAGGTGCGTCCCCCACAGCTGGTGATTGTAGTATACGACTGGGGTCGTTGATCGTAGCGCCAAGTACTGGAGATTCTCTTCCTAGCCACAGCTGTTGGTGGTGATAAGACAGTTGTTTTTAGTTGGTCGTAATATACTTTGCCACCCGTTCGTTAGTAATAATTATTGTGATACAGAGTGGTGGTTGGTCGTAACGCCAAGTTCTAAAGATTTTATTTAGTCGCCACGGATGTTAGATGTAATACAAGGTGGAAACTGGGTGTAACGTCTTGAACTTATAAAGGTGACTAGCAATCTGGAGGTCGTTGGTTCGATGGCGTAAGGCGGGTTTCAGTAACTGTGGCACCACTCTTGTGATTAACAGTTAAGTTTTCACCAGTAGATTCTATACTCTTGTAATATCACTTCTTATGTATGTTTGTTTTGGCTGCAAATAAGTTACAGCCCGAGGCATGGCCCTATATTTATTTTTCCTAACCCTACTCTACACAATGAGGAATTGCCGTACATCGTCCTGAATTCAGCGCCACCGATTTTTTAGTCGAGGTCCTCAAATACATTGGAGGCTGTTAGATAAT
The DNA here is from genome assembly GCA_024516035.1 of Bactericera cockerelli. Classification (NCBI taxonomy): domain Eukaryota; kingdom Metazoa; phylum Arthropoda; class Insecta; order Hemiptera; family Triozidae; genus Bactericera; species Bactericera cockerelli. Next base: position 47,190,855 of record CM044956.1, read on the forward strand.
ATTACATTAGTTTTGTCTGTTAGAATGGTGTCCTTGTTACATGAGTAGGATGATTTGATTAGGTTTTTTTTTCTTTTTTTTTGTCAAGTACTTAATACGGCTTAATTTGAAGTGAACCCTGGTATGACCCCTTTCCTAGCACAGATAAGTACCCCCACTTTACTTTACAATTATCCCATATTGTCAGATAGCAGGCGTTACGTCATCTTTCACTTAGTAGGGTATAAGTATTGTTTTCGACGAAATTATAAATGGATACCTAGCTAGATATTATGTACCTTAGATAATATTGAGTGCTTTCTTCACTGATGGATGATCATATTACCTATGTATTTGCACTAGCTTTTTTTTTAATTTGGGCCTAAGAGATACTGAAGAGTCCTAAACTTCTGCGGTACCCTCTAAAATTGGGATTTAACAAGAACTTAATAATAATAAAAGAAAAACATTTATTTACTATACTAAATCAATCCATCTTTTTCACGTTATTCTTAAAATTCGAGTGGGTAAATACAAATCACTGATACGTGCTTCTATTATAAACACTGGGCGTTGTATCTGTTGAGAAGGTACTTGAAACTTGTGATATTTTACTGTTGTTTCTCAGAAATAAAGGATTTCAGTTGTCTAAAGTTGTTTAAAAATATGTCTTGGGCTCACTGCTGAAATAATGGGACTCATTAGTCCTAATCGAGCATCAATATAAATAAGGCGATATTATTAATATTGTGGGTGTTGCTCCGATGGTGCCTGATAAATTATGCAGAAAACATTTCTCGTATAATGCGAATCAAGTTATTCAAGATCACGTCTTGAATATTGTGACCAGATTGTCGATAGGACGAGTCGACCTCGCAAAACTATTGCGACGCAAAATCTTCATGATTGTAAAGTATACTTATTTATGTGACCACTTTACGTTTTCTTAGGATCATATTTTTTTTTACTAGTTTCAGTGGTTGTTGGATTTTTTTTATGATATTATGAAGCTGATACATCCTACACATGTTAGTACTATTTATATCTCTGCTTGATTGGTAAAGCTAAGATGTGAGATTATATGCTTAAATAGTGACATGATTGTATAAAGCCAAGCGAGAATTGAAAAGGAAGGCAACCATGATGTATTCTAAAGAAGAAAAATCTACATTTCGAATCGATTTTCTTGTTTGAGTTTTTACAACCCATATCTTTCTATTATCTATCATCTGACTTCTATTTTTTCTAATTAGGGTTTATTAACGTCGTTTTCAACTGCATCGTCAAATCACGACATTCGCAGGAAACTCACATACCTGCTACCCACAATAAGCTCACCCAGCCTGGGTTGGGCCGGAATGCCAACATCACGAACTCTTCACCTCGATGGGCGTTGCCTAATTTCGGTGATACTACAAGAACCGTGCATTCAACGAGCCATCGACGCTGGCTGGCGTATTTTATTTCATATTTTTTCAGTTCATGATTCTGTTTAATGAGAATATGTAGAACTGTTGAATGTTATTTTTTTAATGTCAACGACTTGAATGAACGATATTGTTTTTCCATTCCTCGCCCCACTCCGGTGTTGATGAAATCAATTTGTTTGGCTTGTTGAGAGAATGTCATTGGGACCTCGTTTATTTGTTTCCAAACAATTTGGAACGCTAATTTGTGTCTAATTTGGCTCAATCATTTCGATCTATACACCCCATCGATCATATCGATCTACACATCCGATCGATCCCACAAAGGTTTGGGTGGAAGAGATTTATCATTATTTTTTGTACATATGTCCTGTTATTAAAGAATTTAATAATTATACATTTTATACATATTCTTTTTATACATATGTATAATTATACATATTATATATTATTAAATTATAATAATTATACATATGTATACTTTTTAACATATGTATAATTATATAATTATACATAATTATAATAATTATACATATTCTATCGTGTTGCACTACGATATTATTTTTAATTAGAAATTCGAGGTCGTCCAAGAGACTGCAAAATCTGAAATTCCCAAGGAATTTTGAACATGATGAAAAAAGTCAACAAATTCATGTTTTTTTTTTTTTTTTTTTTTTGGCACCGAGCAAACAAACAATTTTAGTGATCTAATTTTTTATAGTTGTTCAAGTAGACACGCTATCGTTCAACTATTCAATGTACCAATTTTTTGCTATCTCTACCACATTGTTTATACTGTACCAAAAAAAAGAACCAATCGATTTATTGTTAAAATTTCAATTTACAAATTAAAAAAATATATAGTATATATACAAAACTATCCCTGAGCTTTGGGTGGAAGAGATTGCCACAAGCAATAACCCCGCCCTTTAGTTAGGACATATGTATGTATTTATCTATTTTTTCCATTTATTTTTTACATTGTTTCCATTTTTTCATTCTTTTATATAAGAATTATTTGTATTGTACATAATATTATATGTCTTTTTATCTAATAAAACATTTAATAATAATAATAATAATCCCTGTCACAATCATAGCTGTTAGGAATATCAGGATAGCGTAATTATTGCCCTCTATCAATGCCTCACTACTGATAGCAGTTACAATAGGGATTGTATGTCAGAATCATAGCTGTTAGGAATATGAGGATAGCGTAATTATTGCCCTCTATCAATGTCTCACTACTCATAGCAGTAACAACAATAGGGACTGTATGGTTGTTTTCGAGTATTTTTCTCTCGAGACAAATGCCGAGATGTGATCGCGGCTTTATCAGCTCTTATCACTCGTTATCAGTATTGTTCTCAGCACGTGATCCCGCCGGGGATGTTTATACAGTGCGTACTGATCCTTGAGCGGTGCCGAAGGTTTGATCCTAGGGTCCTTAGCTTGAAAATGGTTCAGATGATATGAAATATAAAACCGAAATAATTGGAGATATAAACACTTGGCTTTTTTTGTTTTACTTAATTATTTATTTTCAGATGGCCATTCGCCAGTTACGCATCGTCAGTGAACTAAAGACTAAATTTAAAACAGTGTTTAATGGCCATCTGAAAAAAATAATTTAGTAAAACAAAAAGCCAAGTGTTTTCTATCTCCAAATTACTTCGATGTTTATTTGTTTTACCAAGAGTTGTGTATAACTATAAGCATAAGAGAACTCTAAAGAGACCGGATTTTTTCTCTCATATCCATAATAATTATGAAGTTGTCTTTTTTCATCATTATTATTTAACACTCTATTAGATAAGAAGACATAATTATGTACAATACAAGTAATTAAAAAAAAAGTTATTATATTTGTGTTAATAACTTTCGTGATATCACAACTACTCAAACTCGCTTTACTAAATCTACGCTGAAACCGGAACTTGAACCACCGACCTCCAGGTTACAAGTCCGCCGCCTTATCGATCAAGCTACTGAGGTCGGTTACAATACAAATAATTATAATAACAATGAAAAAATGGAAACAATAATTTTATACAACAAAAAGGAAAAATAACAGAAAAATATATATGAACATATGTCCTAACCATAGGGCGGGGTTATTGCCTATGGCAATATTCCCGCCAGTATTAAAATAACCAATATTAAAAAGATGCCAAATTATGCATTTGTCATTATTTTTAAGAATCCCAATACCATCCCCTCTTCCTAGACGTTTTTAAGTCCCTGGCTGACCTAATACTTGGTCCGTGCATGCACCTATATCATTACTGGCACCCATGCATGTATAACGCCTTAATTATCCTAATTGTTGCATGAGATCGTGTCCCCGTGGGTAATTGCTCGTGTGTATTGATGTCTATCTTGCCCAGCTCTCTGAGGGCAGCCCAATTTACTCGGGCATCGAAATTTTCCGAGAAAAGCTTTTTGTCTTCTCTCCTCATAGGGTGTTTTTCTCCCTTCCCCCTTTCATTCTATCTTATCTCTCTATTTGTACATTCCGCAGCTACATTAGGAAAATGTCCAGGCGTACATATTAAGAAAACACGCTTCTCCGTCGACGAAATTTTCCAGGAATTAATTTCTCGTCTTCGCTTCTTCCGTTGATATCTATTTTTGTCCTCTCTTTCTCTCAGTACTCCTCTCTCTCTCTCTTTCTTTCTGTCACTATCTGAGATTCTCTCCTCCCCATGTTTTGTTGTTTGCTCAGAACCTTGCCACTAGACGCGGCCTGTGGAAAAATGTTTTGGGGCTGCTTCAACATCATGAATCGGACTCAAATGAGATTTATAGAGTCGCTCTTTCAGTATCTACAGTTCCTTTACCATGCCAATCAGCATTAATTATTCGCATTAATTATTCTAGAAATGTGAGATTATTATTATTATTAAACAGATTTAATCTAGTTTTATTTACAACGTATAGTACGAGTATACAATTTACAAAAAACAAAGTTGAAATTATTAAACAAAACTTGATCAAGGGCGGTGCTGAAGATAATTTTCATTGTGTACGAGCTAGGACTTGAGAAAATCTTTCCTTTTTCGTGCGGGGGTGCTGCAGTTCCGCAACTCCTTAGCACGGGCCGCGCCTGCTTTCTTCTCTATTATTTGTTCCTCCTCCTTCTCTATCTTTTCCTCTCTCTTTATTTTTTATGTCTCTCCCTCTTATCAACCCCCGTATTGTTTGTTCAGAACTTTTCCTCATCCCCCTTCTCCCTTTCTCCGTGTCTTTATCATCTCTATCCCTCCTATCTTCTCCATTTCCGACCTTTTTACCCTATTGATTGGTACCTTATTTGGGCCTCCTTCTCTCTTTCTCTCCATCTCTCTTCCCCTCTCCCTCTCTCCTGCTGTTTATATCTAGAACACATTTCTGATTTTTTCTCTACAAAGTGTGTCTTTCTTTTACCCCCCCCCTCCAAACCCACCCCTCTCCCTCCTTCCTCCCTCTCCTCTCAACCCATTTTCCTAATGGAAACATCCAGCTTGTTTATTGAGATGGTGGTTCTTCCTCTTTCTCAAGCATCTTGTTTGTCTAGCCCTTCTTCTTCTCCTCCTTTTCTTCCAATTTTCCAATCTCGTGTGTGTCGCCACTCGGTCTGGTCCTAGGTACCCTCGAAATTTCCTTTTGTCGTCTCTGGTCAGTTTTCATATCGATATATTAGGTTGAGTGAGATGACTTTGCGTAGCTGGTTCGTGCTGAGTTTCCAGTGAATGGAGGGTAACAGCCTCGAAGTGATATGGCCATTCAGTTGAAAGTGACGTTAAACACAAATAAATAAAATAAAACCAAAAAAATCAATTAAAAAAAAAAAAAACTGCGCATCTCTCAATGCCAGACAGAGCCTTACGACAAAATGACTATAATGTCGTTTATGTCTAGGCTACGAAAAAAAAAAAAAAAATGTGTGATACACATGTACAGTATTGTATACACACGTAGTAATGAAAAAAGAAGCCCTAGAAATGTGTATGAGTAATTGAGGAGTCTAGGCGTCCAATCGGTGGAGGTGAATGACCTCCGTGATCACTCCAGCCTCCACCTCCATGTGACCACTGTGGTGTGAGGGTTTGGACAATGGAGCGAGTGCACGAAAATAATAATAATAATTGCTTTTATCAGTAGTCACTGTGGCAGAGCGAGTTAGCGCGCTAGGCATTGCACACATGGTGACCTGGGTTCGATTCCCAGCGGGGGAGGATTTTTTCTGCTCTGTACTTGGATGTTCGGGGTCCACTCATACCTCGTGAGGAAAAATGAGTAGCTGCTTTAATGTGAAGCAGCGACCAGTGGCAGAATCTTAGGCAAAAAAATAATACAAGGTATTGAAAATAAAAGTGGTAAAGTCCTATGATTCTGCGCTACCCACTAAAATTGTGACATAATAACACAAAGAAAAAGCATTATTTATTATTTATTATAATAATTGCTTTTATCGAGAAGGCGGTGGAGGTCGGTAGTTCAAGTCCCGGTTCAAGCGTAGATTAACACATTTTAAAAGTGATCAACACTTCAAAAAAAATAAATTAAATACTATTGCCATATTTATACTACCGAATAAGCACCAATGAGTCCCATTTTTCCAGCAGTAAGCCCACGACGTAATAGTACGTCGTGTGGCCAAAATCTCTAAAAATTGGAGGTTAACTTGTCGTGTCCCGGCTGCTGGGTTTCGAACCCGCGATCTCTGTATTACCAGTGTGCCGCCGTTACCAGTGTTACCACTTGGGTACCAAGAAATACAGACGGCCAGGGGGAAAAAACTCGTCCCCTGATTTCTCGCTGCTCCAAATTTACCTCCGGATGGATAAGGCGGTGAACTCGTAACCTGGAGGTCGGTGGTTCCAGTCCCAAGTATGCCAAAAAAATGCGCCTGTTGGTAATAATTGTGTTAGAAATATAAAATATGATCTATTTGCAATAAATTAATTCCTTTCTATAAGTAATTTTGTGTTAGTGACACAACTATGATAAATTTAAGCTTTCACGTGCACACCCTTTTTCGTCGTCTGAAATTGGTTAGTTTTTTATTAACTTCCGTCTTCAATTTTTTTCTTTCCCTCTCGGATTGTGTTCCCGAACAAATTTTCCTGGTAATAATTTAATTTTCAATTTCATTCTCATACCCTGCAGCGTCGTCGCAGTAAATTGAGTTCCTGTATATATCGTGTAACATTTTTTATAACATCCATGAGACTAAATTTTTCTTGGAATAATGAAACTTCAATTCTGTTTCACACTTCTAATTTTTTTTCTTTCCATCCACAAAAAAATTGTGTTTTTCCTTCTTTCCGTTATTCCCTTTCTCCTTCACTCTCCCTCCCTCCCTCCTACCCGCCCTGCCCTTCTCTCCCCTAAAATTTGTGGTAATGTACAGTACATAATTATCGAGAATTTGTTTTATCATATCTGATGTGTTACTGTTAATCACAATTACTCAAACTCAGTGCACTAAATGGGTTCGATGGCAGAGATTGCCTCAGGCAATAATCACGCCCTGTGTCAATATTATTCTTGTTAATAAAGAATTATTATAAATTTTTGCTCAACTCGGGGGGACTCGAACCACCGACCTCCGAGGTTACGAGTCCGCCGCCTTCTCGATCATTGAGCTCCTGAGGTTCTGTAAATCCCGGGCAAGGGTCCTGCAGAATTTTCTCTATGGCATGATGAAATATATTGTATTTTTTATATATTCTTTTTTTATTACTTCCGAGAAATTTTTAATATTAAAATCGGAAGTATTGTGTTTTTTTAATATTTGCATTGGTCTATAAGAATCCATACTCTCCATACAGCCATATTTTCGATGTACGCGAGTATTTTGTTATGTTTTTCTGCTGTTTGTGAAAATCATGCTCCCGTGTGCCGTGAGTGTGGATATTGAAATCGATGGTGGGAGAAAGAAGTAGGGGTATACGAAAGGAAGGCGAAACATAGATGGAGAGAGAGAGAGAAAAGGGGTGGGGTCACGCCATCCTGGCTCCTACCGTCTTTTTCTTCCGCCTCCTCCAGCACGTAGCAAGTGTTGTTGGCATTACATCAGCAGTATCTTGCTATCATACAGAGTGTTACATAGCAAGTGTTGTTGGCATTATCATCAGCCAGTATCTTGCTATCATACAGAGTGTTACATAGCAAGTGTTGTTGGCATTATCATCAGCAGTATCTTGCTATCATACAGAGTGTTACATAGCAAGTGTTGTTGGCATTATCAGCAGCAGTATCTTGCTATCATACAGAGTGTTACATAGCAAGTGTTGTTGGCATTATCATCAGCAGTATCTTGCTATCATACAGAGTGTTACATAGCAAGTGTTGTTGGCATTATCATCAGCAGTATCTTGCTATCATACAGAGTGTTACATAGCAAGTGTTGTTGGCATTATCATCAGCAGTATCTTGCTATCATACAGAGTTTTACATAGCAAGTGTTGTGCATTATCATCAGCAGTATCTTGCTATCATACAGAGTGTTACAAGCAATTTGTTGTGGCATTATCATCAGCAGTATCTTGCTATCATACAGAGTGTTACATAGCAAGTGTTGTTGCATTATCATCAGCAATATCTTGCTATCATACAGAGTGTTACATAGAAGTGTTGTTGACATTATCATCAGCAATATCTTGCTATCATCAGATTTACATGCAGTGTTTGCATTATCATCAGCAGTATTTGCTATCTCAGTATTACAACAAGTTTTATTATCATCAGCAATATCTTGCTATCATACAGAGTGTTACAGAGCCAGTGTTGGCATTATCATCAGCAGTATCTTGCTAGCATACAGAGTGTTACATAGCAAGTCTTGTTGGCATTATCATCAGCAGTATCTTGCTATCATTTTCTACCACCTAACCTTCAGAGTCTTATTATAATGTGGTCACAAACTCAAACTAACTGTTATTTTCAGCTCACCACCATTATCAGTAGTATATCCCTATCCTGCCATTTAGCAAACTTTCTGTTTACATATCTGCTCTGCGCATTTTTCCGCCAGGTTCTGTTTAATGTTTTTGTTGTTGCTGTTGTTGTTTTGGTTTTTGTGGAGTTAATGGAAAATTTTTATGATAGGAAATGGATATTGAAAAAATAAACTTGAAATTCTTTGATTTTTTTTTTGATGGGGTTGGTTGGATTTTGTAGTTTTAAGCCGGAAAATTGATATTGTTCTAAATAACATTAAATATGCATTTTCGGTGTTTGTTGTTGTTCATTAAACATCATTTTTTGTTGGTGTTGTCATTCTTAAGATGGAAAAGAGTTTTTAGTGTGTTGTGCAGAGCAAGCATTGAGATTCCTTTGAAATTAGAATTTTAAAATTGAATTTATATATTGAAAGACATAATTCTGTAGAAAATGGTTTCAGCAATAACCTCGCCTGGTAGTAGTAGAAAGAAAAGATAGAAGGTGGTATAAAATGTATTATATTATTACTATCATAAAGTAAATTTATGAAAGAAGTCGCTATTCTCTCATTGGAATTTGTAATCACAAAATGCATTCAATCACAGTAAAATATACTGAATCACAGTAAAATACACTCAATCCCAGCAGTAAATGGCTCGATTCATAGTAATCACAGTAAAGTGCTCTTGAATCATTGTTAAAAGCACTCAATCACAGTAAAATGCACTCGATCAAAGTAAAATAACCTAAATTACAGTGAAAATACCCTCAATCCCCACCAGTGAAATGGACTTGATTCAAAGTAAAATGCACTCAATCACAGTAAAATGCACTCAATCACGTAAAATGTACTCTATCACAGTAAAATTAACTCAATCACAGTAAAATGCACTCAATCACAGTAAAATGCACTCGCGTCAAGTCGCATCTCGTTTCTTAATAAAATTTCTCCGCCGTCAGAAAGATGCATGCAGGCGCTGAGTTTGCTCTTGTTTATTTATTCTTTGTTTACGATTCTGTTGTGTTCGGTGTGTAATATCTTCTTTATCTCAACTAATTCCGGCATTCACATCATTCTGACGTTTGCAAAATTCACAGTGATATATTCCGATGCAAATTTTTCTCTTTCTTTTGCTCATACATATGTGCACTGCTCTGTCAGGAGTTCTCAACTTGGGTTTGAGGAGTTGTGGTGCTATTTGACAAGCCACCCACCTCAGTAACTCGATCACTAAGACGGTGGACTTGTAACCTGGAGGTCGGTGGTTCAAGTACCAGTTTGAGCGTAGATTCAGTAAAGCGAGTTTGAGTAGTTGTGATATTATCATGATAGTGATAAACTCACATGTGATAAACTGATAACATTTTTTTTGAAAAGCCACTTACTGCAAATTCACTCTTTCTTACGCTGATATGTGCTCTGTCCTGAAGACGTTTTCAACTTGTGTGTCCCGAGTTGTGCTATTTGACTAGCCACTCGATGCATATTTCTCTCCTTATGCTGATATGTACTCTATCGTAAAGACTTCTCGATTGTTTCACGATTTGTGCTATTGAAAAGTATGTTTTGAAGAAACCATTAGAGGCAGCCCGTTAATCAATTATCAAACAAATCAGTTGACGCTTGTTTTTAATGCATATAGTTAACAAACTTGTACTTATCTAATATGTAGTTATCATGCACATGTACATCCCTAATTCATTCCATATTAACATTAGTACATTACAATGATAGACCCAAATATAATTTGGCGGATTGCATTATCTTTTTCAAGGGTTTCTTTGAAATTTCTCTCTCTCTCTTTTCTACGCGCCTTACCACATCGACTAACAATGGTACCAATATAAATTTTTCCACTACCAACATCTGCCTACATTTACGAGTATCTTCTATCCTATCTATCTTGTGTGCCTTGTCAGAGCACTTGCTAATCAACGTCATTTTCATTTCTCATTTACGTTTCAATTTGGTTATAAATCATATAATAAATATATGCACTTAGTACGAGTAATACATTAGAAACATCTATGCATGTTCAATGTACCCACTTGTTATGCTTTTTACGATGATCCAAGCTGTTTTATATGTCAGGTGGGGGATTATGGTGTTTACTTGGTGGCTATTAAGTTGAAGTTGAATTCGCTGAATAGTGTAAACCCGCCCTGAGATAATTACGTTGTTGTGTTATCCAGCGACCTTGTCCAGCGTTGCCAAGTGTTTCCAAGCGTTTTTTAAATATTTTTTTTACCATTTTTACTCATGTTATTTTACTTGAGATAAATTTCGAATATGTATTAGAAAACGGAAGTATTGTGTTTGTTTTTGTAAAAAAATAAATAAAAAAATACTATTTTTTCCGATTTTTTTCAACATGGACATTCACAGTTGCACCGTAGTACCAGTATATATAACTGTAGAAATTTTTGGTTCCTGTATTTTAATTTTTTTTATTTTTTTGTAAAAAAGTATATGTTATTGTACGTATTTTACGTATTAAATTTGTGCAGTTACTAATTCATTATTCTTATTTTGTTTGTTCACAGGTATGTTCAAATTAATTATTTCTCTGGTTTGAATACATTTAAGACCAAGTACACTGTAAGTACCCACCCACCTTATTTTGTTATGATTCAATTACTAGCTTTACTTCAGATAAATTTCTAATATTAGAAATATTAGGAAGTATTGTTTTTGTTTTTTATTATTAATTATTGAATAATAATTATACTCTTCAGAGGAAGGTAACCACCAGGCGAGGTTAATGCTCAAAGCATATTCTACCACCTAACCCTCAAAGCCTTATTATTATGTCGTCAGAAACTCAAATAAATGAAGAAAAATTCATGCATCGGTTGGGATTCGAACCAAGGGATCCCTACGCTACCTGGATTACCAGTTCCCCCTCTTCCTCTTGTTCTGTCTGAAGGATCTATTATTATATTATTATTACTTGTGTTTTGCATAGAAAGATTTTGCACACTCTTTCAACTCCCATCTCTGCACTTACACTATCTCAGCGCAGACTGCAGTTTGTTATCACTCCCGTGATGCACTTTTCCATCACTGTAGTCTCTCTCTTGCACATATTTCTGCATCGCTTCTTATCTCGGTACTCTTATTACTGTTATGCAATCCCCGTCATAGAAAATCTCACTCTCTCGCTCTCTCTCTCTCTCTCAGTACCCCCTTTCCCTCCCTCTCTCCTCTCACTCTCCTCTCCTTCTCTTTTCTCTCTCTTTCTTCTTTTCTCTCTCTTCTTTCTCTCTTTTCTCTCTCTCTCTCTCTCTCTCTCTTTTATTTATCTTTCTCTTTTTATTCTACAATAAGGTAGAATTAACATAGGAGGTGTTATATTATGTAAATTATTATTGTATCAAATAAAGAATAATCAAATCAATCAATCTTTCTCCCTCCACTCTCGCTCTCTCTCTCTCTCTCTCTCTCTCTTCTCCTCCCTCTCTCTTTCTCCCTCTCTTTCCCTCCTCTCTCTCCCTCTTCTCACTCTCTCTCTCTCTTCTCCCTCCTCCTCTCCCTCCCTCCCTCACTCAGGTTTCAAGTCCTGTTTATCCAGTTTCAAGTCCTGTTTATCTAAGTTCGATCGTATTAAAAAAATGACAAATGACTTGATGCGAGGGCAATGAAATGATTTTTTATGATATGCATAAAAAATGTAGACGTGAGCCACGTAAATTTTTTTATCATATTTGTTTACACAACTACTACTTATTAAACTCGCTTTACTAATAAAAAAATACTTCCAATAAATTTCTAATATTAGAAATCGCAAGTATTGTGTTCGTTTTTTGTAAAAAAAAAAAAAATATGTTTTTTCTCTCACTTTTTTGCTTAACATGGAACTTGAACCTACGAACTTCAGATTAAAAATGGACAGGTTCATCAAGACTCTTAAAATCATTGATAAGACGGCGGACTGATCCATCAAGCCACAGAGGTCGGTATTCATTCAAAACAACGTAATACTGTGTGAAGTATGCGCGCATTCAAATGTACCTCTGGATCACTGCAGTCTCACAATGCACACGATACGGCAACTGCAGGTCTAACACGTCAGGTAACGAACCTCTACCTTTAAACTGCATCTGATGCATTCGCCACGGGCAATTACGCTTTGCAATTTTCCGCAGCGGAGCACAATTATGACGTGTTTCCGAGTTATACTTTATGTATGTTTAGCTAGATGCCGAGAAAATTGGAGTTGCTAATAATTTCCACGAAATGAGAAAAATTTTCCTCTTGCTCATCACCGCCCGTCATGCCGTGACATGAGTCTCCCCTACCCCCTCCCCCTCCCATGAGTTTCTTCTCGTCTCTCTCTCCCTCCCCCCTCCTCGAACTCTATCCCACCTTTTCTCATATTCTCTCTCTCTCCCTCCCTCATATTTTATATAAATTACTTAGGAGATGTTATTTTTGTAAATTAAATTGTATAAATAAAAATAAACCAAATCAATCAATCTCCCTCTCTCTCTCTCTCTGCCTCTCTGCCTCTCTCCCTCTTCTCCCTCTCTCTCTCTCCCCCCCCCTTTCTCCACTCTCGCTTCCCCCCTCTCTCCCTCTCTCCCCCCTCTCCCCCCTCTCTCCCTCTCTCTCCCCCCCCTCTCTCTCTGTTTCTTTCTTTCTCTGTCTCCCACTCTCCGTCATGACAAAGCACGTTCTGCTGGTTTTTTCTGGCTCCACTTGGGCTGAGTGAGGTTAATGGATGCATTTTCTAACTCCGCATTCTCCTAGTCTTACATTGTGCCATGAGAAATGAGGAAAATCCATGCAATTTGTGGGATCCGATCCACGACCTTGTTTATATGCCATGCCGTCCTGTATTGTCTCTTCCTAATTTTCCGTTCGACTCTCTAATTATTTGCTTACGTGACCCCCCCCTCACGTACCAAGCCGGGGCTAATCTATCATTAGAACAGGTGCCTAAAATAAATTCAACTCAACTTAGTACCCACCAAGCAAACACCATAATCCACCTGACTTAAAAAACAGCTTGGATCATGTAAAAAGCATAACAAGTGAGTACATCGAACATACATAGATATTTCTAATAAATTCAACTTCAACTTAGTAGCCACCAAGCAACACCATAATCCCTGACATAAAAAACAGCTTGGATCATCTTAAAAAGCATAACAAGTGAGTACATCGAACATACATAGATTTTTCTAATATAACTATATAACTCGTACTAATGCATATATTATAAAATTTGCAACAACACTAGCATATAAAATTTACACATCAGGTACTAGATCTAGGCTAATAAAACAAGGTATTATGAGATCTCAGAAACATCCAAACTTAAAAACCCAGCACTACGAAAAACATCATCCGAAAAGAAATGAGGGCGTGCCCACTCATCTCCCATTAGTCATTACGTACATGAGTGAGTGAGGAGGTGAGGATAATCCTTGGAGGAAGACCCCACCCAACTTCAATAATAATAATACGTTTACGAGAAATATTGTACGCAATGCACAATGGTTTTTCACTTTGCCGGAACTTCATTGGTTGTACCGAACTCAGCAGTAGCTTGATCGATAAGGCAGCGGACTTGTGACCCGGAGGTTGGTGATTCAAATCCTGCACAGAATTAGTAAAGCGAGTAGAGTAGTTCTGATATCACTGCAAAAGCGCGATGGACATCACAAATATGATAACTTTTTAACTTAACTTCATTGGTTGTCGAGTGGTTAAGGCGCTAGTCTGGTTATCCAGCTGTGCCCGTGTTACAGCCCGAGGCATGGCCCGATATTATTTTTTCTAACTCTACTCTACACAATGAACTATTGTCGTACATCGTTTTGGGCCTGAGTTCGGCGTCACCGAATCCCAGATATCCTGAAAATTGGTTCGAACCCGACCGAATGCACGATTTTTTTCTTATTGTGAGAGTGAGTGAGTAAGTGAGTGAGTGAGTGAGTGAGTGAGTGAGTGAGTGAGTGAGTGATGAGTGAGTGAGTGAGTGAGTGAGTGAGTGAGTGAGTGAGTGAGTGAGTGAGTGAGTGAGTGAGGAGTGAGAGAGAGAGAGAGAGAGAGAGAGAGAGAGAGAGAGATAAGAGAGAGGAGAAAGAAGGGAAGAGAGAGAGGAAGAGAGAGGGGGGAGAGAGAGAGGGGGGAGAGGAGGGAGAGAAGAGAGAGAGAGGAAAAGAGAGAGAGAGAGGAAGAGAGTGGGAGGAAGGGTTAGAGGGAGAGAGCATGTGAAAGAAACATTAGGCAAAAGTAATTAAAAAGTTCACTTCTCCCCGTTAATTATAATAATTATAGGTATAGCCACCGGGAGACAGCAGGTCCAATATGAAAGAGCTATTGAAAGCACGCACTTTCCTGTGTAGAAGAAAAATATTCTTATTCAAAAGAGTGTTAAGTAATCCTTAAAGTGTAAACGTAATTGTTAATCTCTCCACCAGAATGAAACCAGGCTGGGTGAGGTTACGTTTGAAGCAAATGAAGGGTAAATATCCATGCGCTATTTTGAAAGGTGTGTTGAGTTGGTTCGAATCCCACCCAGTGCATGAATTTTTCCTCATTCATTTGAGTTTGTAACCACATAATAATAAGACTCTGAGGGTTAGGCTTTGACCATTAACCTCGCCTGGTGGTTACCTTCCACTTAAGAGTGTTATTGTTATTAGAACATTCCCTGAACATTTCAGCTCGATCGGACAAAAATTGCAGCTTTTATGGCGATGAAAGGAGGAGGGAGGGCAACTAAAGCCTGCTACTATGAGAGGAGTGGGGAGGAAGCCTGATAAAAAATTGTGAGCTCAGTCAGGACTGGGACACTGGTGATAATCTTGAGCATGTGTGATGCCGCTACCCTTGACTCGCAAGTCACGCACTCATGATGATCCTAGTGTGGTTAAAATTATTTACTTTTTTATCATTGATTTAAAAAAAAACTTTTTAAACGGCCTTCTAGCGTTTAAAAAGCAAAAAAGTTTTAGTTATAAAAAAAAAGTTTTGGTAAAAAAATACATTCGGTTTAATGTAAAGCTAATCTTTAAATTGGGAGCTCTTAAAATTATTTATTTATAGTTTATATAATCTATTGTCTAAGTAGTTTAACTATATTCAATTTTTACAAATCGTTCATACAT
The DNA here is from genome assembly GCA_024516035.1 of Bactericera cockerelli. Taxonomy (NCBI): domain Eukaryota; kingdom Metazoa; phylum Arthropoda; class Insecta; order Hemiptera; family Triozidae; genus Bactericera; species Bactericera cockerelli. The sequence goes on from CM044956.1 coordinate 47,206,310, forward strand.
ACCTGTACATTATAAGGATACATGTTTTACTAAGATTGTCTATTAGTATTGAACATTTTTTAGCATTATGCTTAGAAATAGTCTTTTTTACTAGAGCATTTATTAAAATTTAAAAAAAAACCGTATTCTAAGAATAGAAAGCTTGTGTATTGATAGAACCCGTCCCCACGATGTACTGAATTGTACATACAATCACATCATCATGCTATCTTCACTTTGACGTGACATTGTCGCGTACCTAATCTTCTATCCAGCTTAGCTAATCATGTTTTCATCAAATCCCAGTAATGCACAGTTTTGTTTTGTACATAACGAGATGTAGAAGCCCCTCAACTTTTTATTTATCAAAAAAAAAAAAAAAATATATATATAAATAATCAAAAAACTACATGTACAATTGTACATACTAGATAAAAATAATAATAATAATAAACAAAATGCTTACCCTTGTATATGTACCAGGCACGGCCGGAGGGAAAATGATTTGTCGGTGCTGCCACATAAACCGGACTAAATTGGGTTTATAGAGTCGCTCTTTCAGGGTCTAAAGTGTTTGATTTCGTTTACCATGCCAATCATAATAATTATGGATTATTTATTCAATTCTGTTCGAGCCAAGAGTTTTCGCTTATCATTTATGTCTGGGCGTGCTGCAGTTCCGCAGCTCATTAGCACCGGCCGCGCCTGATATGTTAATGATTAAAACGCTTACCCTTATATAATCCACGCTCAACCTTGATTAAGAATCCCTGCAGGGAAGAAGGGGTGGAGTACGTTGACCTTGAAACTAGAGAGAGGTTCAATGACCTTTATCATCCCTTGGAGAGAATCACGTGTGTGACCTTGACGGAGAGATGGCAAGGTCGTTCAGCTGAGCTGAATCTCTTTGATTCTGATGAGATGGCGGGGAGGGGGGGGGGGGAGGGAGGGATGTTGTAGATGTGACAAGAGAAATACGAGGTTTGGCTATTAAGTTCGTAGACGCGAGCCGCTACGCAAAAGCTGTCCATGCTAGGAAGATATGATGAACATGTTTAGAAAGCTTCAAGTCTTTTGTTTTGATTGATAGCTGTCACATGCCTGTACTGTAATTAGTTTCTGTTGTAATAGCCCGACGCGCAAGACACCTTTTTTAATTTTGCCGGAATAATGATTGATACAAACGTTGAGCAACCAGTGATTATTGAATTTTACGTAAAACTTTCTGGTAAAACTTTTCTTTGTTAAAGACAGTGTACCAGGAGTCATGTTTGAAAAGATCAACGCTTTATAAATGGTTTAAACGGTTTTCAAGGTGGTCAGGAAGATGTTGAGGACGATCCACGTCCTGGTCGCCCCCAAACCTCAAAAACTGACGAAAACATTGAAAAAATTGGTGTTATGATTCGTTCTGACCGTAAATTAACTCTAGGACTAATGGCTGATACACTTAAAATTAATAGATAATGTGTGAGACAAATTTTGCACGAAAATTTCAACATGACAAAAGTTTGCGCAAAAATGGTGCCATGCGCCAGCCCACAGTGCCTTCTCCGTGAAGACGTTCCTATCCAAGTACAACATTCCAGTGTTGGAGCACCCTCCTTAATCACCCGACCTGGCCCCGTGCGACTTTTACTTATTGCCAAAAATCAAATCTACCCTGAAAGGTACCAGATTTGACAGCGTAAATGACGTTAAGAAAAATCCGGCAAAAGTCTCGAAAGGCCTCACACAAAATGACCTCCACCACTGTTTCGATCAATGTAAAATTTGCTTAGACGTTGTAGGGATAGAGGAGGGGAGTACATAGAAGGGGATAACTACTAAAGTTGGGTAAGTTAAACACACATCGTT